>CM042248.1:18509947-19109947 GCA_023566225.1 Romanogobio albipinnatus | reverse complement strand
TGTGTATGTGAGTTTATAATGTGAGTGAGTGAGTGTGTGTATGTGAGTTTATAATGTGAGTGAGTGTGTGTATGTGAGTTTATAATGTGAGTGTGTGTGAGTTTATAATGTGAGTGTGTGTGAGTTTATAATGTGAGTGAGTGTGTGTGTGTGTGAGTTTATAATGTGAGTGAGTGTGTGTATGTGAGTTTATAATGTGAGTGAGTGTGTGTATGTGAGTTTATAATGTGAGTGAGTGTGTGTATGTATGTGAGTTTATAATGTGAGTGAGTGTGTGTATGTGAGTTTATAATGTGAGTGAGTGAGTGTGTGTGAGTTTATAATGTGAGTGAGTGTGTGTGTGTGTGAGTTTATAATGTGAGTGAGTGAGTGTGTGTGTGTGAGTTTATAATGTGAGTGAGTGTGTGAGTGTGTGTGAGTTTATAATGTGAGTGAGTGTGTGTATGTGAGTTTATAATTTGAGTGAGTGTGTGTGTGTGAGTTTATAATGTGAGTGAGTGAGTGAGTGTGTGTGAGTTTATAATGTGAGTGAGTGTGTGTATGTGAGTTTATAATTTGAGTGAGTGTGTGTGTGTGAGTTTATAATGTGAGTGAGTGTGTGTATGTGAGTTTATAATGTGAGTGAGTGAGTGAGTGAGTGTGTGTGAGTTTATAATGTGAGTGAGTGTGTGTATGTGAGTTTATAATGTGAGTGAGTGTGTGTATGTGAGTTTATAATGTGAGTGAGTGTGTGTATGTGAGTTTATAATGTGAGTGAGTGAGTGTGTGTGAGTTTATAATGTGAGTGAGTGTGTGTATGTGAGTTTATAATGTGAGTGAGTGTGTGTATGTGAGTTTATAATGTGAGTGAGTGTGTGTATGTGAGTTTATAATGTGAGTGAGTGTGTGTATGTGAGTTTATAATGTGAGTGAGTGTGTGTGTGTGAGTTTATAATGTGAGTGAGTGAGTGTGTGTGTGTGAGTTTATAATGTGAGTGAGTGTGTGTGAGTTTATAATGTGAGTGAGTGTGTGTATGTGAGTTTATAATTTGAGTGAGTGTGTGTGTGTGAGTTTATAATGTGAGTGAGTGAGTGAGTGAGTGAGTGTGTGTGAGTTTATAATGTGAGTGAGTGTGTGTATGTGAGTTTATAATGTGAGTGAGTGTGTGTATGTGAGTTTATAATGTGAGTGAGTGTGTGTATGTGAGTTTATAATGTGAGTGAGTGAGTGTGTGTATGTGAGTTTATAATGTGAGTGAGTGTGTGTGTGTGTGTGAGTTTATAATGTGAGTGAGTGAGTGTGTGTATGTGAGTTTATAATGTGAGTGAGTGAGTGTGTGTATGTGAGTTTATAATGTGAGTGAGTGAGTGTGTGTATGTGAGTTTATAATGTGAGTGAGTGTGTGTGAGTTTATAATGTGAGTGAGTGTGTGTATGTGAGTTTATAATGTGAGTGAGTGAGTGTGTGTATGTGAGTTTATAATTTGAGTGAGTGTGTGTATGTGAGTTTATAATGTGAGTGAGTGAGTGTGTGTATGTGAGTTTAAAATGTGAGTGAGTGTGTGTATGTGAGTTTATAATGTGAGTGAGTGAGTGTGTGTATGTGAGTTTATAATGTGAGTGAGTGAGTGTGTGTATGTGAGTTTATAATTTGAGTGAGTGTGTGTATGTGAGTTTATAATGTGAGTGAGTGTGTGTATGTGAGTTTATAATGTGAGTGAGTGAGTGTGTGTATGTGAGTTTATAATGTGAGTGAGTGTGTGTATGTGAGTTTATAATGTGAGTGTGTGTGAGTTTATAATGTGAGTGTGTGTGAGTTTATAATGTGAGTGAGTGTGTGTGTGTGTGAGTTTATAATGTGAGTGAGTGTGTGTATGTGAGTTTATAATGTGAGTGAGTGTGTGTATGTGAGTTTATAATGTGAGTGAGTGTGTGTATGTGAGTTTATAATGTGAGTGAGTGCGTGTATGTGAGTTTATAATGTGAGTGAGTGAGTGTGTGTGAGTTTATAATGTGAGTGAGTGTGTGTGTGTGTGAGTTTATAATGTGAGTGCGTGAGTGTGTGTGTGTGTGAGTTTATAATGTGAGTGAGTGTGTGAGTGTGTGTGAGTTTATAATGTGAGTGAGTGTGTGTATGTGAGTTTATAATTTGAGTGAGTGTGTGTGTGTGAGTTTATAATGTGAGTGAGTGAGTGAGTGTGTGTGAGTTTATAATGTGAGTGAGTGTGTGTATGTGAGTTTATAATTTGAGTGAGTGTGTGTGTGTGAGTTTATAATGTGAGTGAGTGAGTGAGTGTGTGTGAGTTTATAATGTGAGTGAGTGAGTGTATGTGAGTTTATAATGTGAGTGAGTGTGTGTATGTGAGTTTATAATGTGAGTGAGTGAGTGTGTGTGAGTTTATAATGTGAGTGAGTGTGTGTATGTGAGTTTATAATGTGAGTGAGTGTGTGTATGTGAGTTTATAATGTGAGTGAGTGTGTGTATGTGAGTTTATAATGTGAGTGAGTGTGTGTATGTGAGTTTATAATGTGAGTGTGTGTATGTGAGTTTATAATGTGAGTGAGTGTGTGTATGTGAGTTTATAATGTGAGTGAGTGAGTGTATGTGAGTTTATAATGTGAGTATGTGTGAGTTTATAATGTGAGTGAGTGAGTGTGTGTGAGTTTATAATGTGAGTGAGTGTGTGTGTGTGTGAGTTTATAATGTGAGTGAGTGTGTGTATGTGAGTTTATAATGTGAGTGAGTGTGTGTATGTGAGTTTATAATGTGAGTGAGTGTGTGTATGTGAGTTTATAATGTGAGTGAGTGTGTGTATGTGAGTTTATAATGTGAGTGAGTGTGTGTGTGTGTGAGTTTATAATGTGAGTGTGTGTGTGTGAGTTTATAATGTGAGTGAGTGTGTGAGTGTGTGTGAGTTTATAATGTGAGTGAGTGTGTGTATGTGAGTTTATAATTTGAGTGAGTGTGTGTGTGTGAGTTTATAATGTGAGTGAGTGAGTGAGTGAGTGTGTGTGTGAGTTTATAATGTGAGTGAGTGTGTGTATGTGAGTTTATAATTTGAGTGAGTGTGTGTGTGAGAGTTTATAATGTGAGTGAGTGAGTGAGTGTGTGTGAGTTTATAATGTGAGTGAGTGCGTGTATGTGAGTTTATAATGTGAGTGAGTGTGTGTATGTGAGTTTATAATGTGAGTGAGTGTGTGTATGTGAGTTTATAATGTGAGTGTGTGTGAGTTTATAATGTGAGTGAGTGAGTGTGTGTGAGTTTATAATGTGAGTGAGTGTGTGTATGTGAGTTTATAATGTGAGTGAGTGAGTGTGTGTGTGTGTGTGTGAGTTTATAATGTGAGTGAGTGTGTGTTTGTGAGTTTATAATGTGAGTGAGTGTGTGTGTGTGTGTGTGAGTTTATAATGTGAGTGAGTGTGTGTATGTGAGTTTATAATGTGAGTGAGTGTGTGTATGTGAGTTTATAATGTGAGTGAGTGTGTGTATGTGAGTTTATAATGTGAGTGAGTGTGTGTATGTGAGTTTATAATGTGAGTGAGTGTGTGTATGTGAGTTTATAATGTGAGTGTGTGTGAGTTTATAATGTGAGTGAGTGAGTGTGTGTGAGTTTATAATGTGAGTGAGTGTGTGTATGTGAGTTTATAATGTGAGTGTGTGTGAGTTTATAATGTGAGTGAGTGAGTGTGTGTGAGTTTATAATGTGAGTGTGTGTGAGTTTATAATGTGAGTGAGTGTGTGTGTGTGTGAGTTTATAATGTGAGTGAGTGAGTGTGTGTATGTGAGTTTATAATGTGAGTGAGTGTGTGTATGTGAGTTTATAATGTGAGTGAGTGTGTGTATGTGAGTTTATAATGTGAGTGAGTGTGTGTATGTGAGTTTATAATGTGAGTGAGTGAGTGAGTGAGTGTGTGTGAGTTTATAATGTGAGTGAGTGTGTGTATGTGAGTTTATAATGTGAGTGAGTGTGTGTATGTGAGTTTATAATGTGAGTGAGTGTGTGTATGTGAGTTTATAATGTGAGTGAGTGTGTGTATGTGAGTTTATAATGTGAGTGAGTGAGTGTGTGTGTGTGTGTGAGTTTATAATGTGAGTGAGTGTGTGTATGTGAGTTTATAATGTGAGTGAGTGTGTGTATGTGAGTTTATAATGTGAGTGAGTGTGTGTATGTGAGTTTATAATGTGAGTGAGGGAGTGTGTGTGTGTGTGTGAGTTTATAATGTGAGTGAGTGTGTGTATGTGAGTTTATAATGTGAGTGAGTGTGTGTATGTGAGTTTATAATGTGAGTGAGTGTGTGTATGTGAGTTTATAATGTGAGTGAGTGTGTGTATGTGAGTTTATAATGTGAGTGAGTGTGTGTATGTGAGTTTATAATGTGAGTGAGTGTGTGTATGTGAGTTTATAATGTGAGTGAGTGTGTGTATGTGAGTTTATAATGTGAGTGAGTGAGTTTGTGTGTGTGTGAGTTTATAATGTGAGTGAGTGTGTGTATGTGAGTTTATAATGTGAGTGAGTGTGTGTATGTGAGTTTATAATGTGAGTGAGTGTGTGTATGTGAGTTTATAATGTGAGTGAGTGTGTGTATGTGAGTTTATAATGTGAGTGAGTGTGTGTATGTGAGTTTATAATGTGAGTGAGTGTGTGTATGTGAGTTTATAATGTGAGTGAGTGAGTGTGTGTGTGTGTGAGTTTATAATGTGAGTGAGTGTGTGTATGTGAGTTTATAATGTGAGTGAGTGTGTGTATGTGAGTTTATAATGTGAGTGAGTGTGTGTATGTGAGTTTATAATGTGAGTGAGTGTGTGTATGTGAGTTTATAATGTGAGTGAGTGTGTGTATGTGAGTTTATAATGTGAGTGAGTGTGTGTATGTGAGTTTATAATGTGAGTGAGTGTGTGTATGTGAGTTTATAATGTGAGTGAGTGTGTGTATGTGAGTTTATAATGTGAGTGAGTGAGTGTGTGTGTGTGTGTGTGAGTTTATAATGTGAGTGAGTGTGTGTATGTGAGTTTATAATGTGAGTGAGTGTGTGTATGTGAGTTTATAATGTGAGTGAGTGTGTGTATGTGAGTTTATAATGTGAGTGAGTGTGTGTATGTGAGTTTATAATGTGAGTGAGTGTGTGTATGTGAGTTTATAATGTGAGTGAGTGTGTGTATGTGAGTTTATAATGTGAGTGAGTGTGTGTATGTGAGTTTATAATGTGAGTGAGTGTGTGTATGTGAGTTTATAATGTGAGTGAGTGTGTGTATGTGAGTTTATAATGTGAGTGAGTGTGTGTATGTGAGTTTATAATGTGAGTGAGTGTGTGCATGTGAGTTTATAATGTGAGTGAGTGAGTGTATGTGAGTTTATAATGTGAGTGAGTGTGTGTATGTGAGTTTATAATGTGAGTGAGTGAGTGTGTGTGTGTGTGAGTTTATAATGTGAGTGAGTGTGTGTATGTGAGTTTATAATGTGAGTGAGTGTGTGTATGTGAGTTTATAATGTGAGTGAGTGTGTGTATGTGAGTTTATAATGTGAGTGAGTGTGTGTATGTGAGTTTATAATGTGAGTGAGTGTGTGTATGTGAGTTTATAATGTGAGTGAGTGAGTGTGTGTGTGTGTGTGAGTTTATAATGTGAGTGAGTGTGTGTATGTGAGTTTATAATGTGAGTGAGTGTGTGTATGTGAGTTTATAATGTGAGTGAGTGTGTGTATGTGAGTTTATAATGTGAGTGAGTGTGTGTATGTGAGTTTATAATGTGAGTGAGTGTGTGTATGTGAGTTTATAATGTGAGTGAGTGTGTGTATGTGAGTTTATAATGTGAGTGAGTGAGTGTATGTGAGTTTATAATGTGAGTGAGTGTGTGTATGTGAGTTTATAATGTGAGTGAGTGTGTGTATGTGAGTTTATAATGTAATAAAAACTTGAGCTCATAATGTAGTAATTTTTACATTATTAGAAATGTATTACATTGTGTGCAGTTATTACATTATGAGTTGCTACACAAACTAATAGCAATTTAAATGTAGCTTATTTTATTATTATCAAACGTTCAGTCTAAGAGAATATCGCATGCCTTTTGTCAATCATTATATTCTTCTTGTAAATCATTATAAATGAATCATGTGAGGATCCCTTCTGATCAGCTTAGATCAACACATGTCCAGTCTGGTCCAGACGAGAAGTGCTAGTTTGGTGCTGTTTTAGCTGTTGGGCTATTTTGAACATGACAATATGTTTTAGACTTCACTGAATGAGGGCCGGTGTGCGCATGTGCGTCAAACTGATGGACATTCTGTGTAATGAAGGAGCCACTGGAGGCAAGTTGAAGTCAGAACCCAAGTGCAGTTTAATTATAAGTGAACAAAACAAACAAGGGTTTGACACGAACACAGACTTGACTTGACTCATGAACTACCCACCAGTGGGTACAGATAACAAAGACAAGGGAACATGGCAAACATGAGGGCTTAAATACACAAGAGGTGTGTTCGACATCGGCTGCGGCCGGATGCAACTGATCGGCGAGAGTAGCCGCGTGCAGGCGGGCAGGAGCTGCAAACGGAGCCGTGAAGTCGGACACTTTCTGCTTCCCGCAGTGACGCTCGCGCTGTGTTTGCATACTTTATCAGCTGAAGTGAAATAAATGCAATATTTGGCAATACACAGATGTTTCAGAGTAATGCTTTATGCACCGCTTAATACAGCGTGTGTTTGTAGAATAAAGTGTAACATATAAGCCTACACTATCAATGAAGTGGGGTCTACGTTTTTAATCGTAGACAATATAACATCGCAACTTCATGAAATGAGGTTTTACTGTTATAAAAAAAACAGATTTGTGCGCATTATTGGAGCTGAAGGTTTTAGAATAAACAGGAAACCCGCATGATCGCTGTCATGCGGTGAATCCAGCCAATCGAGGAACAGCTGTGTCGTCATCAGAGTCTGTGCAGCTGCTCTGTAGAAACTGCACCGGCTGTATCAGCCGACTGCTCTCGCTGGACAAAATTTCTAACCGGCATGCACTGCTTCAAGTCAGCCGCCGATCGGTCTGCGCATCGCTGTATCAAGTCGAACAAGCCTATCAACTACTGACTAAACAAGACACACCTGTGAACAATCAAGACAATGAACCAATGACAACATGACACAAGAGACTAGGGAAGCACATGATAAGATCACATGAGGGCAAGAGGACCACATGACTAACAGGAACCATGACTGTGATCAACTTCAGAATAAAAGACATGAAACATGAACAGGAAACAAAACCAAACACACGTGACACATTCTGCTACATTAAATATGCATTTTATTGCCTGTAAGGTATAAAATACGAAATTAGTATATTTATGAGAGCAGTAAATGTAAAGGGACTGTTGTAATGGTAATATAAAAATAAGATTAATAGAATGATCAGTAAATGTGTGTGTGTGTTTAGTCTGTGCTTTAGTTTTTCTGTGTTACGGTGGGCAAGTTTTAGAATGTGTTTATATTTGAACCGTTTTGCATTTAATGTTCAGCACTGGCTAAAGACACATTCACTATATTTGTTAGGCTTTTATTTACACATTGTTTTAATCATTGTCATGATTTTGATAAATAATGTAAAAAAATACAATATATAGATATATAAATATAAATATTCATTAGTTGAGTCCTAGTTACGACTCGCTGATCCTGGGTCTCTTGTTTTGCAGGAAGGGTTTAATTTAACTTTAGCTCTGGGTTTAATTTCTTGTATTTTCTATTAATTTGATTTCTGTTCCTTGTCCTTGTAATAATAAATAAACCTCATTATGCTAGTTTACACTCTGCAGTTCAATGACTTTCACACACGACCTCTACCTCATGGTACAATATGTTAGTTATTGTTCTGAGCATAATAAATGTATTTAGTTTATAGACGCTTCTGTGTGTCTGTCTCCGCCTACTGGACTGTTTTTATTTTTACTGTCCTAGTTTCAAAAAGAGAAAATCAAGCACATTATGCTAGTTAACACTGCCTCAGACTGTTCTGCACTCTGTCCCAATGTTTTTCCCCTTTGGTCTTTTCTTATTGAGGGACAAACTACTCTCTCTATCTCTCAAACTATCTCTGGCCCATTTGGGCTCTGGTTTCAGCTGGCGCTGCGTGTTCAGCTCCTCCAGCGTCTACACAGAGCTTCACAGAGCGCAGCAGACACTGATCTATATTTATGACAAATATAGATCAGTGTCTATATTTATGTAGATCAGTGGGAGTAGAGGATGTAAACTGTAGCTCATGGTCCACTTCTGTAGGTGATCAGGAAGCTCTCTGCAGTTCCGCTGTCACTCCTGCTCACCCTATACACATAATCAAAACCGTTTATCTACACTATCCTAACAATACAATCCAAGCCATGAATGCGGTGATTCAGATAAGTGTAATGTCACTGGTCACCTGTTCACTGTAACCAGGGATGGACCTCCATGTCGTCTAACCTGGGACGGCCTGCTGCCGCGTCACTGAGACACAAGCTGATCAACTGAAGGCACTCTGTAACACACAACACAGTCTTCAGAAACACAAACCAACAAACTCATCCTGGGTTTCTACCTCTGAATGTTTGCTATCTCTTGCCTGTAGACAGCTCTCTAGGGAAGATCAGTCTGCTATTGAAGGAGATCCTGTCTGCCGCTATGAAGGGGAAGCACAGGATGTTGTACAGCGTCACCCCCACAGACCAAACAGTAGCCGGTCCTGCATGATAGCGGTGCTTATTAAACCACTCAGGAGGGGCGTATTCAAGAGTACCTGAGAGACCCAAGAAGACAAGAAACATTCACTGAAAAAGCTCCGGTCCAAACTAATTCTCTCATCAAAAGTTCACAAACATCCACAGAGCGTTTCCTCCTGAAACGCAAACCCACCTGCAAAAGATGTGTAGGCCGAGTCCTTCAGTAGCGCTCCACAACCAAAGTCCAGCAGCTTGATGTCGTGGGAAGCTGTGGAGATCAGCAGGTTCTCTGGCTTGACGTCCCGGTGCAGGACTCCGCGGCTCTCGCAGTGCTTCAGAGCGGTGATCAGCTGCACCAGCACTTTCTTGGCCAAGCTCTCATCCAGACAGCCGTTCTCCTCGCAGAAACTCTGCAGATCTTGGCAGGGAACTGGCCGTTCCAGGATCAGGCTGTAGCGGGTGGGACACTCAAACCACTCCACGAGCTGCAGGACGTTGGGGCAGGCAGGAGCCGAATTGACCCGGGCCATCAATGCCACCTCCAGAGGCAGCAGACCCTGACCTTCCTGCAGGGACAAATGCTCCATTATATCCAGCGCTGAACCAAACGGATGAAACAGAACAACAGATTCACGCTGGAACTTACATCTTTCAGCATCTTTAGGGCCCTGTTTTTGGAGACGTACTTGATGGCGACCTGTAGACGATAAGCCACAGTAAATCACACCTGAATTTACTGATATCAACATTTATAAAGGCTGTCTGAACAAAGGAGGGAAGAAAATGTCTTACTGGCAGTCCGTCAGACCTGCGGTTCCCAGCATACACGGAGCCGAATCCGCCCTTGCCCAGCAACGGGCCCTTCGCATATGCTTCTGCAATACATACGATCAAAGAAACGTCTTAAGAGAAAACATGTTTCAGTCTCTAAAGCTGTAAAAAGACATAACTTTAATGCTTCAATCCTTACATCAAACAGCTGAGGAACATTTTTAATGACAAATCATTTAATAACTGAGCCATGACTTTTTAATATAAGTCTATTCTGACCTTTGCGAGAGCGTTTCGCAGGTGTTTTAAATGAAGTGGATGGACTTCCATCGTCTGGTCCCTCCCCGCTGCCGCTCTGCCCCTTCCTCTTCCTGTCAGCCGGACCTGTGAACACAGAAACAGCCAAATCAGAAGGCAGGGGGGCAAAATATCCTGGTAGTACCTGGCTCAGTGTCGGGTCTGGCAGCGGATCCTCGCGTGCGTCTGAACTGATGCTCCAAACCTCCTGACCAGCCGACTGACTGGAAGCAGCTCTGCTAGATCTGCAGCGGCCTGGAGCTGGAATATTTCAAACATCAGAAACTGTTTTTTAATAATATGAATAATTAATGTCAGTGGTTACAACATATTGTTACTGTATTTTTTCAACTTTCTATGTTAATGACAAATAATTGATTAACTGAGCCATACATTTTTTAATATAAGTCTATTCTGACCTTTGCGAGAGCGTTTCGCAGGTGTTTTAAATGAAGTGGATGGACTTCCATCGTCTGGTCCCTCCCCGCTGCCGCTCTGCCCCTTCCTCTTCCTGTCAGCCGGACCTGTGGACACAGATACAGCCAAATCAGAAGGCAGGGGGGCAAAATATCCTGGTAGTTCCTGGCTCAGTGTCGGGTCTGGCAGCGGATCCTCTCGGTCGTCTGAACTGATGCTCCAAACCTCCTGACCAGCCGACTGACTGGAAGCAGCTCTGCTGGATCTGCAGCGGCCTGGAGCTGGAATATTTCACATCAATAATTAGTCATATTTTAATAATAATCTATTACAAATTGTTCTTAGAGTAACTCAAGTTTATTTCATATGCAAGGAATCAAATACATGTGATTACTTAGCCGGGGAAATTTAGGGATCAAACGGGTTACCTTGCACAAGTTTCTTCACATTAATTTAGTCAATTATTGTACCACACATACCATAACATACCAATCAACAAATCAGGGCCGGCCCGTGGCATAGGCGGAATAGGCAAATGCTAGGGGCGCCACTCATCCATAGGGGCACCAAAATGTATTACTGATACTATTTTATTCATATTAATTTGAAATATTACCAAATAAAGCGCAAAAAAACTTAACTAAGTCCCCTGCATCTTCCCGGTCCGCCTCATCAATCTCCCCTGCCGAGCTTGAAGTGCATCAGAAATATAACGAGTGATCAGTTTAACGTTGGGAATTTGTTGTGTCGCGTCGCCTCTCGCCGCATCTAATGTAGACAGGATTGCTTTCATTTTTTAGGGTGCTTGGCCGCTCGCTCCAGGTGTAGACACGGTGAAAGTTGCCTGATAATTTATGACGGATGGCCGAATTGTAGTGTCATAAAAACAGAAGCCCTCTGATGCAGGCAAGATAAGGGAAACACTGCAAAATGCTCTTCTTATTTAGTATTTTTGTCTTGTTTCTAGTCTAAATATCTAAAAATTCTTAAACCAAGATGCATTTACTAGATAAGTCAAATTATATTTTTTCTTAAGTGAGTTTATGCTTAAAACAAGCTAAATGATCTGCCAATGGGGTGAGAAAAATCATCTTGTTTCTGACTGAAATCTTGTTTCTTGTTTCTGTCCCAAACAGAAATAAGATCATTTTTCTCACCCCATTTGGCAGATAATTGTGCTAGTTTTAAGCATAAACTCACTTCATTTTGATTTTTTCCCCAGAAAACAAGGAAGAAATTATCTAATGTCATTTTACTAGTAAATACATCTTGATTTAAGAATTTTTTGATGTTCGGACTGGACACAAGAAAAAATGACTTAATAAGAAGAGCATTTTTTGCAGTGTAAAGACAGAGGTAAAGTGCTGTAATGAATGAACAGTTTATTTATTTGCATAGTAGTAAAATACTAATGTACGCTAATAAATTCCAGTTTTACCTTCAACTATACGCAAGCAGCTGTTCTGGGTTCTCCAGTGGATTTTGTCAAAAAGAATCATATCTGTTTTTTTAAACGCATGTAATATCACTTTTTTAATAGCCTAATGTTTTTACTCTACAGTTGTGCAGTTTTAAGGGGACATATGGACATTTTAAATTGTATTTGCCGAAATTAGTAATGATATTTATATACAGGTTTATTTAAAACTAAACTGGAAAACAAACACTTTTGCTAGTTCTCAATAGTTTGTGCATGAATGCTAGATGCAATTACTTGTTATTTGTGTTTAGGCTGTAATGTGGCGTCGGTGCTATTTTTGTATAGTTTAGCTATCATCAGCCTTTTAAAAAAATTAAATAATAATAATAATACCATGAACATAATGACGGGGTAGATGGACTGGACATCATTTAAACAATAAAAATGAAAAAACATCAATGCATTAAAAAAAATAAAACAGTACCAGTGTTTCCGCAACTTAGACTGAAAACATGAAGTGCTAAACCTTGATACAAGGGCACCAAGTCAAATCTTGCCTAGGGCAGCAAATTGGTCAGGGCCGGCCCTGCAACAAATGAAACAAAAATAAACACTCACCTCTTCTTTCACCCATGAGAGCCTTCGACATCGACATCGTCCTCCAACCTGCAATAGAAACAATACAAAATACAATACAAAAGAAGAGAATATAATACAACTCTTCAGAAATACCCCTCCCCCCAAAAAATAATCAAATCAAATAAAAAAAACGAAATAAAACTCCAAACTCCGTCTAAAACAAGAAAAGAACAATAAAATAAAATTGTAATCAGAAATAATATGAAAAAATAAAACTCGATGGAAAGAAAATCTCTTCCGATCTCCTTCTAGAATAAAAGCCTCCTCAAAACTCTTTCAATCAGCCTCAAAGTCACGGGATTTGCTCAGGACACAATCTGCAACAGGGTCGGATTTCGCCTCAGCTCAACCAACAGACAGCGATGGGCTCCGGTGTTTATATTTGCAGTTCATATTCACAGGATGCATCGCTATAGCAACTAAAATGCACGCACGCAAAAACATAAACAACGTCGCGTGCGTGAGTAGAGTTACGCTCTCGGTTTTGTACTTGTTTTTATAATTCCTGGAATTTATCATTTTCAAAGCCTTAATTATTCATCATAAGAAAATTGAGCACAATTCATGAATTCACAGTTGCAATTGACACCCCTTCAATTCAAAATATAGACATTTGATTTAAATGTAGCCTATTTCTTTGATTGGGACTCGATTTAATTTACCTCAAATTTAGAAATGGATGTTTCTAAAATATCGGGGCAAACTTCATACTTGTTTGCCGTCCATTGAAGTTTTATTTTATTCCTAAAGTTTAGGCCTATCTTATTTCGATGTATGATTTTGTTTTATGATTCCTGACCGTAATATTTCCGTCCGAATCATCGCAGATACATTTAACTGTTAATAACTGAACTAATGTGTTCATAAAAACTGAGAGATGGCGCTTATGATCACTGTAAAATACATCAGGAACGTCATCACCCGTTCCTTCATCAGTAAAATCATATTATGGGCTTTCTCGTTTTGTCTGGTTTTGGGCTCGTTTATTAATGTGCATTTCTTCACCCCTCTACTACTAACCTGTTTGATTCACAGGACTAAAATTAGAATCACTCATTTATTTATTTTTATTTTTTATTAAATGCATAAAGGAACAATAACAACAATTTTCCTCATTGTCATACCACAATAAAGGAATAATACACCCTTCAGTCTTTCAGTCAAGATTAAGATCCAAGTCCTTAAACACTGTTCTCGTAGCTTTTGCGTTTTTAGAAAACTCAATGGATACAAAATACATCTCAAGTTTAAATCTGAAAAAAAAAAAAAGATTTTATTTGGTAAATTTCATATTCATAAAAGTAAATGGAATAATTCTAAACCTCGTTTGAAGGTCTTTATGACTGATTATGATTTGTATATTGAGTCTCTGAAATGTAGCCTATTGATAACAAAACAATTAAAGATACACTTTTATTCGCCAAAGAGTTTACATTAAAAGTAAATTGTAAATTGAAGTGGTATGTCTTTCTTCTTATTTTGTATTTTTTTTCATTGTATTTTTTTCTTTATACAATGTAAACCCTTTTATTTAAATGTGTTATATTTTTGGATGTCTTGTTAAAAGTGTAAATGTTGTGTGTTATGTTTGTAAGTTCTAATACATTTAAAAAAAAAAAAAAGAAAAAAAAGAATGAAAGCCTTCTACTATATGCGGAAGGGGCACATTTAATCAATCTAGAGTTTATAATAAGATGATGTCTGATTTATTCTCCCTTGAGCATTTTGGACAGAAGCAGTGACTGTGGGTTAGACTGACAGTGCCTTGCGAGGTTTTGCTCAATTAACGCACGAGCTATAATGATGAAGATTTGGGACACGAAATTAAATAAATAATACATTTCTAAATTTGAGGTAAATTAAATCGAGTCCCAATCAAAGAAATAGGCTACATTTAAATCAAATGTCTATATTTTGAATTGAAGGGGTGTCAATTGCAACTGTGAATTCATGAATTGTGAGCTATTCTTACGAGCTATAATGACGAAGATTTGGGACACGAAGCATTCACGGATTATAATAATAATATTTAACTGTTGTGTGTATAATTATTGTAACTGTTCAATAAATGTGTTGGCACTGGATGTGCTCTCACTCACGCGCTCATACTCGCGCACGCGACCTCATGTGTGTTTTTGCACATCAGTGACTCTAATCTGATAACCAACTAAATGAGATACATTACTTTTAAGTTAATTCACAGGTTTTATCCAGATAAGTGCTCTCTCAAAACACTTAAACATGACATTAATACCCTCAGTTCTTCTGTTCAGAGAAACTTGAATCTACTTTACATTTATTTTGGAATTGCTCTCACACATCAGAGACATTTTGTGTGATATTTGTGCTTTTATCAAAGATTATGTGAATCCGAATATTAATTAATTTATAAAAATGTAATTTTTGGTTTTCATGAAGGTGAAAAATTATATTTATTTTATAAATCTGTTAGCCAAATACCACATTAATAAATGTAAATTTTCTAACCGCAAACCTCTTTTTTTTTCAGATTTAAGCTTGAGATGTATTTTGTATCCATTGAGTTTTCTAAAAACGCAAAAGCGACGAGAACAGTGTTTAAGGACTTGGATCTTAATCTTGACTGAAAGACTGAAGGGTGTATTATTCCTTTATTGTGGTATGACAATGAGGAAAATTGTTGTTATTGTTCCTTTATGCATTTAATAAAAAATAAAATAAATAAATGAGTGATTCTAATTTTAGTCCTGTGAATCAAACAGGTTAGTAGTAGAGGGGTGAAGAAATGCACATTAATAAACGAGCCCAAAACCAGAAAGCCCATAATATGATTTTACTGATGAAGGAACGGGTGATGACGTTCCTGATGTATTTTACAGTGATCATAAGCGCCATCTCTCAGTGTTTATGAACACATTAGTTCAGTTATTAACAGTTAAATGTATCTGCGATGATTCGGACGGAAATATTACGGTCAGGAATCATAAAACAAAATCATACATCGAAATAAGATAGTCTCACGGCAGTTCGTGACATAATCACGAAATGTAATCTATTGATTCGTGTTCATGGACACGAATTTCCCCATTTTTTCGTGTCACTCAGCACGACTTTCAATCTAATGTATTTCAATGGGACGTATTTTCCGTGCCTGCACCACGTCTTTCTTTCGAGAGCACAGTATTGTTTTTTTCTCAATTGTTATTCATTTTGCAAACTTTAAGAGATACATTACTCAACATTGAATCAAGAGATTTTAATCCTCGTTTTTATTGCTTTATATTCGGTAGGCTATACTCAACATTAATCTATTTATTCGTGTCCAAGGGCACAGATATCCTTCTTTTTTTTCCGTGTCACTCAGCACGACTTTCAATGTATTTTAATGGGACGTATTTTTCGTGCCTGCACCACGTCTTTCTTCCGAGAGCACACTATTTTTTTTACAATTGTTATTCATTTTGTAAACTTTAAGGGCTATTACTCAACATTTAACCGGGAGGTTTTAATCCTTGTTGTATTGCTTTATATTCGGTAGGCTACTCAACACGAATTGGTTCGTGTCCAATAGCACGAATTTTCTTCTTTTTTTCGTGTCACTCAGCACGACTTTCAATCTAATGTATTTCAAAGGGACGTATTTTCCGTGCCTGCACCACGTCTTTCTTTGCAACATGGTCGTCTCACCCCTATTCGTCACTTGACAACGGAGAGTCGTCCGATCTTTGAACTTTGAACTTTGATTATTTTTCTAACACTAACTCTTTTTCCTCTCTTTTTTATTTAATTTTATACATTAAAATTACATAATTACAGGACGGTATATTTTCTATATGCTTAAAACATTTATCGTTAATTTAGGTGGGATATTTGATAATTTCCCCCTCACGTCCATAAGCCGACGTTGAGGGTCGCTAGCTAGCTGAAACCCTTTTCTAATTCGGTAATATCACGATTTTTCCTCTCTTTTTAATATAATTTCGGAATACATTAAAACGACATAATTGCAGGATTGCATATTTGCTGTAGGCTTAAAACATGCCTTAATTTATTGTGGGATATTTTATAATTGTCGATGGTATTTCAATTTGCAATAGTGAGCCTACTTTGCTTTTTTTTTTTTTTTGCGCCAAAAAAAAGAAACGAAAAAAAGAATAGCCTACTTTTATATAACTTTCATCTCAATACTGATTATGAAGTTGTAATAAATTAATTATATAGCCTACTGCAGAAATGTTTATATTACTTTATGGACATATCCTTTGGCAAAGAGATGGATGCATTCTGGGAAGTGATATGTGTTTAAATGTAATGGCTACATACTCGTGTTTCCTTCACTTGGACATTTATGCTGACCCCTTTAAAATTGAGCACGGATATAAAATATTAATACTGTACTTTTTAATTATGATTGATATTTTGGCGCAATTTTGTGCAACACGTCACTGTGTGCGACCATCGCAGAAACCATTGCCCAGCGCGATTCCACCACGGCAAGTCGCTTACAACAGTTTAATAAGCAAGATGAATTCATAAGCATTATTTACACGTCCAAAACTAATACAATTTTATAGAGTTTATAAAAAAAAACATGTTCTAGGCCTAGATATAGGTTCTAGATATATGTAGGCCTATATATATATTAATAAAAAATTATTTTAAAAAATGTTACGTGACTTTTAACAGTAGCACAGGAAATAGGAAGAACGTGATCTGTATTTATTTATCCTAAGCATTTATAAGAAAATGGGAATCACTCACTATTAGGGTACAGTTTTTATATCTTATATCAACATAACACTACGTAATTAACATTTTCTGTTGTTCTCCCTGCAGATCCTGTCAAACATATCACCTCTCGAACATATCTGAACCTGCTTTTTAAAACCCAAAGGCACTTTTAAGAGCCATCTCTTCATTATTTTCTATCTTACATCCTCTCTGTTCTCACTATCTATATTTCTGTCCATCTCTTCAATCTTTATCTATCTCACGGTCTTTATCTATTGCTCTTTCTTTCCTCCCTGTCTGTCTTTGTCTACTTGTCTGTCTTACCCATCTTTTGTCAGCCTGTCTGTCTGTATCTGACTGTGTCTGTCTGTATCTGACTGTCTGTCTGTATCTGACTGTCTGTCTGTATCTGACTGTCTGTCTGTATCTGACTGTCTGTCTGTCTGTATCTGACTGTCTGTCTGTCTGTATCTGACTGTCTGTCTATCTGTCTGTATCTGACTGTCTGTATCTGACTGTCTGTCTGTATACGACTGTCTGTCTGTATACGTCTGTCTGTCTGTATCTGACTGTCTGTCTGTATCTGACTGTCTGTCTGTATCTGACTGTCTGTCTGTATCTGACTGTCTGTCTGTCTGTATCTGACTGTCTGTCTGTCTGTATCTGACTGTCTGTCTGTATCTGACTGTCTGTCTGTCTGTATCTGACTGTCTGTCTGTCTGTCTTTTGTTATAATGCCAGGGGGGTCTACAAAAAAGATCTGCCCCTTTTGTCAGGGGATAATATTTTGCGCTCAAAAAATCTGCTCGCATTGTAAAAAGGAGCAGCCTCTGAAGCAGCGCCTCAAGAAGAAGCTTCAGAGGTTTGATGAGAAGCGAGAGGAATGGGTGGCTGGTCGTAAGAAAAACCACAACACTGCATCCATCAAGGATGAAGCCAATATCATGGTACGTACAATTTCATACATGACAGTAAACTGTCCAGATCATCTAGGAAGTACATTCAGTGGTACCATTTGTTATTGAGCATGCCAGCGCAAGGTCAGAAAGGCATTATTTTTTGCCAATATAGATACATTTGAATATTTTTTTCTCCAATGATACTTTGTCCTCCCTGTGTCATCAGAATCAATTTAAAAGTATAATTTAACTATCAACTTTGAAGGCACACGTAATTGTGATTTGTAGTTTTTATTTTAGTGGTGATAATACAACCATAAAGTTATCACATCTTCCCCGTAATACATCACATACCTAAATTATCTACCAGAGCAAAATTTGAACACACAGCAAATATAATTGAAACTCAGGAATTCTTGAGTTCATAACATATACAGGCATGCATTATGACGGAATTACAGGTGCAATTTAATAATCAAACTTTTATCGAGTGGATGAGAAATAACACATGAACTGCATTCATATTGTACTACTCAAAGCACTTTAAAATGTTAATGCGTCAACTGTAAATATGTGCAGCATTCACCCATTTGGTCAAGTAATCACTAAGGTTCTGCCTTTATTTTTAATAAATCTTTAGATTGTCATTGTCCAGTTGCACAATGGTTACATAATCTTATCAATGTAGGTGCAAAACCCGAGCTACTAATGTTACGAAAATAAATATTTATATAAAGTTATATAAAGGGTACCCTCATGGTGTCAGGTTCATCTTTTTACTGTTTTTCTATATAGAGTTGTTTTTTGCTTCTATTGTATGAGCCTTTCCTGTTTGCACATAAAGCTAAACTCACCATTAGGTTCAAAATCCTGAATGGCAGTAACCTGGATGCTGTCATTAATAATGTTATATATTTTTTAATTAATATTCTTAGTTATTTTTTATGTTGTTTTTCTATTACTTTAAACAGCAAACACACAATTTTGTCATTGCAGCTTGAGAAACTCCATGCCATTGGCTACAAACCTGTTCTGCTACTAGGAAAGGAGAACAAAAAAAAAGAAATCAAGTGCGAAATATTAACGCCTCGCTGCACACTATCCACCTTTGCCCAGGACTACCTACAGAAGATAGGTTCATTTTATGAATACCTTTGTGAAGGTGAGATGCATGCACTGTATCTTATAGTCACAGTTCACAACTTGTGTTGAGAACGCAAAATATTTTATTAATGTTTAAATCTTAAAGTAATTGCTCACCTCTAAAACTTAAATTCAGTCATTCTTTTTTTCTGCTGCTGAATGCTTGTATGATCATAGTCTACTCTATGTGACGTCTCTACCAACACATTTAATGTAGACGCAAATGGGTAGAAAAACATAAAAATTCACACCTGGCAATTGATTATGGGAATTGAAGTAAACTGTTTTAAAACAACTGCAACTGCAGATGTAGACATGTAGATTCTAAGTGTATTGAGCCCTGTTTGTATTAATAGCATGCAGCACACTGGTCTACAATGGGATTTGGCACCCAGAGTTAAGTGCATTCAAGCATATGTGTGGTATGTTTTTGTAGGAGCCATATTTCATTTCTGTTTTCAGCCCACATACAACCATATTTTTAATCTTTAGGCACACTGAGTGACCACAGCATTTTTTGTAGTGACATACTAATTGAACACATTACATTTGCAAAGACCCGTTTTGGTCACTGGGTCAATGAATCAAATGATGATGAATCTATATATACTCATTGAAACAATATCGAGGACAGTGCTAAAATGTAGATCATTAACGGAAATAACAGAGAAAAAGAAAACCATAACATTTTTGCTGGATACACCACAAACTTACACTGCTACTAACTTTGAGGCATAAAGCCCAAAGTTTTTAGCGCACACAGTCTAGTCTTAACTGAACAGTTTGACCCAGACTGTAAACAAACATAATACTTGTCATTTTTTCAAAAGATATTATGAGCACTCTGGGTTTTATTTTCCTGACTTAAAGATATATTGTATTGGTTATCGTCATAGAAAATCAATCAAATATATTACAGATATCTAATACATCCAGTAGACTCTCAATAGTTCTCCTGCAATCAAAAGTGCCTTCAAATCTGGTTGGGGAAAATTTGGTATATATTATTCAAACACATTTAACTAACGGTTAAAACAGGTACAGATCAAGCTTATGGTTAACCTCTATGTTTTAAATAAGCAAAACACAACACTTGTTAACTTGCACAGGATGGACCCAGGATTCCAGTGGCAATGAGGATCAGCTGATTACTCTGCAGCTCACACCCTGCGAGGCGAGCCCCACAGGGGCACAAGTGGAGCAGGCGGAATCCACGGAGGGGCAAGTGGAGCAGGCGGAATCCACGGAGGGGCAAGTGGAGAAGCCGGAATCCACGGAGGGGCAAGTGGAGCAGGCGGAATCCACGGAGGGGCAAGTGGAGCAGGCGGAATCCACGGAGGGGCAAGTGGAGCAGGCGGAATCCACGGAGGGGCAAGTGGAGCAGGCGGAATCCACGGAGGGGCAAGTGGAGCAGGCGGAATCCACGGAGGGGCAAGTGGAGCAGGCGGAATCCACGGAGGGGCAAGTGGAGCAGGCGGAATCCACGGAGGGGCAAGTGGAGCAGGCGGAATCCACGGAGGGGCAAGTGGAGCAGTCAGAATCCACGGAGGGGCAAGGTAATTAGAACAAATTTAAAGAGTTACAGTTTATATTTATAAAGGCCAAAAGTGTTTGACCCATGGGTTACCTTAACTTTACTTGACTTCCAGTGTTTTTCCCCCTTGATGCAGGTTAGGGCTCTTTTCAATGAAATGAACTCAAACACACCATGCTATAACTTTTTTGCTGCTTGATAAAGTAAAACTCACTAGGTGATGATACACAGGGCAACTTTTTGAGCAATTTTGCTGGGCAATCTTGCCGAGCGATTGTTCCTTGGGCACTTTAACATTGAAAATGGGCAACACATTTCTATCTGGATAATTTAGATGGGTTGTGGGCCCTGTGTCTCATCTGGTTGCCCGTTGACGGCAACATTGCTCAAAAAGTTGCCCTGTGTATCATCACCTACAGGGTTCTCATTTTCAATGGATAATCAACAAAGTTGATCTGATATTACATAATTAGATAGATGATAGGTCTATCTGATTCTGTACTAGGGCTGTTGGAAGGAATTTTGTGAGTCTATTATAAATCTAAAAGTCAAATAAGTACTACTAATCAAATGCTGAAATTTCTAGGCCAAATTTTATTATTAAAGATATTAGGATAATTCAAATATTCAAAATAATTGGCAATGTCAGTGTCCCATGAACTCTTAACTTAACCATTCTCCCACCCCTTGCGTTCCCTGAACAAGTCAGCGCAGGATCGGTGCTTGTTGAAACAAATTAGGATTATCACAAACAGGATGGACATAAATGAGAAAATGAAACACGTGGAGTTAATGGAGCAACCTTAATTCAATCGCAATAAGAATGCATGCACTTTACACCTATTAATACATGTACTGCCACACTTGTGCGATGTTGTGATCTTCAAGAATTTTAAATAATAAGTTAAAGATTTATTTGGTATATGAGTAATTTTCTTTCTCCAAACCCACAGCTGTCTTCACAGGGTCAGCCAGGGGCACAGGCGCAAGTCGGAAAAAAAAGAAGTCAGGTATGTAAATAATGTTTGTCCGTCCTTCGGATGAGACATTAAACGGAGGTCCTGACTCTCTGTGGTCATTAAAAATCCCAGGGTGTAGGGTGCGGTGGGGTGTAGGGGTGTAACCCCAGCATCCTGGCCAAATTTGCCCATTGGCCCCTGTCCATCATGGCCTCCTAATCACCCCCATATACTGATTGGCTTCATCGGTCTATCTCCTCTCCACCAGTAAGCTGGTGTATGGTGGGCGTTCTGGCGCAATATGTCTGCGGTCACATCATCCAGGTGGATGCTGCACATTGTTGGGGGTTGAGGAGATCCCCCCTTCAATGTAAAGCGCTTTGAGAACCCAGAAAAGCGCTATATAAATGTAATGAATTATTATTATTAGGGTAATTATTGGTGGTTCTGATAACTGTTACCATAGCTTGGTAACTATGAAACTCAATGAAACTCATTAGTCAAGCAGATTCTCTAATAAGTAAATTAATTACTTAAATAGGATTTAAAGGGGACCTATTATGCTAATTTCCAGTTCTATATTTGTATTCTGATACTCCACTAGAGTAGCTTTGCATGATCCTAAAAAAGTCCTTATTTATCTTAAACTGGTCCTTTATGCAGACCCTGTCTGAAACAGGTCATTTTAGATGGAGTATTCTAAAAGCCTACAATGATTACTATTTTCCAATGAGCCTGCATGTGATGTAAAATCTGGAGCCAAATTAAACAGCGTGTTTGCACACACATTAACTGAGAGGATGGTCTTTTCTCATATTTCAGGGGTGTCTAGACACACCAGGGACACATATTTATGTTGAAAAGACATTACAAAGTGCATTTTGTCTAATTATTGTAAATGTGTTTTGTTTTGTTTTCTGAGTGGATATATGACTGGACTGTAATCTTATATCCCACAGGGGGACCGAGGCATATGCCTGAAAGGAAAAGGCCACAAAAGAGTAAGTGCATGTAAATGCAATGATTCATACTTTGCTAAACATTGCAACTTAACCCCTGTTAATTCGCTTTAGTTCAATTGCTTTTTTTTTTTTAAACTACTACAACAGACAATTTCCGGTAGTCACAATTTTATTTATTTAATAAATTATTTAGCAAACGCTTTTATCCAAAGTGACTTACAAATAAATACAATATTTACAATACATGCAGTCAAATCAACAACAGGGCAACAATACTGTATGTAAATGTCGTGACCAGTCCAGCTAGTCCAGCGTAGCACACGTAACCATGATTATTCATAATAGATAGCCTATAGAATAGGAATTAGTATTATTGAGATTATTACAATTGACAAGCTATAAAATCCAACAGGCTTAATTAGTCAAATTTGACCAAAATGCATTGCCAAGTAGTAGAAGTAGCAGCAGTGTTCTTAGTTGTGAGCTGTGGCTTAGCAGTAGTATGGTTATTCAAGCAAGCATACCACATTGGAACCGAGAGTAATTTGGTTCCATGATACATGTTTTGATTAGTGATAAACATCACTTGTCATCCTTGCAAGTCTGGTCACTACTTAAAGGGTTAGTTCACCCAAAAATGTAAATTCTGTCATTAATTACTTACCCTCATGTCGTTCGACACCCGTCAGACCTCCTTTCATCTTCGGAACAGAAATGAAGATATTTTAGTTGAAATCTGATGGCTCTGAAAATCCTCCATTGGCTCAATGGCACGGTTCACGGAAGTGGGCGTGTCTGTACTTTTATTTACTTTTGTTTTATACAAAATATTCAATCAACTATCACAAACTATGCATCATTTTAAAGCTAAAACACTCAAGATTCATGTTCTGAACTTGTTTTTGCAATAAATAAACCAGAGAGGAAAGGGTTAAATGAAACGCTAAAGGACCGGCCATGTAAACATTAGCATAATATTAGCGGTACTCATCTTTCATCTCCTGTCGTTCGGATCAGATCGGACGAATCCAATAAACACCCGCATACATCTCCGTGTAAGGGTCCACTCTTCAAAATGCATCCCACTTTTTAATCCAAAACAACGAAAAAATAGGGAAAAAACAAAAAATCCTTCGTTGTTTGCAAGAGAGTTTTGAGTTAGCGTAATCAATCATGTCCATTTTCAATTAAATATCGACTCTAATCCGTTTCTGGCAAACTCCCCCTGCAAGAATAGTCTCTTCCCCGTATTATAAACCCTCCCTCGTCTCTCTCCTCCAATCAGAGACTCTCCTGGGATGCATCATATAGAGGAAGCGCTTTACAGGCTTGGTGAGCTGTCAATCATTGCGCCCATGGTTTTCGTTGGATAAAGGCACTCGGTGCCCAGCCAATGCCTTTCCAACAAAGGTTTGATTGATGGTCTTAGTAACCAATCAAAAGGCATTATCTTGCGCAGTTTACGTAAGTAGGCTTTGGTGAATACTGTTTGTGCGCAGTCTGCGCGTTCTCAATGGCGTAACTGCAGTGGAGCGCGCAGACTCTGACTGACGCTTCCCATCAGCTAAATTAGTTTTTTACACTTTGTAATCTCTGTAAATAGTTGCTTTAGTTTTTCAGTAACTGTTTATCCATTATAATTAGCAGTTTATTGCAGATTTATTTGAATGAAAAACTACTCTTTACAATAGCAAATGTTCTGAAATAAATGGCCTTTTTGAAATTCGCCTAGACTTTTCTTGACATAAAAGCTCACAGAAGCTACATTACTGAGACAATCATCCTCATATTTGAATCATGACATGATTAGACATTCAGTTTTATATTTAAGTTATTTTCAGGCTCTTAACATTAAATTATAATATTTTTTTCCCTAAGTAAAAAATAAATAAAAAATAAACGTGAGTCACTTACATGTATATTTACATGTATATTACTCTGTTCCCATATTACTTTGAGTTATTATGACTCTTGGGTAGCAACATTTCAAGTGTCTAGTTTAAAATAAGACCCAATTTATGAATATAGACCATAGGGTTTAAGAGCTGCAGACATTTTCATTTGGGTATGTCGTTTTCAAAGAATTCTCAAAAAATGGGGCGCAGGTTAAGAGGTTAAGTATTCATAGTTGTGTTTATTTTGTTTCTAATCTAACTATCTAAAAAATATTTGAAATGTGTTTTTGATGTTCACAGATTGCTCCTACCACACTCCCCTAGAGGCTTTCCCCATCAGGAGGGTATTAAGAGAAAGAGTGAGAAAGGTTAGACAGTCATAAAGAAACTGCAGAGTGTAGGCAGTATGCAGAGTGTAATATAAGATTTAGAAACTTCCGTGTGTTTTGGCAAATACATATATTATACATGCCATAATTGTTAGGTAGATACTTTTTATGTATTCAGTCTTTTTGAATTACAGTTTATGAAGGAGTGTCTTCTGAAAATCAGTGAAACTCAATGCCTATAATCAGACATAATAGCCTTATGCTAAGAATGGATTTTATTTTTTGTCTTTTCTTACATTAGGGCAAAGCAGAAATGCTGGTTGACTGGGAGCCCTGTCCAGTATGGTATGTAATATTCTGTTCTTCTGCTTTATGAATTAATGCATTCATTATTTATTTAATTAAACTTTTTTTTTTTTGCTAGCATTTTTTTATTAATCTGTTCTGTTTCAGCTTAAACAAGCCTTTTAAACAAGTGTAAAGCACACATCATTACCGAACATGTCTTTTATAAGTATAAGTTTCATTTTCCATCTATGAAGGACCACCACCATTAATGCATGCATGAAGGTCGTGGTCCTTCATAGACGGAAAATGAAACTTATACTTATAAAAGACATGTTCGGTAATATTTTAAGTTTATTGGAAACCCCAACCAGTAACATAAAAAAAATCCCTTCTGTTTTTAGTGGTGAGCAGTGGGCCCATTCCTGGCAGCCAAAGGATTCACTCCAAAATAATGAAAATAAATAAAATGTATGTTTTGAACTCCATTTTGGTTTCAGCCTATTTATTAAATTGTTTCTGTGCTGCATTTGAAGTCATATCTCATCTTTCTGTAGTAATGAAAAGGGGAACATCTCCAAGAATATGACCTGGAGTTTAATCTCGAAAGGGAATGTACTAGAAATGTACTTAATCCAACTGAATTTTCTTTTTCAGATGTTATTCAAAAGCATGTTTCATATTTCATGATCATAAATTGCTCTGTTATTTTTTTACAGTTGACGTGTAATTTGATTTCATGTTCTGTTTTCTGTGCTTTTCAAGTTCACTTAACCTCACAGTCCACTGTTAAGAAATACAACCTTATGGCTTGTTTGACATGAAGCTAAAATATGAAGTTCAAAAAATAAGACTGTCCTTCTTTATACTCTCACATTATATCATATCTTTTACATTGTCTCTCTCACTCTCTTCTACTCCAAACTCATCAGCTGACTGGGTGTTTTATGTCTTAAACCAAATGTATTTTCATCTCAACCCTCTTGAGCCAATCGTGTCATACAGTAGGTCCCTCCACTGTGGTCATCAGGAGAAGAGCTCCACATTCATCTAGATCTCAGCATTGCTACTCACCCCTTCACCACCACCAGTGTCTCCATGTAGGGGATATCCCTTTTCATATCATGCATTTCTCTTAAAAGAATGAAGTCTTGATGTGGTCCAATTGCCTATGAAACTATATAGTTTCAATTTGTTATGCACCTTGTCAATAAATTTGTTTGATCATTCTTTAAGCCTCTAGTGAGTAATTAAGCAATAAATAAGCATTTGGAATATTTTCACTTATATTTTTGTGAAAGAACACAAATACACTACAATAACACTTGCAAAAGATGATAATTTTTGTTTTTACTTTTCCATACATAAATTTAATTCAAAACAATATGAGGATGAAGTGGTTGAGACAAAAGGAACAGACTACATTGAGCATATGTATATGTGAAATTTGTTTAACTGTACAAGTGGATTCTTTTTTAATTAAAATTTAGGTAAAGTTTAGATATTCGAATTATCCATATATAATTTAATCAGGGCTCTCAAGTTTTTATAAAAAAATTGGAGTGTGGTTACATTTGTTAAGGTGGATGATTCTGGATATATACTGGATGATTCAACAAGGAGCTGAAAGCATTCTTTAGAAATGTTGGCCCATATTGATAGGATAGCATCTTGCAGTTGATGGAGATTTGTGGGATGCACATCCAGGGCACGAAGCTCCCGTTCCACCACATCCCAAAGATGCTCTATTGGGTTGAGATCTGGTGACTGTGGGGGCCATTTTAGTCCAGTGAACTCATTGTCATGTTCAAGAAATCAATTTGAAATGATTCAAGCTTTGTGACATGGTGCATTATCCTGCTGGAAGTAGCCATCAGAGGATGGGGACATGGTGGTCATAAAGGGATGGACATGGTCAGAAACAATGCTCAGGTAGGCGTGGCATTTAAACGATGCCCAATTGGCACTAAGGGGCCTAAAGTGTGCCAAGAAAACATCCCCCACACCATTACACCACCACCACCAGCCTGCACAGTGGTAACAAGGCATGATGGATCCATGTTCTCATTCTGTTTACGCCAAATTCTGACTCTACCATCTGAATGTCTCAACAGAAATCGAGAATCATCAGACCAGGCAACATTTTTCCAGTCTTCAACTGTCCAATTTTGGTGAGCTCGTGCAAATTGTAGCCTCTTTTTCCTCTTTGTAGGGGAGATGAGTGGTACCCGGTGGGGTCTTCTGCTGTTGTAGCCCATCCGCCTCAAGGTTGTGCGTGTTGTGGCTTCACAAATGCTTCGCTGCATACCTCGGTTGTAACGAGTGGTTATTTCAGTCAAAGTTGCTCTTCTATCAGTTTGAATCAGTCGACCCATTCTCCTCTGACCTCTAGCATCAACAAGGCATTTTCTCCCACAGGACTGCCGCATACTGGATGTTTTTCCCTTTTCACACCATTCTTTGTAAACCCTAGAAATGGTTGTGTGTGAAAATCCCAGTAACTGAGCAGATTGTGAAATACTCAGACTGGCCCGTCTGGCACCAACAACCATGCCACGCTCAAAATTGCTTAAATCACCTTTCTTTCCCATTCTGACATTCAGTTTGGAGTTCAGGAGATTGTCTTGACCAGGACCACACCCCTAAATGCATTGAAGCAACTGCCATGTGATTGGTTGATTAGATAATTGCATTAATGAGAAATTGAACAGGTGTTCCTAATAATCCTTTAGGTGAGTGTATAGTAAAGCTACAATTTTATAACCCTAAAACCAACCCTACTCTGGAAACTGGAAGAACTTCAAGTATGGATGCTGATTTGTACGCTTAGTAACAAGTTCAATGGCACGTCTCTACAGGGGGGAGCGTGCCTATGTTCCCACAGCCCTATGTTACCACAGCCCTATGTTCCCACAGAGATAAGATGAGAGGGGGAGGAGAAAGGGAAAGGGCAAAGAGACAAGAGACAAGCAGTCTCAGATGAGATTTGTGCCAGCTCCCTAGTTGGGGTTATCCCTCTGTTCCCACAGCTCTATGTTACAGCTACATGTTATGCTACAGCTAGTTAGGGTTAGGTTTAGGGTTAGGGTTAGGGGCCTAACCCTAAACCTAACCCTAACTAGCTGTAGCATAACATGTAGCTGTAACATAGAGCTGTGGGTTAGCATAGAGCTAGGATTAGGGTAACCCTAACCCTAAACCTAAACCTAACCCTAACTAGCTGTAGCATAACATGTAGCTGTAACATAGAGCTGTGGGAACAGAGGGATAACCCCAACTAGGGAGCTGGCACAAATCTCATCTGAGACTGCTTGTCTCATTGCCCTTTCCCTTTCTCCTCCCCCTCTCATCTTATCCGTTTCATCGATCTGTTGAAGGTTCTGATTGCTGTGTGATCAGTTTTGACTCTTTGTGTAGTGCTTTCTAAATTACAACATTGTGTAGGCAATGATAAATGGATAATGTGTGTAAAGTTTTGCAGTGAAAGTTTAACAAATCTGACTCATGTGTCAAAACTGGGGAGTAGTGTTTATAGTTTGGGGGAAAGGGTGTGCTTTTTGATAAACGGTGTTGTGTTTTTGAAATTTGAGTTCAAATCCATAGTTATAGTGTTTCAGCAATCGAGAAAAACTGTAACATATACACCTAACAGATACACATTACTTATTATGATAGATCTTGTTTAATTACAAACAAGGTTGATTGTTTGAAAATAAGTAAAAAGACATGCATTAAAGTAATTAATAATGCAGTTTTATGTTAAACAGAGTTTAAACTGTTAAACAGTTTATCTGTAAACAAGATTCCACAGTGTGATGTTTTTTATCAACTATAAAAATATAAAATATTGTTTTTCAATAAAGTATGAAAAAGTAAAAACAAAATATTCATCTTTGGAAATACTTTATTTCTTGTCTTTCACAACAATACCAGTGAAAATACACCAAATGCATATTTGTCAAACAAGCCATAAGGCTATATTTTAAAACATTGGACTGTGAGGTTAAGTTCACTTGCAAAAAGCTCCAGCAGAACAAAGAATTAAGTCATCTGTCAACTGTAATAATATACAATATAAATTATAATCGTAAAATAAAAAACGGTGTATTTTTCTGTTACATACTATAATGCATCTTTGCAGTGATATAAAGTTACACAACAGTTATATACACTCAATCAAGTAGTGATCCATAGGCAGCCTCCTCTGGGGAAAAACAAAATATCATAGACTGACAGACACTGCTGCTGCACCACAGAATAAGTGAATATTGAGAAATGCAATCAAGAATGAGTTTTTACATTAAGGCCTAAATGTGATGATAGAGGAATTGTCATGAGGTCACCAAAGTCATCATGTGCTTACAAGATTTCATGGCAATCTGCCCAATTAGACAATATTCTATTTTACATTCTGGTCTAATGATTGTGCTACAGGGAATGTCATAAGGTCAACATGACATGATTCATTGCTGAGCAAATTACAGAAATCGGTTCATAACATTTGTTGTATGCAAGTCAAAAGTTTGGCCTAACGTTGGTGCAAAAAAAAAGGTCACAGGGTCACCACAATTAATGGGAGTCTCTCTTAAAAGAGTATACACTACCCTAATATCATTTGAGCCCAGTAATTACATCTGGTAATATCATACATGCAAAGTTGACATTTTTGGATAAGATTGGTGCACCTATACTGAGAGGTTTGTGCATTTTCACTGAACTGCAATGTGCTTACTAAATTGCTTGGAAAATCTAAAGACACAGTTTGAATTTTCAACAAGATTTTGATGTGGTTAATCAATCAACATACTAATAATACACAGATTTAGGGCAAGTCCATTTCCTTCAACATAGTCCTTCGTGCAGCTTCCATCTGGGGAAATACAGAAAACAAAAAAGCAAGAATTAGGATCAGAGGGTGATTTTCAGCTGTTTTAGAATAAGTAAGGTGTGTAAAGCATTAATAAAATACACAAATAAATTAATAAGAATATCAGTAAAGGTCTTTGCACACATGCGAAAACCTAGAAAATCGAACCCGTTTCAAATTTTTTTATGACGGACGAAAGTTTCGTAGGCAGTGTGCAAGCGTGATTGACATAACGTGAGGTCGTATTTATTTTTTAACGTGCGAAAATTTGTGCAATGGCCTTAAAAGGGGGTTATTCCAAAAAACAAACAAACAAACAAACAAACATACATAATAATAAATAAATTACCTAAATTGTGTTTTCCTCTTCATCCTCACTGGTGTCTGGACTACTGAGGCCACTTTGATCTTCCTCTTCAACATGTAGAAGGACAGAGGCCTCAGGACCTAAGGCAGTCTTGTACTGTTGGAGGACCACTTGGAACCTTTCTGACACCTCTGACAGTCTTCTTCTTAAGAGACAGCAAAGTCCCTCATTTCCTTGGTCTACGTCTCAAAATACAAACGAGATTACATTAAAGACAAACTATATTAAAGGTTGTATCAGCGATTTCAGGCCCAAACATAAATGATCACATTAATCTAATCTTTCCTAATGATCCGCTAGCTGCCCGCCCCATAAGCAAGCCGTCACAAAAACGCGTCTCTGTAGGCAGCCTAGGCTCTGAGATCTGCACACAAAAACAATTGGGTTCACCAACCACTCAAAACCAAAATAAATACTGTTCCAACCAATCACCGACAGGGGCGGGTGTTGTGAGGTTTTCGCGTGCAGCCGTCATAGGCAGCCGTGCACGAGCGCAAAACCTCACAACACCCCCCGTGATTGGTTGGAACACTATTTATTTTGGTTTTGAGTGGTTGGTGAACCCAATTGTTTTTGTGTGCAGATCTCAGAGCCCAGGCTGCCTACAGAGACGCGTTTTTTTGACGGCTTGCTTATGGGGCGGGCAGCTAGCGGATCATTAGGAAAGATTAGATGAATGTGATCATTTATGTTTGGGCCTGAAATCACTGATACAACCTTTAAGATTGTTTCATAAGGCCAAATAACTTAAATGGAGTAAAAATATATCACCAATTCAAATCTACATAGCAGGATGATTGGCATTTTTATGTGTATCGCTGACATGGGACCAGGCTAGCTTCTGTATAAAACAACTTAAGGCAAGTGGCTCACTGAGGTGACTTTATGGAGGGAGGCCCAAAGCAGCATATATATGTCTGATAGCTGTTTTAAGTTAACAGTTTTCTTCTTCACTACAGTTTTGCTGAAGTAACACATTTTGTTACTTGCTGACCAGCAAGGTTTTCTATGTTGACTGGGGGAGATAATAATAAGATTAATCTTGATGTTATGCTAACCCCATGTAACACATCAGGACAAAAATTCCAATGTTCAAATTCTTTTGTTCATTTCCGCTTTCCAGTAACAGACATAGTACAACAAATCTGCACATCTTTCAAGCAAATGTGAATCTTTATAGCCTTACTGACTTGTTACCATAGCTACAGTAACAACTTTAATCCCCATTTTATGTATATCCCAAAGGACTACGGCAAAGAGAGCCATAACCGTTCTACTCCATCCAAGTTCTGTGACTGATGTGTTTTGTTGTATGTTTTTTTAAAACACATTATATGGACAGGGTTTTAATTAAACTTACCCTCCTCAGCCAACTTGTTCTTGAGAACCATTGCCAGGCTCTGCAACCACGTGCAGTGTTGTGCCATCTCCAAAACCAAAACTCTTGTTTCCTCATGCAGTCGCCTTGTTAACATCACTTGGTCGTGCACTCGTTTCTTGATTGAAATGTTTGCTAAGAATCAATAACAGTTATATGTATACATGAGACAATCTGGGATAATCACTACAAACATTGACTTTTTTTTATCAAATTGATACATAAGAAAACTGAAAATACACCATTAAACTAAATTAATATTACAACACTCAATATGTAACATGCATGCCTTAGTTCAGTATACTCTATAAAGCAGAACTGTAAATAAATTCCTGTGAAGCATCTAAAAACAGACATACCACTGCCATGAACCTCCCACGGCCATATTTGAGACACAGTGCTATCTCCAGTAAGGGAATGCTCCACCACAGCTACATCAATGGTTGTTGCAGAGTCTAGTACAAGATCATTGTTTTTCTGTATCTCCTGAAGAAGGAGTTTTTTGTCTTCTGCCAGCTTCCTTCGAAGGCGATGGCGAAACTTGCTGCTGTCTAGAAAGACATGAAGTACAGAGGCAGAGGTTTTTGACAGAACTCTTCAACAAGAAAAAAATTATAGCACCAAAAATTTTAAAAGCAAAGCTGCAGTTATTGAAGTATGTGAAAATTATAATGTAGACTGACATGGGAAACAAATTGTCCAGTGTGTAACATTTTGGGGGCAATCTATTTGCAGGAATAACTAACACACACACACACACACACACACACACACACACACACACACACTTTTCATGATTGCCTGAAAATAATAATTGTGCATTAATTAATTTAGAATGGGCAGTTTTTTATCTAAATACGTTCCCTTTCCACGGAGGCCGCTATGTTGCACCTCCATGTTCCTACAGTAGCCCACAACGGACAAACAAACACTGGGTTTAGATTGTACCTCTCACATTTTCTCGTCGGCTACCGTAGCTTGGAAAGATAGAGGTGAGGGAAGCTGGTTGCAATCGTCAAACCTCACTGATAGATACGACTAAATCCTACAGACTGGTCATTTAAAGAACAGAATTCAATGATTGAGCTGAACTGTGCTACTACATTATTAGCTAATTCCATGTTGGTGGAGTAGGATGCCTACAGTAGCCTGAATTTATCAACCTATTATATTATATAGTTATACCATTCTGACGGTAGAGGGTTCGCTTCCGGTGCCTCACACTAAGGTAGAGCCCCTCAATTGATTGCTGCATTCCTCTGTGTGTTGTGCCTTGACTGGCACGAGATGTATCAGGTGTCTCTGTAGAAGATATAGTGAAAGCAAATTCACTGTTAAAACAACACAGAACCGTTTCTCTGTTTGAATTTTATGTAAAACCTTTTAATCCAACTTATTTAAACTTTGTATGTGCACTTCCTGCAGGGAACTGGAATATACTAATAAACCTGACAAAAATGTGGCATCACATTAGATGATGATCCGCCTACTATTTTCTGCTGCTCTTTAATATCAAACATAAAATTTAGATTGTAGAAAGGGATGTTTGTTGTTTCTTTTATCTGGTCATGCTTACCACCAGCTGCCCATTCCTTTACATCAGATAGCCACTGTGTCACCACTTCATCTGTGCAATCTAGCTCTGTTTTTAGGTCAGCTAGCCTTGCAGTCTCATCATGGAGTCTCTGACAAGTCTGATGAACAGTGTTATAGAATAATCAGGATTAAAACTTTGTATGATTAACAACAGGCCAAGTAAACACAACAAAAGGACACACAAAACAATTAATATGAGACTTACCTTCACATATCTCGTGGAAAGTGCCTGATGTAAAGAGAGATTTTTTTTCTCGTTCCAACCCATTGCATGCAATGTAAGCATGTCCACCCGTGCTGTTGAAAGCAAATAATGAGGTTATGATGATCAATCTAAAAAAAAAGTATACACGAATATTGCAAACTCCGATCACCTGCTTTGGACATATATTTGGTCGTCAGGGCACAACGTGAGAGGTAGCTGTTCACTTGCTCCACCTCCTCACCAGCGGTTGTCCCTGCTCCTTCCTGGTTCCTGCCACTCCAATTAATCTGTTAATAAAGGGTGGAAGAAATTCAATTTAATTTTATTTATATAGCCCAATATCACAAACCAAAATTTGCATCAAAGGGCATTACATTCTATGCAAGAAATGGTTATGCAGGCAAGATAATATAGTGTAGCTTAACTTATATTTCATATTATTAATGTGCTTCTAAATATTACAAATGTACATATGATGCCAAAATATTATACACACCTCACACTTAGTAGCATGGGCTCGAGCATGCATTACACTGAGAAAGGGTTTCATAGTGGTCAGTTCCTGAAGAGCAGGAAGGACACTAGCAACTTTCTCCAGGTATGGCCAGTATTTGCATGCCACGTCCATTGCGAAGAATTGTGCCTTGGCTGGCATGAGCTCCCTTTGAAGGTACAGAGGGTAGGCAAATATCTCCCCCCTGTACATATTAAGGGCTTTCAAAAGGAACCCATGGCGACACACAGCAACCTCCATCCCCTCTTCATCCAATTTTGAAGCCCTCCTTGAAGTTTCCCTCGCTGCTGTCCACTGGGAGTCCCCACATGTGCCTCTTCCCTGTGTCTATGACACACAAAACAAACACAACAAATCAAATTTCAATACAATGGCGTCATTCAATATATGGCATTTATTCTCTCAATTTGATTTTGTAATTGGTAGTCAACAGTAATTGAAGTGGGGGTTACGTTTATTATTGTAACAACTATTTTGTCAACTTGCATTTTTCACTGCTTTCTGTATGGTGTCGACAAAACTAGACACCGCACTGTCTTCAGCCACAAAGAGCCCCTCAAAAAAGCCAGGATCATCAGAGCTGAGGAAGAAAGAAAAATAGAAAATCCATTCATGAAATATATGAAGTAAGAAAATAAATCAATAAAAAGACTGGAAGAAAGATCACCTTCCGTTTCGGCGAAAGCGATATAGCTTTCTGTTTCCATCTGCTGAAACAGCCAACATTTCCGGCGTGCAGGCTGGGCAAGTGAAAGGAGCACTACAGCAGAGCTGGTCTTCCTCAAATGATGCATACGAAAGCTCTAAGAAGCTGCGCTGCAGTGCATCGCCGTTGATAGGTCCAGACTGGAAAATATATAGAATGAAATAATATTTTGATATTGTCTGCTTATGGATTTTTTTTTAATATAAAATGGTAATAACATTTACACTTACTCTTCCTCCACACTTAGTGCGATGTTCCAGCAGCTTTGCGAAGGCTTGTCTGGAGAATCCCGGAGAGATGATCTTGAGTTCCTGAAGGGAGCTCAAGAGGTCCAGTGTATAAAGTGTGGAATTGGTGACGGAGGCTGGCCAATATCCACTTCTTAGGAGGTCTTTAAAGTCAGGGGTCCACTGCTGCTGGCATGTTTGACATTCATACAGTGGCTGATGCAAGTCAAAACGCCCTTGGAACAAAATAAAAATTTAAAAATATAATACACATTTACCACATACTTAATTTTACAACACTTAGTTCATTATGCACATTGTGAATGGTTGAGAGACATTGCACAAGTTCCTATAATCCCACATTTATATTTTCTAATTCACTAAATTCCACACTGCTGTGTTGATTGGACATCATGCTGGAAAGATGCTAATCATTTTTTTCTTTGCGGAGGACAAAAAACAAACAAACATCTGTCTTGTGCTATTCCATATGTTCTGTCACTTCTGCAATTATAAGCACAATGCCACAGCACACTAGTGTGAAAAACATGAAATCTACAATATATATATATATATATATTTTTTTTTTTTTTACCATAAAATTAAAAAATTAAAATCACTGGTTTGCCTGGTAACACAGTAAAGTTTGTGCCTCCACAGGAGCAGTCTGGCACCTTCACAGTTGGCAAAATGCAAGCTGGCAAAAAGAAGGAAAACCAATTATTTAGATTATCTATAACTGCCTGCTAACACACATTGAACAGCAAAATTAAAGCTTTCGTGAGAACGTACCTTGCTCATGGGTGCAATATCTATCTTCCCCTTTAATGATGCATGTGGTCGGAGGAATGGCTTCAAAAAAACCACGAATCACGCATTCCCTGTTGTGGAGTGGCTGTTTTTTGTGATGCAATACATCACAGTCCCCACAGAACCACTCCTCAGGAAGACACTCTCTGCACCTAAGGAGAAAATAAAACAATATTATAATATAATACATTATTACAGGTGAATAACTCATATAAAGTACTGTACACTCTATTTAAGCTATTTCACTTTTACTAGGTTTGATTTTATTGTATAGGATTGCATAGTGGCTCAGTGTTTAGCACTGTCACCTCACAGCAAGAAGGTCCTAGATTTACTTTTCTCATTAATGTGTTTTTCATCTGGGTATCTAAGTCTTCTCCCATCCCAAAAGACATGCATCTTAGCCTATAAAGCAGGGCACTCAGCAAACCTACCCTGGGTAATTGAAGTTTGGTATTAATGAAAACCAACCTAATAACAGCAGGCTCGTTGCAAAGGCAACACAGGGGATGACCAACAGCCTCTTTTGAAATAAGGCATTTTAGGCGGTATGGTCTTGCTTCTTTCCAGCGCTCAGAGGCTTTCTTCTGCCGAAAAGACCATGATGATGCAGAGCTACTTTGAGGCTGAGCAGCAGAAGAACATGACACCAAAATATCAGAGAGCCTCTCCATATTTTTTTCTGTAAAGAAAATCCAAAAATAAAGCGGTAAGGGATCATTTACTGTAGATAAGGAACAATTAAAAGTCAACTGATCAGTATTAGAATTTTTTTAGAGACTTTTTTTATACTGTACATGCATAAATTCATCACTGTGAATTACCAAATTCCTCTTGAGGATTTAGTTTTGTTGAGGTTGCAGCAAGTGGAACCTCCACACTGGATGACAGGGAGCAATCAACCGTGGGGTATGTGGCTGTAAAACAGTAATAGAAGAATAAGAACAAGTTAGGCTATCACACTCTATTCTTGTTCTTCTTTTCAAACTATATACTTAACAATTTATGAAATCAGACATATGTTTGTTAAGTACTTGGTAGTGTCTTCTACAATAATGACACTGAAAGGTTTATCTACTTTTTAATGTCTTTTTAGATATTTGAATATTTTAAACTCTCAATAAACAATTACATTGTTCTAATTTGAGTTGGTCCAACATTGTCATAGTAAATTCCTACAAATGTCAAATAATCCAGATATAACCTGTAGTGGAGGCTTGGCGTCGTCCTCCTCGCCTCCCCCTCGGCTTACCACGTCCTACAGAGTCCCTTTTAGAGGTGTGTGGAGGGTCTCTTACACGTTTCCTCTCATCAGCTGCTCTCTGTGTATTGGAGTGAATATTTCTTGTAAGACTGATGTTGATAAAAGTACGGTAACCAAAAGGCAGGTAACTTGTGAAAGGAAAACACAACATAATGTGTTAGTAAGGTGTTGAACAGCTTAAATGAGCCTTGGAATAGATTCTCCAAGTCTCTGTAACTCAGAGGAATGGAACTGGATATACTATTATTATTATTATATTCCCTTATTAACACGTCACAGAGCATGGCAGGATGCATCATGCAATATACCTGTATTAAATCTTCTGCACTCATCATTCTTACATATTCCTCATCATGTTTTACTTTAATTTGTTATGTTTGTTATAAAATGATTGAGGTGTACAAAAACTCTAACCTTGGCTTCAGCTAGAATGTGTTCATGTTTCAGCTCCAGAGCCATGCGTCTCCCCTCTTGGTAGTGGGGATCCTTTGAATCAAGTTTATGCTTGGTGGCCATTGCAATGTAGTCAGATACAGACAGACAGACAGACAGTCAGATACAGACAGATAGACAGACAGTCAGATACAGACAGACACATTCAGATACAGACAGACAGACAGACAGTCAGATACAGACAGACAGTCAGATACAGACAGATAGACAGACAGTCAGATACAGACAGACAGACAGTCGTATACAGACAGACAGTCAGATACAGACAGACAGACAGTCGTATACAGACAGACACAGACAGACAGGCTGACAAAAGATGGGTAAGACAGACAAGTAGACAAAGACAGACAGGGAGGAAAGAAAGAGCAATAGATAAAGACTGTGAGATAGATAAAGATTGAAGAGATAGACAGAAATATAGATAGTGAGAACAGAGAGGATGTAAGATATAGAAAATAATGAAGAGATGGCTCTTAAAAGTGCCTTTGGGTTTTAAAAAGCAGGTTCAGATATGTTCGAGAGGTGATATGTTTGACAGGATCTGCAGGGAGAACAACAGAAAATGTTAATTACGTAGTGTTATGTTGATATAGATATAAAAATATAGATATAGATATAAAAAGTGTACCCTAATAGTGAGTGATTCACATTTTCTTATAAATGCTTAGGATAAATAAATACAGATCACGTTCTTCCTATTTCCTGTGCTACTGTTAAAAGTCACGTGACATTTTTTAAAATAAATTTGTATTAATATATATATAGGCCTACATATATCTAGAACCTATATCTAGGCCTAGAACATGTTTTTTTTTTATAAACTCGTAATTGTATTAGTTTTGGACGTGCAAATAATGCTTATGAATTCATCTTGCTTATTAAACTGTTGTAAGCGACTTGCCGTGGTGGAATCGCGCTGGGCAATGGTTTCTGCGATGGTCGCACACAGTGACGTGTTGCACAAAATTGCGCCAAAATATCAATCATAATTAAAAAGTACAGTATTAATATTTTATATCCGTGCTCAATTTTAAAGGGGTCAGCATAAATGTCCAAGTGAAGGAAACACGAGTATGTAGCCATTACATTTAAACACATATCACTTCCCAGAATGCATCCATCTCTTTGCCAAAGGATATGTCCATAAAGTAATATAAACATTTCTGCAGTAGGCTATATAATTAATTTATTACAACTTCATAATCAGTATTGAGATGAAAGTTATATAAAAGTAGGCTATTCTTTTTTTCTTTTCTTTTTTGGCGCAAAAAAAAAAGCAAAGTAGGCTCACTATTGCAAATTGAAATACCATCGACAATTATAAAATATCCCACAATAAATTAAGGCATGTTTTAAGCCTACAGCAAATATGCAGTCCTGCAATTATGTCGTTTTAATGTATTCCGAAATTATATTAAAAAGAGAGGAAAAATCGTGATATTACCGAATTAGAAAAGGGTTTCAGCTAGCTAGCTACCCTCAACGTCGGCTTATGGACGTGAGGGGGAAATTATCAAATATCCCACCTAAATTAACGATGAATGTTTTAAGCATATAGAAAATATACCGTCCTGTAATTATGTAATTTTAATGTATAAAAAAAAAAAATCAAAGTTCAAAGATCGGGCGACTCTCCGTTGTCAAGTGACGAATAGGGGTGAGACGACCATGTTGCAAAGAAAGACGTGGTGCAGGCACGGAAAATACGTCCCTTTGAAATAAATTAGATTGAAAGTCGTGCTGAGTGACACGAAAAAAAGAAGAAAATTCGTGCTATTGGACACGAACCAATTCGTGTTGAGTAGCCTACCGAATATAAAGCAATACAACAAGGATTAAAACCTCCCGATTAAATGTTGAGTAATAGCCCTTAAAGTTTAGAAAATGAATAACAATTGTAAAAAAAAAATAGTGTGCTCTCGGAAGAAAGACGTGGTGCAGGCACGAAAAATACGTCCCATTAAAATACATTGAAAGTCGTGCTGAGTGACACGGAAAAAAAGAAGGATATCTGTGCCCTTGGACACGAATAAATAGATTAATGTTGAGTATAGCCTACCGAATATAAAGCAATAAAAACGAGGATTAAAATCTCTTGATTCAATGTTGAGTAATGTATCTCTTAAAGTTTGCAAAATGAATAACAATTGAGAAAAAAACAATACTGTGCTCTCGAAAGAAAGACGTGGTGCAGGCACGAAAAATACGTCCCATTGAAATACATTAGATTGAAAGTCGTGCTGAGTGACACGAAAAAATGGGGAAATTCGTGTCCATGAACACGAATCAATAGATTACATTTCGTGATTATGTCACGAACTGCCGTGAGCCTATCTTATTTCGATGTATGATTTTGTTTTATGATTCCTGACCGTAATATTTCCGTCCGAATCATCGCAGATACATTTAACTGTTAATAACTGAACTAATGTGTTCATAAACACTGAGAGATGGCGCTTATGATCACTGTAAAATACATCAGGAACGTCATCACCCGTTCCTTCATCAGTAAAATCATATTATGGGCTTTCTCGTTTTGTCTGGTTTTGGGCTCGTTTATTAATGTGCATTTCTTCACCCCTCTACTACTAACCTGTTTGATTCACAGGACTAAAATTAGAATCACTCATTTAATTTTTTTTATTTTTTATTAAGTGCATAAAGGAACAATAACAACAATTTTCCTAATTGTCATACCACAATAAAGGAATAATACACCCTTCAGTCTTTCAGTCAAGATTAAGATCCAAGTCTTTAAACACTGTTCTCGTCGCTTTTACGTTTTTAGAAAACTCAATGGATACAAAATACATCTCAAGTTTAAATCTGAAAAAAAAAAAGAGGTTTGCGGTTAGAAAATGTACATTTATTAATGTGGTATTTGGCTAACAGATTTATAAAATAAATATAATTTTTCACCTTCATGAAAACCAAAAATTACATTTTTATAAATTAATTAATATTCGGATTCACATAATCTTTGATAAAAGCACAAATATCACACAAAATGTCTCTGATGTGTGAGAGCAATTCCAAAATAAATGTAAAGTAGATTCAAGTTTCTCTGAACAGAAGAACTGAGGGTATTAATGTCATGTTTAAGTGTTTTGAGAGAGCACTTATCTGGATAAAACCTGTGAATTAACTTAAAAGTAATGTATCTCATTTAGTTGGTTATCAGATTAGAGTCACTGATGTGCAAAAACACACATGAGGTCGCGTGCGCGAGTATGAGCGCGTGAGTGAGAGCACATCCAGTGTCAACACATTTATTGAACAGTTACAATAATTATACACACAACAGTTAAATATTATTATTATAATCCGTGAATGCTTCGTGTCCCAAATCTTCATCATTATAGCTCGTAAGAATAGCTCACAATTCATGAATTCACGGTTGCAATTGACACCCCTTCAATTCAAAATATAGACATTTGATTTAAATGTAGCCTATTTCTTTGATTGGGACTCGATTTAATTTACCTCAAATTTAGAAATGTATTATTTATTTAATTTCGTGTCCCAAATCTTCATCATTATAGCTCGTGCGTTAATTGAGCAAAACCTCGCAAGGCACTGTCAGTCTAACCCACAGTCACTGCTTCTGTCCAAAATGCTCAAGGGAGAATAAATCAGACATCATCTTATTATAAACTCTAGATTGATTAAATGTGCCCCTTCCGCATATAGTAGAAGGCTTTCATTCTTTCTTTTTTAATTTTTAAAAAAATTATTAGAACTTACAAACATAACACACAACATTTACACTTTTAACAAGACATCCAAAAATATAACAATTATTGTATAATTGTATAAAGAAAAAAATACAATGAAAAAAAAAACAAAATAAGAAGAAAGACATACCACTTCAATTTACAATTTACTTTTAATTTAAACTCTTTGGCGAATAAAAGTGTATCTTTAATTGTTTTGTTATCAATAGGCTACATTTCAGAGACTCAATATACAAATCATAATCAGTCATAAAGACCTTCAAACGAGGTTTAGAATTATTCCATTTACTTTTATGAATATGAAATTTACCAAATAAAATCTTTTTTTTTTTTTTCAGATTTAAACTTGAGATGTATTTTGTATCCATTGAGTTTTCTAAAAACGCAAAAGCTACGAGAACAGTGTTTAAGGACTTGGATCTTAATCTTGACTGAAAGACTGAAGGGTGTATTATTCCTTTATTGTGGTATGACAATGAGGAAAATTGTTGTTATTGTTCCTTTATGCATTTAATAAAAAATAAAAATAAATAAATGAGTGATTCTAATTTTAGTCCTGTGAATCAAACAGGTTAGTAGTAGAGGGGTGAAGAAATGCACATTAATAAACGAGCCCAAAACCAGACAAAACGAGAAAGCCCATAATATGATTTTACTGATGAAGGAACGGGTGATGACGTTCCTGATGTATTTTACAGTGATCATAAGCGCCATCTCTCAGTGTTTATGAACACATTAGTTCAGTTATTAACAGTTTAATGTATCTGCGATGATTCGGACGGAAATATTACGGTCAGGAATCATAAAACAAAATCATACATCGAAATAAGATAGGCCTAAACTTTAGGAATAAAATAAAACTTCAATGGACGGCAAACAAGTATGAAGTTTGCCCCGATATTTTAGAAACATCCATTTCTAAATTTGAGGTAAATTAAATCGAGTCCCAATCAAAGAAATAGGCTACATTTAAATCAAATGTCTATATTTTGAATTGAAGGGGTGTCAATTGCAACTGTGAATTCATGAATTGTGCTCAATTTTCTTATGATGAATAATTAAGGCTTTGAAAATGATAAATTCCAGGAATTATAAAAACAAGTACAAAACCGTAACTCTACTCACGCACGCGACGTTGTTTATGTTTTTGCGTGCGTGCATTTTAGTTGCTATAGCGATGCATCCTGTGAATATGAACTGCAAATATAAACACCGGAGCCCATCGCTGTCTGTTGGTTGAGCTGAGGCGAAATCCGACCCTGTTGCAGATTGTGTCCTGAGCAAATCCCGTGACTTTGAGGCTGATTGAAAGAGTTTTGAGGAGGCTTTTATTCTAGAAGGAGATCGGAAGAGATTTTCCTTCCATCGAGTTTTATTTTTTCATATTATTTCTGATTACAATTTTATTTTATTGTTCTTTTCTTGTTTTAGACGGAGTTTGGAGTTTTATTTCGTTTTTTTTATTTGATTTGATTATTTTTTGGGGGGAGGGGTATTTCTGAAGAGTTGTATTATATTCTCTTCTTTTGTATTGTATTTTGTATTGTTTCTATTGCAGGTTTGAGGACGATGTCGATGTCAAAGGCTCTCATGGGTGAAAGAAGAGGTGAGTGTTTATTTTTGTTTCATCTGTTGCAGGGCCGGCCCTGACCAATTTGCTGCCCTAGGCAAGATTTGACTTGGCGCCCTTGTATCAAGGTTTAGCACTTCATGTTTTCAGTCTAAGTTGCGGAAACACTGGTACTGTTTTATTTTTTTAATGCATTGATGTTTTTTCATTTTTATTGTTTAAATGATGTCCAGTCCATCTACCCCGTCATTATGTTCATGGTATTATTATTAGGGCTCAAGCCTGAAAGGGCGCAGAGCCCTATTGTTCTTCCTCGGTTTCTTATTATTAGGGCTCAAGCCTGAAAGGGCGCAGAGCCCTATTGTTCTTCCTCGGTTTCTTCTTCTTCTTATTATTATTATTTTATCGACTTCTCTGGCACTTTTGGGGCCCTTACCATGCTCCAAAACTCTTGAAAATTTGCACACACGTCGGAATGCGCGGCCATCAGAGCCGGGCTGAAGCTGGTACCTGGGCGTGGCAGGGGGGCTCGACAGCGCCCCCTAGAATGCGTTCTGAAACTTGGTCCATATATCAAACACACTTGCACGTACATGTATGAAACTCGGTACACATATAGACCTCATCGGGCCGAACAACTTTCGTGCTCATAGTTATGCGTCAGCCCAACAGGAAGTGAGCTATAATGGGTTGTTCGGAAAACCCATGCTCTGGAATTTAATATACTCCTCCGAGGCCATTGTTTCGATCATTGCCAAACTCGGTCAGCATGAAGTGAACATATTCAGGATGCTAAATTGCGAGCGGATTTGTGATATCTCAAATGGTTTGGCCGTGGCGAAGCAACGAATTTATGGCGAGAAAAGGGAAACAGGAAGTGTGTTATAACTTGTGCAAACATTGAATGATTTGGATGAAACTTCAGCTGTGTGTTCGTTGTAAGAAGCCGATCGCATGGATAGGACTTTTGTGAGTCAAAGTTATAGCGCCACCAACTGGCAGCAGGAAGTGTGTCACTTTCAAAAATGCTTTAAATCACAGTCTTATTTACACCCGATTGACTTCAAACTTCATCAGTATAATGTGAAAACATGGCAGATATAGACATATGAATGGATTCCTAAAATTTTAAATAATGTTGCCATGACAACGTGTCAAAGTTTAATAATGTTTTGGCTGTTTTGAGACTTCTTAGCATGCTTGAAATTGCTTGAAACTGCTTGAAACTCAACACACACATCAGAGATGTCAATCAGTACAAATGGGCAAAGCCTCAGAAACGGGTGGGGATGAGGGGCTCTCTAGCGGCACCTTTTGACAAAAGTGAAGTGCTTCGTTTCATCTACAATCACCAAACTCAGTATATATATTGACCTCATCGAGCCGGACAACTTTCTAATTTACAGTCATTAGGTCCGACCAACAGGAAGTCAGATATTTTGGTTTGAAGGTGAATATTTGTGAAATTCAGGGTCTGAGTTTTTACGTTCTCCTCGTAGGCGATTTATTCAATCTCCACCAAACTTGGTCAACATGAAACAAAGATACGGAAGATGCTAAAATGCGAACGAATATTGGATATCTCAAATGGTGTTGCCATGGCGAGGGATTAAATGAGGACAAAAAAGGGGAACAGAAATTGTCTAATATCTTGTAAAATCATATTTTGATTTCAATTAAATTAAGATTGTATGTTTGGTAATTGAACTTAGATTAATTTAAAATTACTATACTATTTTTCAGATGAATATATATATTTTTTATAAATATTTATTTGAATAATGTAGTGTGAGCTGCCCTTCCCTCAATGAACACAAGATGGCAGCATTGTGTTAGTTTTGAAGCAGGATAAAAAAACCTTGTTTCTCTCTCTCTCTCTCTCTCTCTCTCTCTCTCTCTCTCTCTGTCTGTCTCTCTCTGTCTATCTCTCTCTCTCTCTCTCTCTCTCTCTCTCTCTCTCTCTCTCTCTGTGTGTGTGTGTGTGTGTGTGTGTGTGTGTGTGTGTGTGTGTGTGTGTGTTAGGGTTGTGCCGATGGACTGACCGACATCACGATGGAGCGCCACCATCGTGATGCCACGCCCCCGTTGCGAGCGCGACACGCACTAATCCTCTTCTATAGTATTAGTAAAACTAAAAACTTAGCATGGATTGCTCTGTAAATTAAATTGAAAATGTAACTAATGCATATATGCTATTTTAAATACTGTAGTCTATGCCAGATATATATATATATATATATATATATATATATATATATATATATATATATATATATATATATATATATATATATATATATATATATATATATATATATATAGCCTACATTTCGAAATCATTTGAGGCTAAAACATCCATAAGCATGCGTGTTTATTTTAGCACTTCTGTCAGTGAAACAACACACTACAACCTATAAAACAGTTAAACGATTTTCAGTAAATAATGGTAACCTCAAGAATATAAGAATTAAATATTTGTTAGAAAAATATTTGATTCATACTATTTCTCCGCAAAGATGCGTCATATAGCCTACCGCTCTGCGCTTTGAGAGGAATGTGTGACACGAGATACCTTCATCTTTATGTTTTCTCCTGATGTAGCAAAGCAACACTTGTTGTAAAAGGTCTGAAGAGCGAATTTTATCTTCCACAGGGTCAAGACATTTAGGCAATGCTTGATTATTCACTGCCAGAGAAAACGAAACTAAAATCACAGATGTGTGTGTGTGTGTGTGTGTGTGTGTGTGTGTGTGTGTGTGTGTGTGTGTGAAATGCGCTATTCAAATAAACCAAACTTGACGCGCCTTACCAAGTTTAATAACAAGAACAAACTGTGTTAAATAAAATTTGAAGTAAAAAGGTATTCGTCCTACAGTGTTTTTATATTTTACCACAGTAAAGGATGTGAATAGTTTATAATCCCCTGCGAACATGAGTGCGGCGCGAGTGAAGATTTGGGAAAAGAAACGAGATGTCATGTCCATTGGGATAAAATGGACTAGACCTATTGTTAAAATTCACGGAAAATCGAGCGACCCGATCGCAAAACAGAATGAAAAAGTGCTCTCTGACCATTATTTCCTTTCTAGGCTAAACAAAGCTTTGTGCTTCACTCCTGTGGTAATATTCTCGTGAAACAGCATTCACATACAAAACACTGGACTAGTAAAATAACAAAATTATTTTTTTAAAGGTAGAAAATAGTATTTATGTAAAGAGATATATTAAAATAAAAAGAGCTCAACTCTTAACTGGAAGGAAGCTATTTTTCCCCCTCATGTGCAACCTAGCGGATGAGTCATTATTTGGATTAGTAAAAATAACGAAATGATAGTTTTAAGTAGAAAATAGTATTTATGTAAACAGATATAGTATATTATCATGTGTCCCCGTAAATCAAAATGAGCTTTAACAGCATACTAAACAATTTTTTAATAAAAATGTAAAAATGCAGAATGTTTTCTGTGATGGTAGGTTTAGGGGTAGTGTGTGTGTGTGTGTGTGTGTGTGTGTGTGTGATATGTAGGCTTAGGGGTAGTGTAGGGGGATAGAATGTACAGTTTGTACAGTATACAAACCATTAAGTCTATGGAATGCCATCTGCCTGTCTTTCCCCTTCCCCCTCTCTATCTGTGTGTGTGTGTGTGTGTGTGTGGGGGGGGGGGTCTCTCTCTCACCCTGTGAGTTTGTGTGTGTGCCTTTCTCTCAGTCCTTCCCCTCCCCCTCACTCTCACTCTATCATTGTGTGTGTGTGTGTGTGTGTGTGTGTGTGTGTGTGTGTGTGTGTGTGTGTGTGTGTGTGTGTGTGTGTGTGTGTGTGTGTGTGTGTGTGTGTGTGTGTGTGTGTGTGTGACTTTCTCTCTTGATCATAATTTAACCCTTTCATATAGGCTATCACAAATAACTATCACTTGAAATAAAAACATCATGTGATGTGTTTGCTAAGATCACGTATGATGCATATGTCTTTAAATGAATTATTTACTGATATGATATACATTTATGAAACATAAATTTCACATGATTTTATGAAAGTGGCTGTTTATAATAAACTTCCATAAAATGTAGACACACATCTTACTCTTACCTGACACTGATATTAAAATCGTCTTTGCAGTTTCTGTGATTTGGCTCCATTTATTCATTTTTTTATTAACATTTTTTATTGGACCACCCATATTGAAATGAAAGCACGCTTTATGGTGTATAAGATTGTTGCACAAATGGTAGCTAAGGTAGCTCAAAAAACACATGAATAGAAGTGTTAGGATAATACAACATCAGCATTTGAATGGTATTCTGAACTCATTACGATTTGACCTTTGACATCATCTGACATGAAATTCATTTAAATTAAATTGATCTCATAGATGTGGCTGTTGTGGTTTGTGGTCATAGCAGCACCAACTGCTGCAGTTAATGTGGTGAATTCAGATGACATTGACATAGTCCTTTTATGTTTTCCCATTTTAAATGCCTATTGCCTGCCGTGCACAGTTAAGCTGATGCCACCGGCGTGGCGGTGCCACCGGCTTGAGCCCGTCATCGCTGCTCGCAGCTTTAATTATTATTATTATTATTTTATCGACTTCTCGGGCACTTTTGGGGCCCTTACCATGCTCAAAAACTCTTGAAAATTTGCACACACGTCGGAATGCGCGGCCATCAGAGCCGGGCTGAAGCTGGTACCCGGGCGTGGCAGGGGGGCTCGACAGCGCCCCCTAAGGTGGGGTCTGAAAACTTGGTCCATATATCAAACACACTTGCACGTACATGTATGAAACTCGGTACACATATAGACCTCATCGGGCCGAACAACTTTCGTGCTCTAAGTTGCGTGTCAGCCCAACAGGAAGTGAGCTATAATGGGTTGTTCGGAAAACCCATGCTCTGGAATTTAATATACTCCTCCGAGGCCATTGTTTCGATCATCGCCAAACTCGGTCAGCATGAAGCGAACATATTCAGGATGCTAAATTGCGAGCGGATTTTTGATATCTCAAACGGTTTGGCCGTGGCGAAGCAACGAATTTATGGCGAGAAAAGGGAAACAGGAAGTGTGTTATAACTTGTGCAAACATTGAATGATTTGGATGAAACTTCAGCTGTGTGTTCGTTGTAAGAAGCCGAACACATGGATATGACTTTTGTGAGTCAAAGTTATAGCGCCACCAACTGGCAGCAGGAAGTGTGTCACTTTCAAAAATGCTTTAAATCACTGTCTTATTTTGACCCGATTGACTTCAAACTTCATCAGTATAATGTGAAAACATGGCAGATATAGACATATGAATGGATTCCTGATATTTCAAATAATGTTGCCATGGCAACATGTCAAAGTTTAATAATGTTTTGGCTGTTTTGAGGCTCTTAGCATGCTTGAAAATGCTTGAAACTGCTTGAAACTCAACACACACATCAGAGATGTCAGTCAGTACACATTGGCAAAGCCTCAGAAACGGGCGGGGATGAGGGGCTCTATAGCGCCACCTTTTGACAAAAGTGGGGGGGTTAGTTTTATCTTCAGTCACCAAACTCGGTACATATATTGTTCTCTTCGAGCCGGACAACTTTCTAATTTACAGTCATTAGCTCCGACCAACAGGAAGTCAGATATTTTGGTTTGAAGGTGAATAATTGTATAATTCAGGGTCTGAGTTTTTACGTTCTCCTCGTAGGCGATTTATTCAATCTCCACCAAACTCGGTCAACATGAAACAAAGATACGGAAGATGCTAAAATGCGAACGAATATTGGATATCTCAAACGGTGTTGCCATGGCGAGGGATTAAATAAGGACAAAAAAGGGGAATAGAAATTCTCTCATATCTTGTAAAATCTTTTTTTGATTTCAATAAATTAAGATTGTATGTTCAGTAATTGAACTTGGATTTATTTAAAATGACTATACTACTTTTCAGATCAATATATTTATTTATTTAAAATATTTCTTTAAATAATCTATTCTGTGTCTGTGCTGCCCCTCAATGAACACAAGATGGCAGCATTGTATTAGTTTTGAAGCAGGATATAAAAAAATCCCATCTCTCTTTCTCTCTAAGGGGTTTGTCTGTGCGTGTGTGCGTGTGTGTGTGTGAGTGTTTGTGTGTGTGTGTGTGTGTGTGTGTGTGTGTGTGGCCAGGCCACCAACTGGCAGCAGGAAGTGTGTCACTTTCAAAAATGCTTTAATTCACTGTCTAGCTTTAAAAACATTCTAAACAATGTTTTATTCAAAATGTAAAAATGCAGAATGTTTTCTGTGATGGTAGGTTTAGGAGTAGGGGTAGTGTAGGGGGATAGAATGTACAGTTTGTACAGTATAAAAACCATTAAGTCTATGCAATGTCCTCTGCCTTTCCTTCCCCTCCCCCTCTCACTCTCACTTTCTCACTGAGTGTGTGTGTGTGTGTGTGTGTGTGTGCGTGCGTGCGTGCGTGCGTGCGTGCGTGCGTGCGTGCGTGCGTGCGTGCGTGCGTGCGTGTGTGTGTGGGTGGGTGTGTGACTTTCTCTTTTGATGATGATAATTTAACCCTTTCATACAGGCTATCACAAATAAGTATCACTTGAAATAAAAACGTCATGTGATGTGTTTGCCAAGATAACGTATGATGCACATTAATGTCATAGGATAAACTATGCACACTACACAGCACACTGATATAATATAAATGTATTAAAACATAAATTTCACATGATTTTATAAAAGTGGCTATTTATAATAAACTTCCATAAAATGTAGACACGCATCTTACTCTTACCTGACACTGATATTAAAATCATCTTTGCTGTTTCTGTGATTTGACTCCATTTATTAATTTATTAGTTTTGTAATTTATTTTTTATATTGGACCACACATATTGATTTCAAATATATTCAAAATAATTTTTTCAGAGAGTGAAATGAAAAAAACTTTCTCCCACCATTTAGATTTTATTTATTTTTGTTGTTAAAATCTTGTGAATCTTGTTCAATGTGCAGAGTGTCTCTCTCTCAGTCCTTCCCCTCCCCCCTCACTCTCAGGCTCAGCCTGGGTGTGTGTGTGTGTGTGTGTGTGTGTGTGTGTGTGTGTGTGGGGTCCCTCTCTCACCCTGTGAGTTTGTGTGTGTGCCTTTCTCTCTTGATGATGATAATTCAACATCAGCATTTGAATGGTATTCTGAACTCATTACGATTTGACCTTTGACATCATCTGACATGAAATTCATTTAAATTAAATTGATCTCATATATGTGGCTGTTGTGGTTCATGGTCATAGCAGCACCAACTGCTGCAGTTAATGTGGTGAATTCAGATGACATTGACGTAGTCCTTTTATGTTTTCCCATTTTAAATGCCTATTATGATTTGACCTTTGACATCATCTGACATGAAATTAATTTAAATGTAATTGATCTCATAGATGTGGTCCTATATGTGATCCTATGACATTACAATTCATCTATATTTAAATTACATCATGGGTGTGGCTTATGGTCATAATGGCACCAGCTGCTGCAGTAAATGTGGCATATTCGAGTGATTTTTAAAATGCTCTCCTGTTTAAATGCATATTGCCTGCCATGCACAGTTAAGCTGATGCCACCGGCGTGGCGGTGCCACCGGCTTGAGCCCGTCATCGCTGCTCGCAGCTTTAATTATTATTTAATTTTTTAAAAAGGCTGATGATAGCTAAACTATACAAAAATAGCACCGACGCCACATTACAGCCTAAACACAAATAACAAGTAATTGCATCTAGCATTCATGCACAAACTATTGAGAACTAGCAAAAGTGTTTGTTTTCCAGTTTAGTTTTAAATAAACCTGTATATAAATATCATTACTAATTTCGGCAAATACATTTTAAAATGTCCATATGTCCCCTTAAAACTGCACAACTGAGTAAAAACATTAGGCTATTAAAAAAGTGATATTACATGCGTTTAAAAAAACAGATATGATTCTTTTTGACGAAATCCACTGGAGAACCCAGAACAGCTGCTTGCGTATAGTTGAAGGTAAAACTGGAATTTATTAGCGTACATTAGTATTTTACTACTATGCAAATAAATAAACTGTTCATTCATTACAGCACTTTACCTCTGTCTTTACACTGCAAAAAATGCTCTTCTTATTCAGTCATTTTTTCTTGTGTCCAGTCCAAACATCAAAAAATTCTTAAATCAAGATGTATTTACTAGTAAAATGACATTAGATAATTTCTTCCTTGTTTTCTGGGGAAAAAATCAAAATGAAGTGAGTTTATGCTTAAAACTAGCACAATTATCTGCCAAATGGGGTGAGAAAAATGATCTTATTTCTGTTTGGGACAGAAACAAGAAACAAGATTTCAGTCAGAAACAAGATGATTTTTCTCACCCCATTGGCAGATCATTTAGCTTGTTTTAAGCATAAACTCACTTAAGAAAAAATATAATTTGACTTATCTAGTAAATGCATCTTGGTTTAAGAATTTTTAGATATTTAGACTAGAAACAAGACAAAAATACTAAATAAGAAGAGCATTTTGCAGTGTTTCCCTTATCTTGCCTGCATCAGAGGGCTTCTGTTTTTATGACACTACAATTCGGCCATCCGTCATAAATTATCAGGCAACTTTCACCGTGTCTACACCTGGAGCGAGCGGCCAAGCACCCTAAAAAATGAAAGCAATCCTGTCTACATTAGATGCGGCGAGAGGCGACGCGACACAACAAATTCCCAACGTTAAACTGATCACTCGTTATATTTCTGATGCACTTCAAGCTCGGCAGGGGAGATTGATGAGGCGGACCGGGAAGATGCAGGGGACTTAGTTAAGTTTTTTTGCGCTTTATTTGGTAATATTTCAAATTAATATGAATAAAATAGTATCAGTAATACATTTTGGTGCCCCTATGGATGAGTGGCGCCCCTAGCATTTGCCTATTCCGCCTATGCCACGGGCCGGCCCTGATTTGTTGATTGGTATGTTATGGTATGTGTGGTACAATAATTGACTAAATTAATGTGAAGAAACTTGTGCGAGGTAACCCGTTTGATCTCTAAATTTCCCCGGCTAAGTAATCACATGTATTTGATTCCTTGCATATGAAATAAACTTGAGTTACTCTAAGAACAATTTGTAATAGATTATTATTAAAATATGACTAATTATTGATGTGAAATATTCCAGCTCCAGGCCGCTGCAGATCCAGCAGAGCTGCTTCCAGTCAGTCGGCTGGTCAGGAGGTTTGGAGCATCAGTTCAGACGACCGAGAGGATCCGCTGCCAGACCCGACACTGAGCCAGGAACTACCAGGATATTTTGCCCCCCTGCCTTCTGATTTGGCTGTATCTGTGTCCACAGGTCCGGCTGACAGGAAGAGGAAGGGGCAGAGCGGCAGCGGGGAGGGACCAGACGATGGAAGTCCATCCACTTCATTTAAAACACCTGCGAAACGCTCTCGCAAAGGTCAGAATAGACTTATATAAAAAAATTTATGGCTCAGTTAATCAAGTATTTGTCATTAACATAGAAAGTTGAAAAAATACAGTAACAATATGTTGTAACCACTGACATTAATTATTAATATTATTAAAAAACAGTTTCTGATGTTTGAAATATTCCAGCTCCAGGCCGCTGCAGATCTAGCAGAGCTGCTTCCAGTCAGTCGGCTGGTCAGGAGGTTTGGAGCATCAGTTCAGACGCCCGCGAGGATCCGCTGCCAGACCCGACACTGAGCCAGGTACTACCAGGATATTTTGCCCCCCTGCCATCTGATTTGGCTGTTTCTGTGTTCACAGGTCCGGCTGACAGGAAGAGGAAGGGGCAGAGCGGCAGCGGGGAGGGACCAGACGATGGAAGTCCATCCACTTCATTTAAAACACCTGCGAAACGCTCTCGCAAAGGTCAGAATAGACTTATATTAAAAAGTCATGGCTCAGTTATTAAATGATTTGTCATTAAAAATGTTCCTCAGCTGTTTGATGTAAGGATTGAAGCATTAAAGTTATGTCTTTTTACAGCTTTAGAGACTGAAACATGTTTTCTCTTAAGACGTTTCTTTGATCGTATGTATTGCAGAAGCATATGCGAAGGGCCCGTTGCTGGGCAAGGGCGGATTCGGCTCCGTGTATGCTGGGAACCGCAGGTCTGACGGACTGCCAGTAAGACATTTTCTTCCCTCCTTTGTTCAGACAGCCTTTATAAATGTTGATATCAGTAAATTCAGGTGTGATTTACTGTGGCTTATCGTCTACAGGTCGCCATCAAGTACGTCTCCAAAAACAGGGCCCTAAAGATGCTGAAAGATGTAAGTTCCAGCGTGAATCTGTTGTTCTGTTTCATCCGTTTGGTTCAGCGCTGGATATAATGGAGCATTTGTCCCTGCAGGAAGGTCAGGGTCTGCTGCCTCTGGAGGTGGCATTGATGGCCCGGGTCAATTCGGCTCCTGCCTGCCCCAACGTCCTGCAGCTCGTGGAGTGGTTTGAGTGTCCCACCCGCTACAGCCTGATCCTGGAACGGCCAGTTCCCTGCCAAGATCTGCAGAGTTTCTGCGAGGAGAACGGCTGTCTGGATGAGAGCTTGGCCAAGAAAGTGCTGGTGCAGCTGATCACCGCTCTGAAGCACTGCGAGAGCCGCGGAGTCCTGCACCGGGACGTCAAGCCAGAGAACCTGCTGATCTCCACAGCTTCCCACGACATCAAGCTGCTGGACTTTGGTTGTGGAGCGCTACTGAAGGACTCGGCCTACACATCTTTTGCAGGTGGGTTTGCGTTTCAGGAGGAAACGCTCTGTGGATGTTTGTGAACTTTTGATGAGAGAATTAGTTTGGACCGGAGCTTTTTCAGTGAATGTTTCTTGTCTTCTTGGGTCTCTCAGGTACTCTTGAATACGCCCCTCCTGAGTGGTTTAATAAGCACCGCTATCATGCAGGACCGGCTACTGTTTGGTCTGTGGGGGTGACGCTGTACAACATCCTGTGCTTCCCCTTCATAGCCGCAGACAGGATCTCCTTCAATAGCACACTGATCTTCCCTAGAGAGCTGTCTACAGGCAAGAGATAGCAAACATTCAGAGGTAGAAACCCAGGATGAGTTTGTTGGTTTGTGTTTCTGAAGACTGTGTTGTGTGTTACAGAGTGCCTTCAGTTGATCAGCTTGTGTCTCAGTGACGCGGCGGCAGGCCGTCCCAGGTTAGACGACATGGAGGTCCATCCCTGGTTACAGTGAACAGGTGACCAGTGACATTACACTTATCTGAATCACCGCATTCATGGCTTGGATTGTATTGTTAGGATAGTGTAGATAAACGGTTTTGATTATGTGTATAGGGTGAGCAGGAGTGACAGCGGAACTGCAGAGAGCTTCCTGATCACCTACAGAAGTGGACCATGAACTACAGTTTACATCCTCTACTCCCACTGATCTACATAAATATAGACACTGATCTATATTTGTCATAAATATAGATCAGTGTCTGCTGCGCTCTGTGAAGCTCTGTGTAGACGCTGGAGGAGCTGAACACGCAGCGCCAGCTGAAACCAGAGCCCAAATGGGCCAGAGATAGTTTGAGAGATAGAGAGAGTAGTTTGTCCCTCAATAAGAAAAGACCAAAGGGGAAAAACATTGGGACAGAGTGCAGAACAGTCTGAGGCAGTGTTAACTAGCATAATGTGCTTGATTTTCTCTTTTTGAAACTAGGACAGTAAAAATAAAAACAGTCCAGTAGGCGGAGACAGACACACAGAAGCGTCTATAAACTAAATACATTTATTATGCTCAGAACAATAACTAACATATTGTACCATGAGGTAGAGGTCGTGTGTGAAAGTCATTGAACTGCAGAGTGTAAACTAGCATAATGAGGTTTATTTATTATTACAAGGACAAGGAACAGAAATCAAATTAATAGAAAATACAAGAAATTAAACCCAGAGCTAAAGTTAAATTAAACCCTTCCTGCAAAACAAGAGACCCAGGATCAGCGAGTCGTAACTAGGACTCAACAAATGAATATTTATATTTATATATCTATATATTGTATTTTTTTACATTATTTATCAAAATCATGACAATGATTAAAACAATGTGTAAATAAAAGCCTAACAAATATAGTGAATGTGTCTTTAGCCAGTGCTGAACATTAAATGCAAAACGGTTCAAATATAAACACATTCTAAAACTTGCCCACCGTAACACAGAAAAACTAAAGCACAGACTAAACACACACACACATTTACTGATCATTCTATTAATCTTATTTTTATATTACCATTACAACAGTCCCTTTACATTTACTGCTCTCATAAATATACTAATTTCGTATTTTATACCTTACAGGCAATAAAATGCATATTTAATGTAGCAGAATGTGTCACGTGTGTTTGGTTTTGTTTCCTGTTCATGTTTCATGTCTTTTATTCTGAAGTTGATCACAGTCATGGTTCCTGTTAGTCATGTGATCCTCTTGCCCTCATGTGATCTTATCATGTGCTTCCCTAGTCTCTTGTGTCATGTTGTCATTGGTTCATTGTCTTGATTGTTCACAGGTGTGTCTTGTTTAGTCAGTAGTTGATAGGCTTGTTCGACTTGATACAGCGATGCGCAGACCGATCGGCGGCTGACTTGAAGCAGTGCATGCCGGTTAGAAATTTTGTCCAGCGAGAGCAGTCGGCTGATACAGCCGGTGCAGTTTCTACAGAGCAGCTGCACAGACTCTGATGACGACACAGCTGTTCCTCGATTGGCTGGATTCACCGCATGACAGCGATCACGCGTGTTTCCTGTTTATTCTAAAACCTTCAGCTCCAATAATGCGCACAAATCTGTTTTTTTATAACAGTAAAACCTCATTTCATGAAGTTGCAATGTTATATTGTCTACGATTAAAAACGTAGACCCCACTTCATTGATAGTGTAGGCTTATATGTTACACTTTATTCTACAAACACACGCTGTATTAAGCGGTGCATAAAGCATTACTCTGAAACATCTGTGTATTGCCAAATATTGCATTTATTTCACTTCAGCTGATGAAGTATGCAAACACAGCGCGAGCGTCACTGCGGGAAGCAGAAAGTGTCCGACTTCACGGCTCCGTTTGCAGCTCCTGCCCGCCTGCACGCGGCTACTCTCGCCGATCAGTTGCATCCGGCCGCAGCCGATGTCGAACACACCTCTTGTGTATTTAAGCCCTCATGTTTGCCATGTTCCCTTGTCTTTGTTATCTGTACCCAATGGTGGGTAGTTCATGAGTCAAGTCAAGTCTGTGTTCGTGTCAAACCCTTGTTTGTTTTGTTCACTTATAATTAAACTGCACTTGGGTTCTGACTTCAACTTGCCTCCAGTGGCTCCTTCATTACACAGAATGTCCATCAGTTTGACGCACATGCGCACACCGGCCCTCATTCAGTGAAGTCTAAAACATATTGTCATGTTCAAAATAGCCCAACAGCTAAAACAGCACCAAACTAGCACTTCTCGTCTGGACCAGACTGGACATGTGTTGATCTAAGCTGATCAGAAGGGATCCTCACATGATTCATTTATAATGATTTACAAGAAGAATATAATGATTGACAAAAGGCATGCGATATTCTCTTAGACTGAACGTTTGATAATAATAAAATAAGCTACATTTAAATTGCTATTAGTTTGTGTAGCAACTCATAATGTAATAACTGCACACAATGTAAAACATTTCTAATAATGTAAAAATTACTACATTATGAGCTCAAGTTTTTATTACATTATAAACTCACATACACACACTCACTCACATTATAAACTCACATACACACACTCACTCACATTATAAACTCACATACACACACTCACTCACATTATAAACTCACATACACACACTCACTCACATTATAAACTCTCACACACACACACACACTCACTCACATTATAAACTCACATACACACACTCACTCACATTATAAACTCACATGCACACACTCACTCACATTATAAACTCACACACACACACACACACTCACTCACATTATAAACTCACATACACACACTCACACACATTATAAACTCACATACACACACTCACTCACATTATAAACTCACATACACACACTCACTCACATTATAAACACACACACACACACACACACACACTCACTCACATTATAAACTCACATACACACACTCACTCACATTATAAACTCACATACACACACTCACTCACATTATAAACTCACACACACACACACACACTCACTCACTCACATTATAAACTCACATACACACACTCACTCACATTATAAACTCACATACACACACTCACTCACATTATAAACTCACATACACACACTCACTCACATTATAAACTCACATACACACACTCACTCACATTATAAACTCACATACACACACTCACTCACTCACATTATAAACTCACACACACACACACTCACTCACTCACATTATAAACTCACATACACACACTCACTCACATTATAAACTCACATACACACACTCACTCACATTATAAACTCACACACACACACACTCACTCACTCACATTATAAACTCACATACACACACTCACTCACATTATAAACTCACATACACACACTCACTCACATTATAAACTCACATACACACACTCACTCACATTATAAACTCACATACACACACTCACTCACATTATAAACTCACATACACACACTCACTCACATTATCTCACACACACACACACACTCACTCACATTATAAACTCACACACACTCACATTATAAACTCACACACACTCACTCACATTATAAACTCACATACACACACTCACTCACATTATAAACTCACATACACACACTCACTCACATTATCTCACACACACACACACACACTCACTCACATTATAAACTCACACACACTCACATTATAAACTCACACACACTCACTCAAATTATAAACTCACATACACACACTCACTCACATTATAAACTCACATACACACACTCACTCACATTATAAACTCACATACACACACTCACTCACATTATAAACTCACATACACACACTCACTCACATTATAAACTCACATACACACACTCACTCACTCACATTATAAACTCACATACACACACTCACTCACTCACATTATAAACTCACATACACACACTCGCTCACATTATAAACTCACATACACACACTCACTCACATTATAAACTCACATACACACACTCACTCACATTATAAACTCACATACACACACTCACTCACATTATAAACTCTCACACACACACACTCACTCACTCACATTATAAACTCACATACACACACTCACTCACATTATAAACTCACATACACACACTCACTCACATTATAAACTCACATACACACACTCACTCACATTATAAACTCACACACACTCACTCACTCACATTATAAACTCACACACACACACACTCATTCACATTATAAACTCACATACACACACTCACTCACATTATAAACTCACATACACACACTCACTCACATTATAAACTCACATACACACACTCACTCACATTATAAACTCACACACACACACACACACACACTCACTCACATTATAAACTCACACACACTCACATTATAAACTCACACACACTCACTCAAATTATAAACTCACATACACACACTCACTCACTCACATTATAAACTCACATACACACACTCACTCACATTATAAACTCACATACACACACTCACTCACATTATAAACTCTCACACACACACACACACACACTCACTCACTCACATTATAAACTCACATACACACACTCACTCACATTATAAACTCACATACACACACTCACTCACATTATAAACTCACATACACACACTCACTCACATTATAAACTCACATACACACACTCACTCACATTATAAACTCACATACACACACTCACTCACATTATAAACTCACATGCACACACTCACTCACATTATAAACTCACATACACACACTCACTCACATTATAAACTCACATACACACACTCACTCACATTATAAACTCACATACACACACTCACTCACATTATAAACTCACATACACACACTCACTCACATTATAAACTCACATACACACACTCACTCACATTATAAACTCACATACACACACTCACTCACATTATAAACTCACATACACACACTCACTCAAATTATAAACTCACATACACACACTCACTCACTCACATTATAAACTCACATACACACACTCACTCACATTATAAACTCACATACACACACTCACTCACATTATAAACTCACATACACACACTCACTCAAATTATAAACTCACATACACACACTCACTCACTCACATTATAAACTCACATACACACACTCACTCACATTTTAAACTCACATACACACACTCACTCACTCACATTATAAACTCACATACACACACTCACTCAAATTATAAACTCACATATACACACTCACTCACTCACATTATAAACTCACATACACACACTCACTCACATTATAAACTCACATACACACACTCACTCACATTATAAACTCACATACACACACTCACTCACATTATAAACTCACACACACTCACTCACTCACTCACATTATAAACTCACACACACACACTCACTCAAATTATAAACTCACATACACACACTCACTCACATTATAAACTCACACACACTCACTCACATTATAAACTCACACACACACACTCACTCACTCACATTATAAACTCACACACACTCACTCACTCACTCACATTATAAACTCACATACACACACTCACTCACATTATAAACTCACATACACACACTCACTCACATTATAAACTCACATACACACACTCACTCACATTATAAACTCACATACACACACACACTCACTCACTCACTCACATTATAAACTCACACACACTCACTCACTCACATTATAAACTCACACACACACACACTCACTCACATTATAAACTCACATACACACACTCACTCACATTATAAACTCACATACACACACTCACTCACATTATAAACTCACACACACACACACACACTCACATTATAAACTCACATACACACACTCACTCAAATTATAAACTCACATACACACACTCACTCACTCACATTATAAACTCACATACACACACTCACTCACATTATAAACTCACATACACACACTCACTCACATTATAAACTCACACACACTCACATTATAAACTCACACACACTCACTCACTCACATTATAAACTCACATACACACACTCACTCACATTATAAACTCACACACACACACACACACACACACACACACACACACACACACACACACACACACACACACACACACACACACACACACACACACACACACACACACACACACACACACACACACACACACACACACACACACATTATAAACTCACATACACACACTCACTCACATTATAAACTCACATACACACACTCACTCACTCACATTATAAACTCACACACACACACACTCACTCACATTATAAACTCACACACACTCACATTTTAAACTCACACACACTCACTCACTCACATTATAAACTCACACACACTCACATTATAAACTCACATACACTCACTCACTCACATTATAAACTCACATACACACACTCACTCACATTATAAACTCACATACACACACTCACTCACATTATAAACTCACACACACTCACATTATAAACTCACATACACTCACTCACTCACATTATAAACTCACATACACACACTCACTCACATTATAAACTCACATACACACACTCACTCACATTATAAACTCACACACACACACTCACTCACATTATAAACTCACATACACACACTCACTCACATTATAAACTCACATACACACACTCACTCACATTATAAACTCACACACACTCACTCACTCACTCACATTATAAACTCACATACACACACTCACTCACATTATAAACTCACATACACACACTCACTCACATTATAAACTCACACACACACACTCACTCACATTATAAACTCACACACACACACTCACTCACATTATAAACTCACATACACTCACTCACTCACATTATAAACTCACATACACACACTCACTCACATTATAAACTCACATACACTCACTCACTCACATTATAAACTCACACACACTCACTCACTCACATTATAAACTCACACACACTCACATTATAAACTCACATACACTCATTCACTCACATTATAAACTCACATACACACACTCACTCACATTATAAACTCACATACACACACTCACTCACATTATAAACTCACATACACACACTCACTCACATTATAAACTCACATACACTCACTCACTCACATTATAAACTCACACACACTCACTCACTCACTCACATTATAAACTCACATACACACACTCACTCACATTATAAACTCACATACATACACTCACTCACATTATAAACTCACTCACACACACACTCATTCACATTATAAACTCACACACACTCACTCACTCAAATTATAAACTCACATACACACACTCACTCACATTATAAACTCACACACACTCACTCACTCACTCACTCACATTATAAACTCACACACACACACTCACTCAAATTATAAACTCACATACACACACTCACTCACATTATAAACTCACATACACACACTCACTCACATTATAAACTCACATACACACACTCACTCACATTATAAACTCACATACACACACTCACTCACATTATAAACTCACATACACACACTCACTCACATTATAAACTCACATACACACACTCACTCACATTATAAACTCACATACATACACACACTCACTCACATTATAAACTCACATACACACACTCACTCACATTATAAACTCACATACACACACTCACTCACATTATAAACTCACACACACTCACTCACTCACTCACATTATAAACTCACATACACACACTCACTCACATTATAAACTCACATACACACACTCACTCACATTATAAACTCACATACACACACTCACTCACATTATAAACTCACATACACACACTCACTCACATTATAAACTCACATACACACACTCACTCACATTATAAACTCACACACACACACACTCATTCACATTATAAACTCACACACACTCACATTATAAACTCACACACACTCACTGACTCACTCACATTATAAACTCACATACACACACTCACTCACATTATAAACTCACATACACACACTCACTCACATTATAAACTCACATTCACACACTCACTCACATTATAAACTCACATACACTCACTCACTCACATTATAAACTCACATACACACACTCACTCACATTATAAACTCACATACACACACTCACTCTAAACCCTATGGTCTATATTCATAAATCTGGTCTTATTTTAAACTAGACACTTGAAATGTTGCTACCCAAGAGTCATAATAACTCAAAGTAATATGGGAACAGAGTAATATACATGTAAATATACATGTAAGTGACTCACGTTTTTTTTTTTTTTTTTTTACTTAGGGAAAAAAATATTATAATTTAATGTTAAGAGCCTGAAAATAACTTAAATATAAAACTGAATGTCTAATCATGTCATGATTCAAATATGAGGATGATTCTCTCAGTAATGTAGCTTCTGTGAGCTTTTATGTCAAGAAAAGTCTAGGCGTCATTTCAAAAAGGCCATTTATTTCAGAACATTTGCTATTGTAAAGAGTAGTTTTTCATTCAAATAAATCTGCAATAAACTGCTAATTATAATGGATAAACAGTTACTGAAAAACTAAAGCAACTATTTACAGAGATTACAAAGTGTAAAAAACTCATTTAGCTGATGGGAAGCGTCAGTCAGAGTCTGCGCGCTCCACTGCAGTTACGCCATTGAGAACGCGCAGACTGCGCACAAACAGTATTCACCAAAGCCTACTTACGTAAACTGCGCAAGATAATGCCTTTTGATTGGTTACTAAGTCCATCAATCAAACCTTGGTTGGAAAGGCATTGGCTGGGCACCGAGTGCCTTTATCCAACGAAAACCATGGGCGCAATGATTGACAGCTCACCAAGCCTGTAAAGCGCTTCCTCTATATGATGCATCCCAGGAGAGTCTCTGATTGAAGGAGAGAGACGAGGGAGGGTTTATAATACGTGGGAGAGACTATTCTTGCAGGGGGAGTTTGCCAGAAAAGGATTAGAGTCGATATTTAATTGAAAATGGACATGATTGATTACGCTAACTCAAAACTCTCTTGCAAACAACGAAGGATTTTTTGTTTTTTCCCTATTTTTTCGTTGTTTTGGATTAAAACGGGGGATGCATTTTGAAGAGTGGACTCTTACACAGAGATGTATGCGGGTGTTTATTGGATTCGTCCGATCTGATCCGAACGACAGGAGATGAAAGATGAGTACCGCTAATATTATGCTAATGTTTACATGGCCGGTCCTTTAGCGTTTCATTTAACCCTTTCCTCTCTGGTTTATTTATTGCAAAAACAAGTTCAGAACATGAATCTTGAGTGTTTTAGCTTTCAAATGATGCATAGTTTGTGATAGTTGATTGAATATTTTGTATAAAATAAAAGTACACACACGCCCACTTCCGTCAACCCCCCCGCCCACGATCCGGTGCGGGTTAAGATTAACAAACCTAAATAAAGCCATTTCCCCTTTCTCACAGTTTAATAACATAAGAAAACCTTCTGTCTGGAAGTCTGCATCTCCCTTGTGAAAATGTGTGGTATGCATGAAGCATATGTAATGAGTACTATGTGTGTGATTCTGATTGTAGATTGTCTGCTATGTCTGTCAAACTGGAGGACGCCCTGAAAGATGAAAACCTGATCAAAAATATCGAAGAGATCGCAAAAGACACAGCACTTTTACACGGGGTGTTGATGCGGACCAAACAAACGCCAAACTCTCCAGAAGTAAGAGCTATATCGCTTCATTTAGACATTACGAGCACTGTTCATCCAAGCTGCCAAATCCCAGAGAGCATTTTGAGGGAGGAAAGGAACACACTTACAATTGTGTTATGTTATTATGTGTATGCATAATATTTATTTAGATATTTAATATATTATTTAATGTACATTGTATTACAGCACTGGTCAAAAGTTTGGAAATATTACTATTTTTAATGTAAAAAAAAAAGAAGTCTTATGCTCATCAAGGCTGGATTTATTTGATCAAAAATACAGAAGAAAACAGTAATATTGTGAAATATTATTACAATTTATATATATTTCTTCTATTTTAAAGTATAATTTATTTCTGTGATGCAAAGCTGAATTTTAATCAGAATTTTAATCAGCCATTACTCCAGTCTTCAGTGTCACATGATCCTTCAGAAATCATTATTACTCAAAACAGAAATCTTTTCTAACAATATAAATCTTTACTATCACTTTTTATCAATTTAGCACATCCTTGCTGAATAAAAGTATTATTATTTTTTTTTAAAGGGCATATTGCAGGTAAAGAAAAATTCCAAATGAATATATGACCTTGTATGAAAATACCAATGCAGGATTTAAAGGCCCCGTTCTTCGTGATCCCACTGTTCAAACTTTAGTTAGTGTGTAATGTTGCTCTTAGAGCATAAATAATAGCTGCAAAATTATAAAGCTCAAAGTTCAATGCCAAGCGAGTTATTTTATTTAACAGAAGTTCTCTTTCAAAGCCTACAGCGAACGGCCGGCTTGGACTACATCCTGGTACTTCCTTCATAAATGACGTCAGTAGAACAGTAGAACAGACTAACCTCCGCCAACAAGAATACGCAAAAAAAGGGGGCGTGGTCTTGTTGCTGTCCCACGTGGAGAAGAGGACGTGTTGCGTTTGAGTGTGTTTGTCGCCATGTCGTCGAGACACTGTTATTTTCATCCCGGAGTCAAATCACCTTTGTTTGGCTTTCCCAGGGACGCTGTAGAGATCATTGAGTGCATGCCCCGTTGAGTCAATACTGAGCAGAGCCCCCTCGCTCAAAGAATCAGGAGTGACCGAAGGGCTCTGATGGTGTAGATGCGTGCCAAGTAAATGTGTATTTGTTGACAGGTGGTGAGTTATGCACCGTTCACGTTGTTTCCCACACCGGTGCCCACAGCACTCTTTCATCAGGCACTGGCAGTACAGACACATTTTAACCGGTTGGTGGACCGGGTGAGCCAGGATCCCACCTTTCTAGAAGAAACTCTGGCCAGGTATGGAACAGTTGCTCTATTGTAGGGTTTTCCTGAACCAGGGAACTGCTGGGGATTTCTTCATCACAGCACCTGTTAGTGGGTGGGATATATTAGGCAGCAAGTGAACATTTTGTCCTCCAGGTTGATGTGTTAGAAGCAGGAAAAATGGGCAAGCGTAAGGATTTGAGTGAGTTTGACAAGGGCCAAATTGTGATGGCTAGACCAGTGGTTGCCAAACTTTTTGAAAGCATGGCACCCCTTTGTAGTGATTTTTTTTTCCACGGCACCCCAACCCAATTAAACTAAACGTACATGCTTACAGACATATATAAAATTAAATCCAGATGAGCAAACAACAAATGAAGCATAAACAGCAACATTAATTTATTGTGAATGCATCACAACAGACATAATAGGAGGTGAAACAACCTATTAACCTATCAAATTAACCATCTGTCTTTTACAACTGGACAGACATTAACTCAAATTAAAAAAATATATTTAGTTAGTAACACCTTTACAATAAGGTTCATTAGTTAACATTAGTTAACTACATTAATTAACATGAACTAATAATAAACCCCACCCCTAAACCTACCTGTCACTGGGGTTTGGACAATACGTACAAATTCGTACGAATTAGCCACCTTGTAAATTACGTATGAATTGGTTGTGAGAGTGTTACAGTTGTATTTTTATGAACTAACGTTAACAAAGATTAATTAATGCTGAACAGAGGTGTTGTTCATGGTTAGTTCATGTTAACTAATACAATCTTATTATAAAGTGTTACCGTTTAGTTTCTCATTTGCTTTGTTCAAACCTGACCTATAAAAAATGAGAACGCTTGCTCACACAAGTAGAGGTTGGCAGCACATTGACGGCACATTCTGAGATAGATGGGTATTCGTGTCCCACATGCAGCCAAAATTCATCCGAAGACATTTCTCCAAATTTTAAAGTGCGATCCATGCAGAGTTCCGCCAGTTCTTCTTGCACTTTGATTGGCAACATCTTTGCCGATTCTGATGTCGGACGGTCGTCTGGGCTTTGACATTTCTGCTTTTCTTTTGTTTAAACTATGAATATCCATCTTTGCCCTGTCCTATCAATCTCTGCGTGAAATATAAAATTGAGCGCACACCAGTAAAAAGGGCTGAGCTGAGCTGAGCGGGCAGGCGGGCGATTCTCTCTTGAGAACAGTCTAATTTGCGGTAAATAAATATTTAAACTTTAAATATTAATTAAATATATCAGTTTTTTTGCTTATTTATTTATTTTTGGACATGTTCATATGTTGGTATTTTGATTTATATTTTAAATATATGCAGTAAAAGGTTATTATATGGTGCAAGAGTTATTTTAGGCTGTTTAAATTGGAAAGAAGCTGAGATTCTGCAGCACCCCAAGCCAGTTGTCATGGCACCCACTTTGGGAACCACTGGTCTAGATGACTGGGTCAGAGCATCTCCAAAACTGCAGCTCTTGTGGGGTGTTTCTGGTCTGCAGTGGTCAGTATTAGGGCTGCACGATTTGGGGAAAATTAATATACCAGGATAATTGCGACTATTCTGGTTAAAATTGTGATTTGCGATTTGAATGCGATTTAAAAAAAAAAAAAATTTACAAATGAAAAGTGTTTATATATTATGACTAATAATAATTAGGGGTTCAAGCTTGAAATGCTGAAACCCTCTTGTAATTTTAAGGTTCCGTAAAACGCATCGTGCAGGCCAAACCGTAAGGCCTAGAGACATGAAACCTGGCCAGATGGTAGGCCTCAGTTTGGGGACAACCTATCAGAGTATGACCCCGAATGGCCCATAGGTGGCGCTACAGCAACCAAAAGTTCAAAATTGCTCATAACTCTTAGACTGTTTGTCCCAGGATCAAGTGTCTTATATCGTTGGAATCCGTGGCTCAAGGCGGACAAAATGGCTATCTCCGTCTAGGACATATATCAGTCTAGTTGAACTTTTGCATTTGGGTGGCTGTAACAGGGTCATTTAGAAAATGGGTGTGGCAAAATACACTAAAAAGCCTATAAATCCCAAATGAAATCTCAGAACTCCACCAAAATTGATGAGCATATGTGTCAGAACATGGTGAGGAAGCATGCAGAGTTTCATGGAGATCAGACCATAGCTGGCGCTATAAGTGTTAAAAAGCTTTCAAAACCATGTATTCCCATGGTGACTTGCCTGTATTGGCTGTAAATGGCATTTTACATCTCTGTAATCACGTGGTGTTAAAAACAACCACATAATATTCATATATGATAGATCTCCTCATACTGAACAACTTTGCCTCAAGAACCAATACTGTCAATCAAATCATTCATTAAATATTCAATATTATTTACTAGTAATAGATTTTTCGACCTGATCAGAACCAAACCAGTGCAGTACAATTCTCTGGACTATTTAGAGCAATATCTGAATGGTTATAACAGGGTAATTTCAAGATGTGGCCTTGACCAAGTGTCCCCGAATGCCTATATCTATTCAATGAATGTTCAGATCTACTTAAAAACAAGTCAGAACATGTGTCATGTGCCTCTAAACAAGCATGAAAAATTTCAGACAGATCGGACAATATTTGCCTTTATAACAGTTAAAAAATGTTAAAATTACAGAGTTCTGGTATATTAAGCCAATAAGTGGTCATTTGCTGCCCCCCGCTGTTCATCTTATTGTACTACACACACAATAATTGATCTCTAAGTCATATTTTAAATGGTCATAACTCCTAAACCGTATGTTGTAGACTCAAGTGTCTTATATCATTGGAAAAGTAGTCAAAAAACTACTTTTGCAAACTAGTTTTAGGTTTTTCGCTTGATTGGAACCAAACCTGTGCAGAAATGTTCTTGGGAGTCTGAATATCAATAATTATCGAAAAAAAGTTGAAATTTCTATTCACGGTCGCTAAGGGACAGAAAACGAAGGTTGTGGGAGGAGCCTATTTTACAAAAAGGGCTATAACTCAAGAACAAAATGAGATATCTTCACCAAACTTGGTACACATGTGTATGGGCTCAGTCTTGGTTATAATAAGCCAATAAGTGGTCATTTTCAGCCCCCGCTGTTCATTTTATTGTACTACATACAAAATAATTGATCTCTTAGTCATATTTAGACTTTAAAAAAATCACTATTTTAACATTTACTTCACATTTAGTCAAAATTAATCTATTAAGTATTACTATTGACAATTGTGTCAAATTGAGAAATGTGAATCTTGAAGGAGACTTGCAGGAAACATTTTGTTTACTGCAACATCATATAGTTCAAATGTCTGTATCTACAACAAAATGTGTGTGTGTAGTCCAATGTTTCTGAATACATTTTTAATATGCATAAATTATGATAGATCTCCTCATACTGAACAACTTTGCCTCAAGAACCAATACTGTCAATCAAATCGTTATTTAAATATTCACAATTATGTTAAAAACCTAATTTTGCAAACTAGTCCTAGTTTTTTTGCCTGATCGGAACCAAACCACTGCAGTATGATTCTCTGGACTCTCCTGATCAATAGTTATCAAAAATATGTTGAACTTTACACTTTGGGTAGCTATAACAGGGTCATTCAGAGAATAGGTGTGGCAAAACATGCTCAAAAGCCTATTAATCCTGAACGAAAACTCAAAACTTCACGAAAATAGGTGGGCACATGCAGCATGTGACTCTAAAGAAGCATGCACAATTTCATGGAGATCGAGCATTAGATGCCTCTATAACTGTAAAAAAGGAGCCAATGCTTAAATGCCATATTACCTAAAATTGCCACCAGATGGCAGCAGGAGACCACTCATTGGTTCATCTGTCCACTAGGCATATATAAACTCTAAAAAAAAAAACCCATTATAATAGCATTGCAAATGACATTTTGTCAATGTTTATCAATTAATTTGCTCCTTTGATGTATGTTTTTACAATAAATATTATATTACAATTAAAATAATGCCTGAAAATATGTTTTAAAGGAGAAAACCTGGAATAAGCTATTTGTTACCTATCATTTATTTCAAATATCTATATCTCCAACAAAATGTACATGTGAGTTAAAAACATTTGAAGGCATTAACTTGGAAAGTGTGCCCATTAAAGGAAAAACAGACATTGAAAAATGAAAATGAGCCAATGAGTGTTTCTCTGCTGCCACCTGCTGGGCTTAAATAGTCATTTTGTCATACTATTTACTTATCATGTTATATAATTCTTATTTAGACATTATAAAGTCACTACTGCAATATTTACAATCACATTTTGTCAAAATAATTTATTTCAAATATATCTGCAACAAAATTAAAGTTTAAATGAGTTAACATGGAAAATGTGCCTATTATATATTTCTTACAATTACAAAACCCCCAGAGGGCAGCAGAAGACCACTCACTGGTTTATTATGCTCACTGAAATAATTATATATCATATTTAAACTGTATAAAATCATTATAATAACGCTACAAATCACATTTTGTCCAAATTTACCACTTCATTTGTTAATTTGAGGTATGTTTTTGCAATAATTTTACATTCAATCTACAATAAGACCTGAAAAAGATGTTTTAAAGGGGAAAACATGGAATAAGCAATTTGTTACCCATCATTTATTTCACATATCTATATCTGCAACAAAATGTGTCAACACGCTCAAAACGGTGGAGATGATAGTGGACTTCAGGAGGAACAGCCCAGCTCTCCCCCCACTCACCATCATGAACAGCACTGTGGAAGCAGTGGAGTCATTCAGGTTCCTGGGCACTACCATCTCTCAGGACCTGAAGTGGGACAATCACATTGACTCCATTGTGAAAAAGGCCCAGCAGAGACTGTACTTCCTTCGTCAGCTGAGGAAGTTCAACCTCCCACAGGAGTTCTACTCGGCTGTCATTGAGTCTGTCTTACGCACTTTTTTCCATCACTGTCTGGTTTGGTTCAGCTACCAAGTCTGACATGAATAGACTACAACGCACAATTCGGACTGTGGAGAGGATTATTGATGCTCCTCTGCCAACCCTCCAGGACCTGTACTCTTCCAGAGTGAGGAAGAGAGCAGGGAAAATCACCACAGACTCCACTCACCCTGGACACCTCCTGTTTGAACTGTTACCATCAGGACGGCGACTCCGATCACTGGCCACTAGAACATCTAGGCACAGGAACAGTTTCTTCCCATTTCCCTCTTGAACAGTTAAATACAACCCCCCCCCCATAATCTGTAAATGTTTATTCTGACTAAACGTAACTGTGACCTTATATTTGTTATACTATTTTTCATATTTTTATTCTTAGAATTTGTATTACTATGTTCTTGTTGTGTTTGTATTGTATATGTGCACTGGAAGCATCAGCACCAAGAATAAAGCTCTTTCTGATTCTGCTACTACTACTACTAATAATAATAATATTTATATTTTACAGAACATTTATTTTACAAAAAAAACTGCTGGGTGGAGAGCGAAGGCTGGCCCGTGTGGTCCTAGGAACCTTGGGTCCTGCCATCCATGTGGACGTTACTTTGACACGTACCACCTACCTAAGCATTGTTGCAGACCATGTACACCCTTTCATGGAAACGGTATTCCCTGGTGGCTGTGGCTAATGTGCCCTGCCACAAAGCAAAAATGTTTCAGGAATGGTTTGAAGAGCACAAAAACGGGTTTGAGGTGTTGACTTGGCCTCCGAATTCCCCAGATCTCAATCCAATCAAGCATCTGTGGGATGTGCTGAACAAACAAGTCCAATCCACGGAGGCCCCAACTTGCAATTTACGGGACTTAAAGGATCTGCTGCTAATATCTTGCTGCCAGACACCACAGCTCACCTTCAGGGGTCTAGTAGTGGAGTCCATGCATCGATGGGTCAGAGCTGTTTTTGCAGCAAAAGGGGGACTAACACAATATCATAATGTTATGCCTGATTGGTATGTATATAATTTATTTGTCTATGTGTATTTATTTATTCTTTCTTCAACAGCACTATCAAAGTTGACACTTTTACAGCCAGACTTTTCAGCATTTACAAACAAGTTCAACAGGAACATCTACCCCAGGTATAATGATTTACCAGTGGTTTGTTGATACTTTCTTCTACATGACTTTGTATAAATGTAATATTAATAACCTAATTGTGTATGTTCTTTAGATGCATTTATGTAAACTATAGCTTATGTCTTCCTCAAGTCAATAGTGCTGGGCCTGAATCGCTCTGATTACATGTTGGACCATAGACCAGATGGTGGGACGTCTCTAAAGCAGATTGAAATCAACACTATTGCTGCAAGTTTTGGTGGTCTTGCTTCACGGACACCAGATGTCCATCGGTAAGTCTGAGCTAAATGGTAAATGTAATCTCCGCTAGAGGAGATTTTGTATTAAAATGATGCACTGGTTTACTGAATGATGTTTATTATATAAGGGTTAGCGTCAGTGCTGTGGTGAACTGTTTCTCAATCCTGTAAGGCACATTCTGAAGGTCGCAAACCTGCCAGAGGAGTGTAAGCATGTTCTCGACAACAACCCAGCAGCCGGTCTGGCGAGAGGTTTGGCCAAGGCCTGGGAGCTCTATGGATCTGAGAGGTGCGTTAAACATTCTGCCTTTTGTTGGACAAACAGAAAGTTTGGGGTCGTGAGATTTTGAATGATTTTTAATGAAGTCTCATGTTCACCAAGGCTGCATTTATCACAAATACAGTAAAATAGAAATATTGTGAGATATTATTACAATTCAAAATAGCTGATTTCTATTGTAATATATTTTAAAATGTAGTTTATTCCTGTGATCAAAGCTGTATTTTCAGCATCATTACCCCAGTCTTCAGTGTCACATGATCCTTCAGAAATCATTCTGATATGCTGATTTGATGCTCAAGAAACATTTCTGATTATTATCAATGCTGAAAACAGTTGTGCTGCTTCATATTGATGAATAAAAAGAACATTTATTTGATATTATGTGTCTTTAATGCCTCTCTTGCTGAATAAAGTGGTAATTCTTTTAAATAAACCTTACTGACCCCAAACTTTTGAAAGGTTGTATCAAACTGGAATGTGAAAAGGAGTGTTTAACTCACTGCTGGTTTATTATTGTTCACTTTGTAATGGAAGTGATGAAGTGATCATTTCTTCATGTCTGATGTCGTCCCTTACAGGGCAGTGGTTATGTTTCTGGTTGAGGAAGTTCAGAGGAATATTTATGACCACCGATATGTAGAGAATGAGCTGTGGAAAAGGTACAGTATGCAATGCATGATTATAGTCATGTTATAATCAGTGTCAAGTTATTTGACATAAGTTAACTACTATACAGTGGCAAGAAAAAGAATGTGAACCACTTGCAGAATCTGTGAAAATGTGAATAATTTTAACTAAATAAAAGAGATCATTCAAAATGCATGTTATCTTTTCATGTAGTACTGTCCTGAATAAGATATTTCACATAAAAAATGTTTACATGTAGTCCACAAGACAAAAAAATAGCTGAATTTATAATTATAATTTATTAATATGGTTGTTCATGAGTCCCTTGTTTGTCCTGAGCAAATAAACTGCCCAATGTTCTTCAGAAAAATCCTCCAGCTCCTGCAAACTCTTCAGTTTTCCAGCATCTTTTGCATATTTGAACCCTCTCAAGCAGGGACTGTATGATTTTGAGATCCATCTTGTCACACTGAGGACAATTCACCCTTCGCCACAAGTTTGATTGACAGACCAATCACATCGCCGAATCTGCCGTTTTGTCCGACAAAGCAGACAGGAGAGTTAGTAGATTAACGTTGGTGGACTTGAACTTGGAAAAACGGTGTGTGCTGACGTCTTTCCGCGGTTGAAACATTTCCTTTAGTGTTCATTCATGTTTATTTTGTGCTTATCAATGAACTACAAGGAAGAGATTACACATTAAAGAGCCACGAAACGCTATTTATTGTAAGTAACTTGCTCTGTCCTGTCTGTTGGCGTGATGTCAGTGTCCTCTTTGCTCCGCGATGTATTTCCTTTACGTGAGAACATCATGTGTGGCGTGAGAGCCATGGCTTGTCGGACCAGTGTTCATTTTGACAGCAAATTTTGATATAGTTTTAGTCATAGTCTTTTGACTAAAATGCCATTTAGTTTTAGTCATATTTTAGTCACCTGAATTGTTTTTAGTTTTAGTCTAGTTTTAGTCGACTAAAACTACAGTAGATTTAGTCTCCTGAAATCTAATGAGTTTAGTTAAATTGTAATACATTAAGCATTTAAGCATTACATAACCGACTGTCACTTGAACTGACATTTTGACATCATTTTGTTTTTGACATTAAAAATACACAAAAGAGCTCAATTCACTTTTTGTTTGTTTTTTAAAAACATCTATATAGTTTTTATAACTTTGTATTTCTGTTTTAGTTAGTAGGCCATATCAGGTTAAGCTAAAGCTTCAAATAAGTTTGTTTATTTATTTATTTCAGTTAACATTTATTTAATTTCAAGTAATGAAGATTTTTTAAATGGTTTTAGTTAACTATTATAACCCTGATACTTTATTGAATATGTGTCAAATACTTGTCTTTCCTCCTGAATATGAATTTAATGGGAATTAAATTAAATACAGTTTATTGCGTAACCAAAAACGAATATATAATGCGTGACTTTTAATGATACACAAGCGCGAAATACACCGGGACTCTTATTTTGAAATGTCTACGCCTCTATTGCAGTTGCAGCTGCTCATTCAAGTTCAGATGAGGAGATAAAATATGCATTGTTACAACCGTCTAAAACATATTACTATATAAACATCGTAAAGTAAACATTGTCATTATTCATCAGCATTAGTTCATAAACAATTGCCTGGCATAAATGTGTGTTATTCATTGATTGTGAGCCGCTCTGGAGCGCTGTTGGGGATGCATGAGCCTGTAGAAGCGCAACAGTGCCGTGTTCTCCAGCGGTTAGATCAGCACGTCCAAATCAAATGTGCGCATCTGTTACACAGGACATCAGTTCTGACTGGATCTCTTCCCTAATCGTCCCTCCTTAACATTTTCGTCTCGTTTTTATTTGTTGACGAAAATGACAGTTGATTTTCGTCATAGTTTTTGTCATCCATAGTTATCGTCTCGTTATCGTCAGTGAAAAAAGGTAGTTGATGAAAATTATGACGATTCGTCAACGAAATTAACACTGTGTCAGACATAGCAACAGTAACTAACGGGGTCGGGTCTTTGCGAACGTTAAATTGAGGGACTCAAACACAACTACTAAAAAAGGTTGAAACATTCACTGATGCTCCGGAAGGAAACGCGACGCATTAAGAGCCGGGGGGTGAAAACTTATTGAATTTGAAGATCAAGGTAAATTGTACTCAATTTGTCTTCTGGGAAACATGCAAGTATCTTCTGTTGCTTCTGAAGGGCAGTACTAAGTGGAAAAAAAGATATTTAAACAAAATAAGAAACATTTGGACATCTTCATCCTGCTCAAATGTTTTCACACCCCCCAGCTCTTAATGCGTCGTGTTTCCTTCTGGAGCATCAGTGAATGGTTCAAACTTTTTTAGTAGTTGTGTTTGAGTCCCTCAACTGTCCTCAGTGTGACAAGACGGATCTCAAAATCATACAGTCCCTGCTGGAGAGGGTTCAAATATGCAAAAGATGCTGGAAAACTGAAGAGTTTGCAGGAGCTGGAGGATTTTTCTGAAGAACATTGGGCAGTTTAACTGCTCAAGACAAACAAGAGACTCATGAACAACCATCACAAAACAAACAGCCGTGGATCATCCAGGGAACGACACACAGCATTGAGAATCAGTGGTTCATAAACTTTTGAACGGGGTTATTTGAATAAATTCAGCTATTTTTTTGTCTTGTGGACTATATGTAAACATGTTTTATGTCAAATATCTTATTCAGGACTAAATAAAAAAATAACATGCATTTTGTATGATCTCTTTTATTTAGTTAAAATTATTCCCATTTCCACAGATTCTGCAAGTGGTTCCATGTATATAACTCTATTGTGAAGCAGCCTGTTATTAATAATAAATATTAATTAGTGGTGTTTGTGAAGTAAAGCACCTCTGTTACTTTTTCCTGTGCCCAAGAACTTTTATAGGGACAAAAGTGATGAACCGTTGTTTTATACGTACAGAAACATTCCTGTAATAAGAAGACAGTTTGAAGATGTTTGCAGAACCGGATCTCTGGATCAGAGCAAGAGGCTCTTTGTGTGAGTGACTGTGATTCAATATCACACATTTCTCATATGTGCAACGCATTAACGTTAGCATACTTGACAGCAATGTTTAGTCAAAACAATTACAGGACAATTTTTTTCTTCAAAACTTCCACACTGTTTGAAATTTAGTCACAACTCATGTCAATAAAGGCCTAATTGTTCAACCCCTGCAGAGATGGCCGTGAGATTGCCATTGTTTACTTCCGTAACGGATACATGCCCCAAAACTACACCTCAGAGCAGGTGAGGACATGGCTTTATTTACCTCTTCTCAGAAATGCATTAGGTGCGATCAGTATGTCTGACGTATTTTTCAGAGCTGGGAGGCCCGTCTGATGATGGAGCGCTCTCTGGCGGTGAAGTGTCCCGACATCAGTACCCATCTCACTGGAACGAAGAAGGTGCAGCAGGAATTGGCCCGGCCTGGAGTTCTGGAGCGCTTCTTCCCTGACGAACCTGAAGCAATTGCTCAGATTCGGGCCACTTTCGCTGGGCTGTACACCCTGGACATGGTAGGGGAACAACATTGTTGACGTGGGGTAGAGCTTAGATCGGGCTCAAAAAATCAAGCCCGACCCTACCCGAGCCCGTGTACGTTGTGTCCGAGCCCGGCCCGGCCCGACACATTAGCTGTAATTATGAGCCTGATTTAAACCCGACCATTTTTTTCTACGTGGGCGTTCTGAGAACAAGCCTGTGATGAGCGAAGCGGACGGGTGTGACGCTCAGCTCAATAATCCGCTCTATGCAGGCGCGCGCTCATGAACCGTTCACTGGTAAAACAATGCTTGCTCAAATCCCACTCAGACATGACATGGCCTACTTGCTACTTGTTGTAGCCATTAAACAATGTATTTTGTTTAATATTTATGTTTAAATATTATATTTTTATTTTTAAATTTCATCTGATTATGAAAAGTGCAAAGATGCGAGTGGGTCAGAAATGATTTTGTTGGTTATTATATTTTGTTTAAAGGTCCCGTTCTTCGTGATCCCATTGTTCAAACTTTAGTTAGTGTGTAATGTTGCTGTTAGAGCATAAATAATACCTGTAAAATTATAAAGCTCAAAGTTCAATGCCAAGCGAGATATTTTATTTAACAGAAGTTCCCTTTCAAAGCCTACAGCGAGCGGCCGGCTTGGACTACATCCTGGTACTTCCTTCATAAATGACGTCAGTAGAACAGTAGAACAGACTAACCTCCGCCCACAAGAATACGCGAAAAAGGGGGCGTGGTCTTGTTGCTCTCCCACGTGGAGAAGAGGAAGTGTTGTGTGGAGAGGACGAGGAAGTGTTGCGTTTGAGTGTGTTTGTCGCCATGTCGTCGAGACGCTGTTATTTTCATCCCGGAGTCAAATCACCTTTGTTTGGCTTTCCCAGGGACGCTGTAGAGATCATTGAGCGCATACATCTCCCCGTTAAGAGGCGTGACCTTTCCGTGCAACGTGCGCTAAGCTGCGGTCAAATCACAACACGGGAACCGCTGGCACAATCAGAACTCATTACAGACAGAGCATTGTAGTGTCACTGAGGAAAAATTACAATCATTCACTGCTATAGGAGAAGAAGAATTGGCTAAACTCGTTAAATCATCAAAATCAACAACATGTATGCTTGACCCTGTACCGACTAGGCTATTAAAAGAGATGCTACCAGAGGTCATAGATCCTCTTCTTAATATCATAAATTCATCTTTGTCATTAGGATATGTACCGAAAACTTTTAAGTTGGCTATTATTAAACCACTTATTAAAAAACCGCAACTTGATCCTACAGAATTAGTCAATTATAGACCAATCTCAAATCTACCCTTTCTGTCAAAAATACTTGAAAAGGCAGTGTCTTCACAATTATGTTCCTTTTTAGAAAGAAATGGTATCTGTGAGGATTTCCAGTCAGGATTTAGACCGTATCATAGTACTGAGACTGCTCTCATCAGAGTTACAAATGATTTACTCTTATCATCCGATCGTGGCTGTATCTCTCTATTAGTGTTACTCGATCTTAGCGCTGCATTTGATACCATCGACCACAACATTCTTTTGAATAGACTCGAAAATTATGTAGGTATTAGTGGAATTGCTTTATCATGGTTTAAATCATACCTATGCGACCGTTATCAGTTTGTAGCAGTAAATGAAGAGATGTCACACCGATCGCAAGTTCAGTATGGAGTACCACAAGGCTCAGTGCTAGGACCGCTACTCTTCACCCTGTACATGCTACCACTGGGAGATATTATTAGGAAGCATGGCATTAGTTTTCATTGTTATGCTGACGATACTCAGCTCTATATTTCTTCACGCCCTGAAGAAATTTACCAATTCACAAGATTAACGGAATGCATAGCCGCCATAAAACATTGGATGACTGGTAATTTCCTGCAACTCAATTCAGAAAAAACTGAATTTTTAATTATTGGACAAAAAAGCTCCACAAGTAGTAACCTAGAATACTGTCTAACACTTGATGGCTGCTCTGTCAAGTCTTCGTCGTCAGTGAGGAACCTGGGTGTGCTCTTTGATACCAATCTTTCGTTTGAAAGCCACGTTTCTAGCATCTGTAAAACAGCTTTCTACCATCTTAAAAATATATCAAAATTACGGCACATGCTCTCAATGCAAAATGCTGAACAGTTAGTTCATGCGTTCATGACCTCAAGGCTAGATTATTGTAATGCTCTATTGGGTGGTTGCCCTGCTCGCTTAATAAATAAACTCCAGCTGGTCCAAAACGCAGCAGCTCGAGTACTTACTAGAACCAGGAAGTATGACCATATTAGCCCAGTTCTGTCAACATTGCACTGGCTACCTATTAAACATCGCATACATTTTAAAATCTTGCTTATTACTTACAAAGCACTAAATGGTTTAGCTCCCCAATACTTGAGCGAGCTCTTAACATATTATACTCCATCACGTCTACTGCGATCTCTAAATTCTGGCCAGTTGTTAATACCGAGAATATCCAAATCAACTGCAGGCGGTCGATCCTTTTCCTATTTAGCTCCTAAACTCTGGAACAGTCTTCCTAGCACTGTTCGGGAAGCAGACACACTCTGTCAGTTTAAATCTAGACTAAAAACACATCTCTTTACTGTGGCATACACATAAAACACTTTATCAATTAATTGATTGTTAGGCTGCATTAACTAGGTCAGCCGGAACCGGGAACACTTCCCATAACACCTGATGTACTTGTTACATCATCAGAAGAATGGCATCTACGCTAATGATATTCTCTCTGTTTTATCCCGAGGTTTACTGCAGTCAGCCAGATCTGGGCCATATCCTAATCAGATGGTGGACCAGAGAAGACCAACACAGGACCCCGAAGTGTCTGCAGAGACCGTGTCAATTATCCTCCCCCTGCAACTGCCTCATCGACACGGCATCTAAATAAACCCGTCACCAGTGTGATGACTCCGATTGTTCGAATATTATCATTAAATAATACTTAAATCGATATGTCATCCGCAATAAACCCGTCTCCAGCGTGTTGCCTCCGATCATTCGAATATTGCACTTTAATAATTATTTAATCAACATCATCCTCAATAAACCCGTCTCCAGCGTGTTGCCTCCGATCATTCGAATATTGCACTTTAATAATTATTTAATCAACATCATCCTCAATAAACCCGTCTCCAGCGTGTTGCCTCCGGTCCTTTGAATATTCCGATCTATTATGACCTCTGACCTGTAAAGCAGCCAGAATAATAATAATAATACGTTGTTTGTAAATTGGCCAGAGGAGAACTGGCACCCCGACTGAGCCTGGTTTCTCCCAAGGTTTATTTTTCTCCATTAGGTCACCTAATGGGGTTTTGGTTTCCTTGCCACTGTTGCCTCTGGCTTGGCGTGCTCAGTTGGGGACACTATATTTTTCAACTAAACATCGAAATAAATCTAATTAATAAACTAATTTAACCATGTAAACTAAATTACTGATCTAATTATTGATCTAAAGCCCACACTGTCACCGTATGGAAATTGAAATGAACTGATGACATCAAATGGCTATACAGCTGAATAAAATTAGGCTGCATTATTTTGCTGTTTAACACTGTAAAGCTGCTTTGAAACAATCTACATTGTTAAAAGCGCTATATAAATAAAGTTGACTTGACTTGACTTGACGTATTTCTGAAGGAGGGACTTCATAGAACAAGGAACTCATCAGCCCGTTTTTAGGACAGTGAAAACAGCGGTATACAGATAAGTAAATTGTGTGAAAAATACTGTGTTTTTTTACACACGAAACATGAACACATGTTATATTGCACACTGTAAACACAATCAAAGCTTCAAAAAACACGAAGAACGGGACCTTTAAATATTAAGTTTCGTTTTGTATGAAGCCCTTCTTTAAAATGAATTTTGTTTTGTATAAATTGTATCTTAATTTTAATCGTCAGCCAATTGCTTGGATTTAATAAATAACAAGCAGTTAGAGTAATAGCAGATTATAAGGGTGAGATGAAGTCGCGCGGGAGCGATCACATGCATTGCACATGAGCTGGAGTGCGTCTCATAAATAAACGAAACTCAGCAGCTACTGCCTCACAGACATGAGAGATATTTGTATAGAAATCTTGAAATGTCAACTTTTCTTTAACTTCTAGTTAAGAAAAGAAATAGACTAGTTAAGCAATGCGCAGTGTTAACGCGAGCAGTCTGAACGCTGCGCTTCATCACTGCGTGTGCTGTGAGTTTAACACGCATTTTTAGACTAATACTGACTTTGTACACATTTGTTTCTTAGTTGTAGTATTACTTTGCTAAATTAATATATTATTTCTGATTATGGCACAGCTTTCTGCCCACCCAATTAGGCTAATAAAGTAATGATAAAAAAACACAAACGATCAAGGGCCGGCCCGAGGATAGTGCCGGAAAATCTCGGGGTCAAGTTCGGGCTCGGTCAGAGAATCTAAACTCTAACGTGGGGTGCTGAATCCTGCTTGAGTAGACAGACCCTATTTTCAGGGCTTCGTATCGAAGTTAGAAATGTCATTATCGTGACAACATTCCAGTATAGAGATTTATGGATAGATTGCAAATCTATATTTACACAGGAACCGCTTCATTAACTTTCATGCTAAATTTATTCTAAATTTACAAAAAAAACAAGAAGTTTAAAGGAAAAGGGCATGCAGAAAGCCCTTATATGGAGATGGTTTGGGTGTGTTTGTGCAAATTACTAACCTTAGGGACCTGTAGTCAATCATTTTATCCCTTAAAACTCATCTTTGATCACCAAAATGACATATTTAAAGGTTTTTCCTGTGGAAAGTAAAATCTTCATGCCTTACAAGACTGACTGCAGAAGGTCTGGACTCTACCGCAGCTTTCATTGGTCAAGGGCCGCCCAAGAGGACTTTTGACTGACATGTAACGCAACCAATCACAGTTCACCATCTCAGAGTCAGACAGCTGCCTTCTAGAAATCCCTTATAAACACTTTGAACATCATTGAACGTCAGCGGAGAAAGGCATATAGTTCATCATAACATCATGTACATAAAACCGCGTTTTTGAGACTGCAGTTTTAAGGAGAAAATACTCAGCAATGGTGTTGACTGATGAAATTGATCATGGTTTGTCTTAAAGCATATCGAAAACACCACAGACATATAAACAACATTAATAACTTGATTTTCACCACAGGGGGTCTTTAACAAGAGGTTAAGACAAAATATTTGTGAATTAGATCGATTTTTTTTTTTTAGGAAGTTTTCTTGTGAATGTATGAATAGTCCACGCAATAGACATTAGTCAGTGTAGCGCCATATTTGATTTTTGACAGAAATGAAAATTGGGGATGTGAGGGATTGTACATTGTGTTTAATGGATTTTACTAGTTTATGTAACAATATACAGTGTCATTTTAAAGGTCTCGTTCTTCGTGTTTTTTGAAGCTTTGATTGTGTTTACAGTGTGCAATATAACATGTGTTCATGTTTCGTGTGTAAAAAAAACAGTATTTTTCACACAATTTACTTATCTGTGTACCGCTGTTTTCACTGTCCTAAAAACGGGCTGATGAGTTCCTTGTTCTATGAAGTCCCTCCTTCAGAAATACGGAACGAGTTCTGATTGTGCCAGCGGTTCCCGTGTTGTGATTTGACCGCAGCTTAGCGAACGTGTCACGGTTCCTGTGTTGTGATTCGACAGCAGCTTAGCGCACGTGGAAAGGTCACGCCTCTTAACGGGAGATATATGCGCTCAATCATCTCTAAGTACAACGTCCCTGGGAAAGCCAAACAAAGGTGATTTGACTCCGGGATGAAAATAACAGCGTCTCGACGACATGGCGACAAACGCACTCAAACGCAACACTTCCTTTTCTCCACGCGACCGTCCTCTTCTCCACGTGGGACAGCAACAAGACCACGCCCCCTTTTTGCGCGTATTCTTGTGGGCGGAGGTTAGTCTGTTCTACTGTTCTACTGACGTCATTTATGAAGGAAGTACCAGGATGTAGTCCAAGCCGGCCGTTCGCTGTAGGCTTTGAAAGGGAACTTCTGTTAAATAAAATATCTCGCTTGGCATTGAACTTTGAGCTTTATAATTTTACAGGTATTATTTATGCTCTAACAGCAACATTACACACAAACTAAAGTTTGAACAATGGGATCACGAAGAAGGGGACCTTTAAAAGTTGTGAGTTGTGAAATGTCCCAGCCTTGTTTTCATCCGCGTTAAATTCAAAATGGCGTCTAAGGTCTATTATTAGTGAAGGAGACCCAATGTATCTCCTGCTGCTTGGCTGTTGTCAGCTGATTGTGGACCAAATAATGGCACATAAATTACGTAAACGTTTATTTTAATATATTTTACTGATTATTATAATATGATAACCTTTGCCAGGAACTAAACTTTTAGCAAGTTTGTCTGTCAAAAACAGGATTGAGTACCACTGTTTCCTACCCGAATTCTAATGAAACCTTTTTTTAAATGGTCGACCTGTCTTCCCACAGGGAGAAGAAGGTGATAGAACGGTAGCAATGGCTTTGGCCAATCCTGATCAGTATGTGCTGAAACCTCAGAGGGAGGGAGGAGGTGAGTATTCACAAGTAATGTCCTGTGTACTCACTCACATATATCACAAACACTTGCTCAAAGGTTTCCTATGTCGCAGGCAACAACATTTACGGCAGTGAGATCTGCGAGGTGCTGGAGAACCTGAAGAACACCAGTGAGAGGACAGCCTACATCCTGATGGACAAGATCCAGCCCGTCCCGGTCCAGAACTTCCTGCTCAGGCCCGGAGCTCCTCTGAAACTGAACTCCTGTCTGAGTGAACTGGGCGTGTTTGGAGCATATGTCAGGTAGGATCAGTGCAGTTTTAATTGTACAAACATCTTAAAATTCAATGTGTTTTCGGCACCAATAGCCTCGTGGGCAGTGCGCTGACATATAGCGCTGTTGCGCTTCGGGCGACCCGAGTTCGAATCCCGGCTCGTGGACCTTTCCCGATCCCGTCCCCCTCTCTCTCTCCCACCTCGTTTCCTGTCTACCTACTGTCCTATCATAATAAAATAAAAAAATTCAATGTGAACTTTGAAGCAGGAGCTAATTTAGTTCCCCCAAAAGGTGTTCCTAGACCTAAAATCATCCCTAGTTCCGCCAATAGTTCTGTAAAAGTGAAAAAAAGTGAAAGTGACATGATGTGTGGCGACCCATACTTGGAATTTGTGCTCTGCATTTAACCCAGCCAAGTGCACACACCCGGAGCAGTGGGCAGTCATATTGCTGCAGTTGGGGGTGCCTTGCTCAAGGGTCTCACCTCAGTCGTGGTATTGAGGGTGGAGGAGGGCGCTGGTTATTCACTCCCCCCACCTACAATTCCTGCCGGACCTGAGACTCGAACCCACAACCTTCCAGTTACAAGTCTGACTCGCTAACCATTAGGCCACGACTCCCCCGTAAAGTCCTGGTGTAGGAACTATGAAAAGGTTCCTCGCGTGCGAAAGCCCCTAATAATATATTGTACACCCAAGCTCTGCTTATACTAAGTTCTACTTGTGAGGACCAATAACATTTTACAGTAAGCAAATTACTACACCCTTAAAGACACCTTTGGCATTTTTGTGTTCCTGCTGGCAGAGGTGTTGGGTGGGCAGAGCTCAGTGGCGGCAGCCATGTTGTCTCCTGTGGTGCAGGCGGTGCTGCAGATGGGCTTCCAGCGTTCACTAGTGGAGAGCCTGGTGCAGTCACGCTACCTGCTCACCGGCTCATACTACACCTCAGTCTCTGACCTGGTGACCGATGTCCTGCAGGCCGAGGAGGAGGAAAGGCAGGCGGGGGAGCCCAGACCAGGTGTGGAGCACCCTCTGTTTCCAAACTCATCCCTCCATCAAAACAGAACAAATCAATATTTCATTACGTAAAAACGTCAACATGGTGTTTAATTGATGTTTAATTTAAATGATGGTATGATTTAAAGGCAGTAGTTCATCCCAAAATGAAAATTCAGTCATTATTTACTATTTACCCTGGTTTTGTTCTAATGCCACATGCCCTTCTTTAAAATGTTCTGCTCGTGCTTGTCCATATAAGGGCAGTGAACAGTGACCTCACAGGGAACGTTCTCAGAACTTTCTGGCAAGGTTCTCTCCAGTGATGTTAATAGAACATTGAGAACATCCTCAAAAATTGTATTTATACATCCTTCATCAAACACTTTTTTCTGAAACATTCTAGGGCCAGATTTACTAACAGCTTGTGCCAGCGCAAACCCACTGTCAGGATTTACTAAAGACATGCAGTGAAAAATTAGCGCCGAAAAAGATTGGACACAGTTAATGTTGCGACTGACCTTATTGCATATGCATTTGTAGGAATTTCCCTTTTTAGACACAAAATTTAGTGGAGGAGAGTATTTCAATGAATCACGCATAGTTAAATTTATCTTGTGATCTACGTGTTTGCGCCATTAGGCCTATTTACCGCCCCAAAAAAGCACGTCTTAAACCCTCATCATCAAAATACTTAATGCGACTTGTGTCATTTATGTCATTAATATGATTTTTCTATGTAAACAAGCGCTAGATGGACACATCAGATTATTGCATTGCTCCGCTCCTTGTGTCAGGCATGAACTGTTGCCATCAACAGCGTCAAGATTTTTAAATAATGCCGTATTTTTCATTCCGCCACACCTTGCGTTTGTATTCGTGTTGAGTATGAATGTCCAAGGTTGGAAGTGACTTAAGAGTTAAGTAAATAAATAATGACATAATTTAAATTTTAACTAGTACTTTAATGTAACCTACTAGGGATGCAACAATACAGTTAGTCCACAGTTTAATACATACCTCGGTTTTTAACCACGGTTTTCGGTTCGGTTCGGTTCGGTTCTGATGGCTTGTCACATCAGTTTTTTGGCTATTCAATTCTTAGGCGACAGGAACAGCAAGAGGTTAAGGAGAAAAAAGACTATTTTTATTGCAATACTCTTTCTTTCTTTCTTTCTTTCTTTCTTTCTTTTACTTAAAAGAATTGAAAAACCTTACTTAAACTTAAAACTTTACTTTTAAAAAACCCTTGTACACATTCCTAGTGTATTGTATAATATAAATATATATAAAGATTTACACTGGCAGCTCAGAGCTGTACAGCAGCATTTAAGTATGAAATTGAATGAATAAATGTAAAAATAAAACACTACATAGACTTCACTATAAATTAAACATTGATTCTTATTAAAGCTATACTGTATTAGTTTTTTAGTCAAGAGCAGTGAGTGATTTTCTCTTTGTGTTTTGTTGTTGTATTAACATTAAAGGGATAGTTCAATCAAAAATAAATTCTGTCATCGAGAAATGAATACAGGTTAGGAACAATATTAGATGAGTAAATAATGACATCATTTTAGAGGTGAACTGTCCCTTTAAGGACAGCGTGTTCACTACTGCGCTGCTGTCAATTTAAGACCTGCGTGCATCTAATATACAGACACACACCGATTTTACTTTCACTTTAGACATAACCGACTGTGTTTATGTTAACCTTGTGTGTATTTGACAGTATTAGCGCAGTCTGACTAGCGTATGTTAAAACCGCGGACGCGAATGAACCGGCAAGGCTGTAAAACGCATGTAAATAATGAACTTTCGTGATTGTGAATAACTGTAGTGTTCCGTGAGTATAACTCCACCACTAACGTGTGATGTGAATGTATGTCGCGGTGTTCAGTATATTGGGATGGAGGCAAATGATAGAATGTGTAGAAAAATAATTAATTCAATGCAAACCCGAAAAAAACGCAAGCGCGTATTGAACCGTGAATGCCATACCGAACGGTTCAATATTATATTGAGAATTGTGGCATCCCTATAACCTACAGTAGTGTGCAAAAGTCTTAGGCACATTAGTATTTACACCCCAAAATGGGTTTAAAGCCAGTTATTTATATCTTTTGCTGTAGTGTGTGAGTAGAAAATATCAGTTCACATTTCCAAACTTTACTTTTGCCATTTATTGTAATAATCCAGTGAGATTTGTGTATGCATAAGGAGTCTGACAACAGATGATCTGATCTCAATCGTCCGTCTGTGATTACAAGAAACAGAAAAAAATGACCCCGACTAAATCCTGAAGAACCGAGGCAACGTCTCCAAGACACTTGAAGAAACTGACCTGCAACATACCGGCTGTTGTCAGACTACAAAAATCTCACTGGATTATTACGGTAACACTTTACATTAAGGTTTATTAGTTAACATTAGTTAATGTATTAACTAACATGATCTAACAACGAGCAATACATGTGTTACTGTATTTATTCATATTTGTTAACATTAGTGATAAAAACCCAGCTGTTCATGGTTTGTTCATGTTAGTTCACAGTGCATTAACTATTGTTAACAAATACAACTTTTGATTTCAATAATGTATTAGTAAATGTTGAAATTAACATGAACAAAGATTAATAAATGCTGTAGAAGTGCAGTTCATTATTAGTTCAGGTTAACTAATGAACCTTATTGTAAAGTGTTACCATTATTACAATTAATGGCAAAAAGAATGTTTGGAAATGTAAACTGATATTTCCTATTTGGATATAAATAACGGTCTTAACCCTCTGGTAAATGTTACGTTTTGTTTTTTAGAAATCATTTTTTACTTTAGAATGGTATGCACTTGCTGGGCTCTATCATACACCCAACGCAAGTGTTTTCTGCTAGTTTCAGCCCGACACAGTTATCATTTTCACGTCCAGCGCCACTTTGTTTAAATAGCAAATGCACTCGCGCCCCTCTGTTCACCCACTGGTGTGCTGGTCTGAAAACCAGGTGTGTTCAAGTGTATTGTTGGCACGTTGCAATTTTGAGGAACTGAAAACGACTGCGCAGTATTATTGTGTTATTTAAAGGGCACGTTAGTAATATGCGCCTATAGGCGGGTGCACAATGCACTTTGCTTATTACACACACAAGGACAGCACACAAACATGCCAAATATTAAAAATTAAAGGATTCCTCTCTGGAGAAGCATTCACTTTTTCTGCTTGCATATTCTACCATGTAAATAGCGAATCCGCCATGGTGCGAGCGCAACTGGCTTTTAAAGGAAATGGGAGATGAGACTCTGATTGGACGTTACGCACGTTAAGCCCTAAACACACCCATGACTCATTAAGAGACGAGGGACAACCCTTTTGGACCATGTGCCTAGTGCGCCGACCGTTTTTTCGTCATTAAACTAGCAAAAGTGGATTCGGATTAAAAATAGTCACACTGGTATGGTTCACGGTCAAAGATGTGTGCATTGGAAATTAATGGGAGACAAATTTCATCTATAGGAAACGTTTGGTAAACAAATTCTTACTGAAAGCTCATTTTTTGAGATATCAACCTCAAAGCTTGTTTAGATTCATAGCTTTTATTTTCTCACAGTTTTAGAGTGGTGTTTTGGAAATATTTTTTTCAAGTTCACTTTTTAAAACGTTGTTCACTTAAGCAATAATCTTGCAAGTGTCGTCTTTGAAAAGAGATCAAACTTCAGTCTGTGCTCCAAACCATTTAAGATTTGTGTCAGTTAGAGTTGGAAATGTATTTTTCAGGTCCGTGCTCAAAAAGTAAATAAATGGATTATACCTACTGCATAAATGTAATTTAGTACCATAAAACCCTTAGTACCATAGTACCCTTAAAATACTAAATTATTAATTAAAAAACATGATCAAACTAAAATATAGCACAATCATTTCATTGTAGAAAAAAAAACAGAACACGTGAACAGTACCAGAGGGTTAAAACCTTTTTTTGTTGTTGGTGAAAATACTAATGTGCTTAAGACTTTTGCACAGTACTGTATATTGATAGCCACGTGTTGTTCATTAAAAAAATGTAATAAAATGATATGTGCCGTTTTCCCTCCTCTAATGTGTGAATGGTTTTTTCCCTCAGAGACTGTGGAGAGTCCGAGAACGTCAAGAACGCAGGTCTCAGTCAGGGAGAAAGGTCCATATTAACACACTCTCATTGCACTTATAGTGTGTGTGTGTGTGTGTGTGTGTGTGTGTGTGTGTGTGTATCTTCTTCTTCTCTCTATCTAGTAGCCTCTGGGATGGAACAGATCATAATCATCTTAATTGACCCAGGTTGAGTTGAAATGTCAGTGTATTTGTGTTTTTCAGTGCGATCAGATCTGAGTCCAGAGGAACAGTTGAGACAGCTTCAGGAAGAGAGGACCTGTAAGGTCTGCATGGACAAGCTCGTCTCCATGGTCTTCATCCCCTGTGGCCATCTGGTCGTCTGCACAGACTGTGCAGCCAGTCTGCGCCACTGCCCCATATGCAGGGCGGTCATTCGTGGGAGTGTGCATGCATTTATGTCCTGAAGAAACACACATACATACACAGCAACACACTCTGCTGCACCACAGTGTTATTAGCAAGAACCATACTGCATAGTCTTTTAAAAGTGATTCTGGATATATAATGCTGAAAAATACTATACACATGTTGTAATCAGCTTCTAAATCAGCATCAGTGTTCTTTAAAAAAGACTTATTGCTTGATACATGGCTATACATTAAAGCTACAGGGCTCCAAAAGTCCACTTTACATCCAAAGTTGCAGTATGAAATATTCATGAATTTCAGAATATCGTTTTTTCCCTTTGATTGAATGACAACATCAGTTCATCTGTGAGAACATCTGACCATCTGCACAAAAAATTATTTATTTGATTTGTGATCTTAAAAAAAGGACAGGATCTAAATCAGAAATCCTAAAACCATTGTTAATTTTCAGGTTTAAATCCCAGATTGTGGACTTTTGGATCCCACAGTACATTAAAATGTTTTCCATGCTTATAAGCTCTGGACAACAGGTTGATTTTGTGTCATGCCAAAGTAAACAGCTTTTTGAGAATTTAAGAACATATAAAACTGATATAAAAAGAGATTATATTGTATAATAATCTGTGTATTAACACATTGCACTTTTATTTTCATGAATAAAAATGATTTGCATTGCACTTCTTTGTCTAAGCTGCTTCTGTTACATATTAACTGAAACTTGCTTAAGATGAGAACATAGAAATACTTATGTTTTAATCTTTACAGATGATGATAACAGTCAAATGTAAGTTATGCGTTAAGAATACATTTGTGAAGAATAAAGTGCTTATAGACAGATGCCACTTACCGCCGGTCCTCAAGTTTGATTGTCTGAGCTCCGCTACAACGGTCTTGAAGAAAGAATGCAGCCTTGTCATACACCTGTACTAATATTAAACCATTATGTGTTTCCTAGTTCAGTTTGAATGGTCAAACATTGAAGTCATGGGGGCTTATGCTTTATGTGCAGTTATTACATTATGAGTTGCTACACAATCTAATAGCAATTTAAATGTAGCTTATTTTATTATTATCAAACGTTCAGTCTAAGAGAATATCGCATGCCTTTTGTCAATCATTATATTCTTCTTGTAAATCATTATAAATGAATCATGTGAGGATCCCTTCTGATCAGCTTAGATCAACACATGTCCAGTCTGGTCCAGACGAGAAGTGCTAGTTTGGTGCTGTTTTAGCTGTTGGGCTATTTTGAACATGACAATATGTTTTAGACTTCACTGAATGAGGGCCGGTGTGCGCATGTGCGTCAAACTGATGGACATTCTGTGTAATGAAGGAGCCACTGGAGGCAAGTTGAAGTCAGAACCCAAGTGCAGTTTAATTATAAGTGAACAAAACAAACAAGGGTTTGACACGAACACAGACTTGACACATGACCTCACCAGCAGTGGGTACATATAACAAAGCTAGACAAGGGAACATGGCAAACATGAGGGCTGCGTCCGAAACCTGGAAAATGCTGCCATCGGAGGATACATTTCAAGGCAGGAAGGCACCAAGGCACATCCGAATCTAATGTTAGCTTCACTTCCTGTCTCCAGAGATACCTTCATCTGATCAATTTTTGAAGGCAGCATATGTGTATCCTTCGCTGCCTTTGATTTCCCACAATCCTGTGCTTTCCATTCTGTGACAGTTGAGCTGGGAAAAAAATGGCATCCGAAAGTTGCGTTTGCTGGTCAGTTTGTGTGTAAATGTAAGTTTTTTACCAACATTTTCTACTTCTGATGTCATTTCTAGAGAGTAATTACTAATGTAGTAATTCAATATGTGTTTAGTTCTCACCAAAGCTCTCTTTATTTTGCTGTAGATAATTCAACTGTTACACTGACTAAGAAGTCTGTCCAAAATCAGTTTCGTGAGGTGCCTTCATGCCCAAACGCTGCCTTACAAGCCATTGTCTGATGAGGCACCGAGTCACTGCTTAGGTTTTCGGACGCAGCCGAGGGCTTAAAGGGGCACTTCAGCACTGGGAAGATGAATGTGTATTTAAACTGGGTCATTTATGCAGTAGAAACGTGAAATTATTTTCGAATTTGGTGCCTTCTAGACTGAGAAAAGACAGATTTTTGTCTCATGTGGATGAAAGACAACAACTCCCAGAATGCACTTACTTCACTGCCCTACTACACCGCCCCCAGCGTCGTTTTGATCTTCATAATAATACAATCATTTCGTTCAGTTAGAGAATAAACACTACAATTAAAAACTGAACGTGTCTTTTCAATAAAGTGTGAGTGAGCCGAACGAAAGTCACGGCAGACGCAGCAGGAGTCAGATTTCATTCATCACGAGAGCGAAGTAAGAGCTGAGCAGAGCTGAGGGAAGCGCGGCTGTCATTCTCAGCGCGTGTCCAGTCTGGCGCGTTTTCTGATCGCATATGGAAGCTAAACTTTCATAGGAATTCATTGAAAAGTTGAAACACTCACTTTGCTCTGCACCGCTCGGTTATGAATGCCCGAGGCCGAGCCGAGCACATTTACATTCTGTGAGTGAGATCTCTCCGCTGTGGGCGGGTTGAAAACATGCACATGAAAACATGAACAGGAATTCTGCTACATTAAACATGCCTTTTATTGCCTGTAAGGTATAAAATACTAAATTAGTATATTTATGTGTGTGTGTTTAGTCTGTGCTTTAGTTTTTCTGTGTTACGGTGGGCATGTTTTAGAATGTGTTTATATTTGAACCGTTTTGCATTTAATGTTCAGCACTGGCTAAAGACACATTCACTATATTTGTTAGGCTTTTATTTACACATTGTTTTAATCATTGTCATGATTTTGATAAATAATGTAAAAAATACAATATATAGATATATAAATATAAATATTCATTAGTTGAGTCCTAGTTACGACTCGCTGATCCTGGGTCTCTTGTTTTGCAGGAAGGGTTTAATTTAACTTTAGCTCTGGGTTTAATTTCTTGTATTTGCTATTAATTTGATTTCTGTTCCTTGTCCTTGTAATAATAAATAAACCTCATTATGCTAGTTTACACTCTGCCGTTCAATGACTTTCACACACGACCTCTACCTCATGGTACAATATGTTAGTTATTGTTCTGAGCATAATAAATGTATTTAGTTTATAGACGCTTCTGTGTGTCTGTCTCCGCCTACTGGACTGTTTTTATTTTTACTGTCCTAGTTTCAAAAAGAGAAAATCAAGCACATTATGCTAGTTAACACTGCCTCAGACTGTTCTGCACTCTGTCCCAATGTTTTTCCCCTTTGGTCTTTTCTTATTGAGGGACAAACTACTCTCTCTATCTCTCAAACTATCTCTGGCCCATTTGGGCTCTGGTTTCAGCTGGCGCTGCGTGTTCAGCTCCTCCAGCGTCTACACAGAGCTTCACAGAGCGCAGCAGACACTGATCTATATTTATGACAAATATAGATCAGTGTCTATATTTATGTAGATCAGTGGGAGTAGAGGATGTAAACTGTAGTTCATGGTCCACTTCTGTAGGTGATCAGGAAGCTCTCTGCAGTTCCGCTGTCACTCCTGCTCACCCTATACACATAATCAAAACCGTTTATCTACACTATCCTAACAATACAATCCAAGCCATGAATGCGGTGATTCAGATAAGTGTAATGTCACTGGTCACCTGTTCACTGTAACCAGGGATGGACCTCCATGTCGTCTAACCTGGGACGGCCTGCCGCCGCGTCACTGAGACACAAGCTGATCAACTGAAGGCACTCTGTAACACACAACACAGTCTTCAGAAACACAAACCAACAAACTCATCCTGGGTTTCTACCTCTGAATGTTTGCTATCTCTTGCCTGTAGACAGCTCTCTAGGGAAGATCAGTGTGCTATTGAAGGAGATCCTGTCTGCGGCTATGAAGGGGAAGCACAGGATGTTGTACAGCGTCACCCCCACAGACCAAACAGTAGCCGGTCCTGCATGATAGCGGTGCTTATTAAACCACTCAGGAGGGGCGTATTCAAGAGTACCTGAGAGACCCAAGAAGACAAGAAACATTCACTGAAAAAGCTCCGGTCCAAACTAATTCTCTCATCAAAAGTTCACAAACATCCACAGAGCGTTTCCTCCTGAAACGCAAACCCACCTGCAAAAGATGTGTAGGCCGAGTCCTTCAGTAGCGCTCCACAACCAAAGTCCAGCAGCTTGATGTCGTGGGAAGCTGTGGAGATCAGCAGGTTCTCTGGCTTGACGTCCCGGTGCAGGACTCCGCGGCTCTCGCAGTGCTTCAGAGCGGTGATCAGCTGCACCAGCACTTTCTTGGCCAAGCTCTCATCCAGACAGCCGTTCTCCTCGCAGAAACTCTGCAGATCTTGGCAGGGAACTGGCCGTTCCAGGATCAGGCTGTAGCGGGTGGGACACTCAAACCACTCCACGAGCTGCAGGACGTTGGGGCAGGCAGGAGCCGAATTGACCCGGGCCATCAATGCCACCTCCAGAGGCAGCAGACCCTGACCTTCCTGCAGGGACAAATGCTCCATTATATCCAGCGCTGAACCAAACGGATGAAACAGAACAACAGATTCACGCTGGAACTTACATCTTTCAGCATCTTTAGGGCCCTGTTTTTGGAGACGTACTTGATGGCGACCTGTAGACGATAAGCCACAGTAAATCACACCTGAATTTACTGATATCAACATTTATAAAGGCTGTCTGAACAAAGGAGGGAAGAAAATGTCTTACTGGCAGTCCATCAGACCTGCGGTTCCCAGCATACACGGAGCCGAATCCGCCCTTGCCCAGCAACGGGCCCTTCGCATATGCTTCTGCAATACATACGATCAAAGAAACGTCTTAAGAGAAAACATGTTTCAGTCTCTAAAGCTGTAAAAAGACATAACTTTAATGCTTCAATCCTTACATCAAACAGCTGAGGAACATTTTTAATGACAAATCATTTAATAACTGAGCCATGACTTTTTAATATAAGTCTATTCTGACCTTTGCGAGAGCGTTTCGCAGGTGTTTTAAATGAAGTGGATGGACTTCCATCGTCTAGTCCCTCCCCGCTGCCGCTCTGCCCCTTCCTCTTCCTGTCAGCCGGACCTGTGAACACAGAAACAGCCAAATCAGAAGGCAGGGGGGCAAAATATCCTGGTAGTACCTGGCTCAGTGTCGGGTCTGGCAGCGGATCCTCGCGTGCGTCTGAACTGATGCTCCAAACCTCCTGACCAGCCGACTGACTGGAAGCAGCTCTGCTGGATCTGCAGCGGCCTGGAGCTGGAATATTTCAAACATCAGAAACTGTTTTTTAATAATATGAATAATTAATGTCAGTGGTTACAACATATTGTTACTGTATTTTTTCAACTTTCTATGTTAATGACAAATAATTGATTAACTGAGCCATACATTTTTTTATATACGTCTATTCTGACCTTTGCGAGAGCGTTTCGCAGGTGTTTTAAATGAAGTGGATGGACTTCCATCGTCTGGTCCCTCCCCGCTGCCGCTCTGCCCCTTCCTCTTCCTGTCAGCCGGACCTGTGGACACAGATACAGCCAAATCAGAAGGCAGGGGGGCAAAATATCCTGGTAGTTCCTGGCTCAGTGTCGGGTCTGGCAGCGGATCCTCTCGGTCGTCTGAACTGATGCTCCAAACCTCCTGACCAGCCGACTGACTGGAAGCAGCTCTGCTGGATCTGCAGCGGCCTGGAGCTGGAATATTTCACATCAATAATTAGTCATATTTTAATAATAATCTATTACAAATTGTTCTTAGAGTAACTCAAGTTTATTTCATATGCAAGGAATCAAATACATGTGATTACTTAGCCGGGGAAATTTAGGGATCAAACGGGTTACCTCGCACAAGTTTCTTCACATTAATTTAGTCAATTATTGTACCACACATACCATAACATACCAATCAACAAATCAGGGCCGGCCCGTGGCATAGGTGGAATAGGCAAATGCTAGGGGCGCCACTCATCCATAGGGGCACCAAAATGTATTACTGATACTATTTTATTCATATTAATTTGAAATATTACCAAATAAAGCACAAAAAAACTTAACTAAGTCCCCTGCATCTTCCCGGTCCGCCTCATCAATCTCCCCTGCCGAGCTTGAAGTGCATCAGAAATATAACGAGTGATCAGTTTAACGTTGGGAATTTGTTGTGTCGCGTCGCCTCTCGCCGCATCTAATGTAGACAGGATTGCTTTCATTTTTTAGGGTGCTTGGCCGCTCGCTCCAGGTGTAGACACGGTGAAAGTTGCCTGATAATTTATGACGGATGGCCGAATTGTAGTGTCATAAAAACAGAAGCCCTCTGATGCAGGCAAGATAAGGGAAACACTGCAAAATGCTCTTCTTATTTAGTATTTTTGTCTTGTTTCTAGTCTAAATATCTAAAAATTCTTAAACCAAGATGCATTTACTAGATAAGTCAAATTATATTTTTTCTTAAGTGAGTTTATGCTTAAAACAAGCTAAATGATCTGCCAATGGGGTGAGAAAAATCATCTTGTTTCTGACTGAAATCGTGTTTCTTGTTTCTGTCCCAAACAGAAATAAGATCATTTTTCTCACCCCATTTGGCAGATAATTGTGCTAGTTTTAAGCATAAACTCACTTCATTTTGATTTTTTCCCCAGAAAACAAGGAAGAAATTATCTAATGTCATTTTACTAGTAAATACATCTTGATTTAAGAATTTTTTGATGTTTGGACTAGACACAAGAAAAAATGACTGAATAAGAAGAGCATTTTTTGCAGTGTAAAGACAGAGGTAAAGTGCTGTAATGAATGAACAGTTTATTTATTTGCATAGTAGTAAAATACTAATGTACGCTAATAAATTCCAGTTTTACCTTCAACTATACGCAAGCAGCTGTTCTGGGTTCTCCAGTGGATTTTGTCAAAAAGAATCATATCTGTTTTTTTAAACGCATGTAATATCACTTTTTTAATAGCCTAATGTTTTTACTCTACAGTTGTGCAGTTTTAAGGGGACATATGGACATTTTAAATTGTATTTGCAGAAATTAGTAATGATATTTATATACGGGTTTATTTAAAACTAAACTGGAAAACAAACACTTTTGCTAGTTCTCAATAGTTTGTGCATGAATGCTAGATGCAATTACTTGTTATTTGTGTTTAGGCTGTAATGTGGCGTCGGTGCTATTTTTGTATAGTTTAGCTATCATCAGCCTTTTTAAAAAATTAAATAATAATAATAATAATTCCATGAACATAATGACGGGGTAGATGGACTGGACATCATTTAAACAATAAAAATGAAAAAACATCAATGCATTAAAAAAATAAAACAGTACCAGTGTTTCCGCAACTTAGACTGAAAACATGAAGTGCTAAACCTTGATACAAGGGCACCAAGTCAAATCTTGCCTAGGGCAGCAAATTGGTCAGGGCCGGCCCTGCAACAAATGAAACAAAAATAAACACTCACCTCTTCTTTCACCCATGAGAGCCTTCGACATCGACATCGTCCTCCAACCTGCAATAGAAACAATACAAAATACAATACAAAAGAAGAGAATATAATACAACTCTTCAGAAATACCCCTCCCCCCAAAAAATAATCAAATCAAATAAAAAAAACGAAATAAAACTCCAAACTCCGTCTAAAACAAGAAAAGAACAATAAAATAAAATTGTAATCAGAAATAATATGAAAAAATAAAACTCGATGGAAAGAAAATCTCTTCCGATCTCCTTCTAGAATAAAAGCCTCCTCAAAACTCTTTCAATCAGCCTCAAAGTCACGGGATTTGCTCAGGACACAATCTGCAACAGGGTCGGATTTCGCCTCAGCTCAACCAACAGACAGCGATGGGCTCCGGTGTTTATATTTGCAGTTCATATTCACAGGATGCATCGCTATAGCAACTAAAATGCACGCAAGCAAAAACATAAACAACGTCGTGTGCGTGAGTAGAGTTACGCTCTCGGTTTTGTACTTGTTTTTATAATTCCTGGAATTTATCATTTTCAAAGCCTTAATTATTCATCATAAGAAAATTGAGCACAATTCATGAATTCACAGTTGCAATTGACACCCCTTCAATTCAAAATATAGACATTTGATTTAAATGTAGCCTATTTCTTTGATTGGGACTCGATTTAATTTACCTCAAATTTAGAAATGGATGTTTCTAAAATATCGGGGCAAACTTCATACTTGTTTGCCGTCCATTGAAGTTTTATTTTATTCCTAAAGTTTAGGCCTATCTTATTTCGATGTATGATTTTGTTTTATGATTCCTGACCGTAATATTTCCGTCCGAATCATCGCAGATACATTTAACTGTTAATAACTGAACTAATGTGTTCATAAACACTGAGAGATGGCGCTTATGATCACTGAAATACATCAGGAACGTCATCACCCGTTCCTTCATCAGTAAAATCATATTATGGGCTTTCTCGTTTTGTCTGGTTTTGGGCTCGTTTATTAATGTGCATTTCTTCACCCCTCTACTACTAACCTGTTTGATTCACAGGACTAAAATTAGAATCACTCATTTAATTTTTTTTATTTTTTATTAAATGCATAAAGGAACAATAACAACAATTTTCCTCATTGTCATACCACAATAAAGGAATAATACACCCTTCAGTCTTTCAGTCAAGATTAAGATCCAAGTCTTTAAACACTGTTCTCGTAGCTTTTGCGTTTTTAGAAAACTCAATGGATACAAAATACATCTCAAGTTTAAATCTGAAAAAAAGAGGTTTGCGGTTAGAAAATGTACATTTATTAATGTGGTATTTGGCTAACAGATTTATAAAATAAATATAATTTTTCACCTTCATGAAAACCAAAAATTACATTTTTCAAATCATACATCGAAATAAGATAGGCTCACGGCAGTTCGTGACATAATCACGAAATGTAATCTATTGATTCGTGTTCATGGACACGAATTTCCCCATTTTTTCGTGTCACTCAGCACGACTTTCAATCTAATGTATTTCAATGGGACGTATTTTTCGTGCCTGCACCACGTCTTTCTTCCGAGAGCACACTATTTTTTTTTTACAATTGTTATTCATTTTGTAAACTTTAAGGGCTATTACTCAACATTTAACCGGGAGGTTTTAATCCTTGTTGTATTGCTTTATATTCGGTAGGCTACTCAACACGAATTGGTTCGTGTCCAATAGCACGAATTTTCTTCTTTTTTTCGTGTCACTCAGCACGACTTTCAATCTAATGTATTTCAAAGGGACGTATTTTTCGTGCCTGCACCACGTCTTTCTTTGCAACATGGTCGTCTCACCCCTATTCGTCACTTGACAACGGAGAGTCGTCCGAACTTTGAATTTTGAACTTTGATTATTTTTCTAACACTAACTCTTTTTCCTCTCTTTTTTATTTAATTTTATACATTAAAATTACATAATTACAGGACGGTATATTTTCTATATGCTTAAAACATTCATCGTTAATTTAGGTGGGATATTTGATAATTTCCCCCTCACGTCCATAAGCCGACGTTGAGGGTAGCTAGCTAGCTGAAACCCTTTTCTAATTCGGTAATATCACGATTTTTCCTCTCTTTTTAATATAATTTCGGAATACATTAAAACGACATAATTGCAGGACTGCATATTTGCTGTAGGCTTAAAACATGCCTTAATTTATTGTGGGATATTTTATAATTGTCGATGGTATTTCAATTTGCAATAGTGAGCCTACTTTGCTTTTTTTTTTTTTTTTGCGCCAAAAAAAGAAAAGAAAAAAAGAATAGCCTACTTTTATATAACTTTCATCTCAATACTGATTATGAAGTTGTAATAAATTAATTATATAGCCTACTGCAGAAATGTTTATATTACTTTATGGACATATCCTTTGGCAAAGAGATGGATGCATTCTGGGAAGTGATATGTGTTTAAATGTAATGGCTACATACTCGTGTTTCCTTCACTTGGACATTTATGCTGACCCCTTTAAAATTGAGCACGGATATAAAATATTAATACTGTACTTTTTAATTATGATTGATATTTTGGCGCAATTTTGTGCAACACGTCACTGTGTGCGACCATCGCAGAAACCATTGCCCAGCGCGATTCCACCAAGTCGCTTACAACAGTTTAATAAGCAAGATGAATTCATAAGCATTATTTACACGTCCAAAACTAATACAATTACGAGTTTATAAAAAAAAACATGTTCTAGGCCTAGATATAGGTTCTAGATATATGTAGGCCTATATATATATTAATAAAAATGTATTTTAAAAAATGTTACGTGACTTTTAACAGTAGCACAGGAAATAGGAAGAACGTGATCTGTATTTATTTATCCTAAGCATTTATAAGAAAATGGGAATCACTCACTATTAGGTACACTTTTTATATCTTATATCAACATAACACTACGTAATTAACATTTTCTGTTGTTCTCCCTGCAGATCCTGTCAAACATATCACCTCTCGAACATATCTGAACCTGCTTTTTAAAACCCAAAGGCACTTTTAAGAGCCATCTCTTCATTATTTTCTATCTTACATCCTCTCTGTTCTCACTATCTATATTTCTGTCCATCTCTTCAATCTTTATCTATCTCACGGTCTTTATCTATTGCTCTTTCTTTCCTCCCTGTCTGTCTTTGTCTACTTGTCTGTCTTACCCATCTTTTGTCAGCCTGTCTGTCTGTCTGTATCTGACTGTGTCTGTCTGTATCTGACTGTCTGTCTGTATACGACTGTCTGTCTGTCTGTATCTGACTGTCTGTCTATCTGTCTGTATCTGTCTGTATCTGACTGTCTGTCTATCTGTCTGTATCTGACTGTCTGTCTGTATCTGACTGTCTGTCTATCTGTCTGTATCTGACTGTCTGTCTGTATCTGACTGTCTGTCTATCTGTCTGTATCTGACTGTCTGTCTGTATCTGACTGTCTGTCTATCTGTCTGTATCTGACTGTCTGTCTATCTGTCTGTATCTGACTGTCTGTCTATCTGTCTGTATCTGACTGTCTGTCTATCTGTCTGTATCTGACTGTCTGTCTGTCTGTATCTGACTGTCTGTCTGTATCTGACTGTCTATCTGTCTGTATCTGACTGTCTGTCTATCTGTCTGTATCTGACTGTCTGTCTGTCTGTCTGTCTGTATCTGACTGTCTGTCTGTATCTGAATGTGTCTGTCTGTATCTGACTGTCTGTCTGTCTGTCTGTATCTGTCTATCTGTCTGTATCTGACTGTCTGTCTGTATCTGAATGTCTGTCTGTATCTGTCTATCTGTCTGTATCTGACTGTCTGTCTGTATCTGACTGTCTGTCTATCTGTCTGTATCTGACTGTCTGTCTATCTGTCTGTATCTGACTGTCTGTATCTGACTGTCTGTCTATCTGTCTGTATCTGACTGTCTGTCTATCTGTCTGTATCTGACTGTCTGTCTATCTGTCTGTATCTGACTGTCTGTCTGTCTGTATCTGACTGTCTGTCTGTATCTGACTGTCTATCTGTCTGTATCTGACTGTCTGTCTATCTGTCTGTATCTGACTGTCTGTATCTGTCTATCTGTCTGTATCTGACTGTCTGTCTGTATCTGAATGTGTCTGTCTGTATCTGACTGTCTGTCTGTCTGTCTGTATCTGTCTATCTGTCTGTATCTGACTGTCTGTCTGTATCTGAATGTCTGTCTGTATCTGTCTATCTGTCTGTATCTGACTGTCTGTCTGTATCTGACTGTCTGTCTATCTGTCTGTATCTGACTGTCTGTCTATCTGTCTGTATCTGACTGTCTGTATCTGACTGTCTGTCTATCTGTCTGTATCTGACTGTCTGTCTGTATCTGACTGTCTGTCTGTCTGTCTTTTGTTATAATGCCAGGGGGGTCTACAAAAAAGATCTGCCCCTTTTGTCAGGGGATAATATTTTGCGCTCAAAAAATCTGCTCGCATTGTAAAAAGGAGCAGCCTCTGAAGCAGCGCCTCAAGAAGAAGCTTCAGAGGTTTGATGAGAAGCGAGAGGAATGGGTGGCTGGTCATAAGAAAAACCACAACACTGCATCCATCAAGGATGAAGCCAATATCATGGTACGTACAATTTCATACATGACAGTAAACTGTCCAGATCATCTAGGAAGTACATTCAGTGGTACCATTTGTTATTGAGCATGCCAGCGCAAGGTCAGAAAGGCATTATTTTTTGCCAATATAGATACATTTGAATATTTTTTTCTCCAATGATACTTTGTCCTCCCTGTGTCATCAGAATCAATTTAAAAGTATAATTTAACTATCAACTTTGAAGGCACACGTAATTGTGATTTGTAGTTTTTATTTTATTGGTGATAATACAACCATAAAGTTATCACATCTTCCCCGTAATACATCACATACCTAAATTATCTACCAGAGCAAAATTTGAACACACAGCAAATATAATTGAAACTCAGGAATTCTTGAGTTCATAACATATACAGGCATGCATTATGACGGAATTACAGGTGCAATTTAATAATCAAACTTTTATCGAGTGGATGAGAAATAACACATGAACTGCATTCATATTGTACTACTCAAAGCACTTTAAAATGTTAATGCGTCAACTGTAAATATGTGCAGCATTCACCCATTTGGTCAAGTAATCACTAAGGTTCTGCCTTTATTTTTAATAAATCTTTAGATTGTCATTGTCCAGTTGCACAATGGTTACATAATCTTATCAATGTAGGTGCAAAACCCGAGCTACTAATGTTACGAAAATAAATATTTATATAAAGTTATATAAAGGTACCCTCATGGTGTCAGGTTCATCTTTTTACTGTTTTTCTATATAGAGTTGTTTTTTGCTTCTATTGTATGAGCCTTTCCTGTTTGCACATAAAGCTAAACTCACCATTAGGTTCAAAATCCTGAATGGCAGTAACCTGGATGCTGTCATTAATAATGTTATATATTTTTTAATTAATATTCTTAGTTATTTTTTATGTTGTTTTTCTATTACTTTAAACAGCAAACACACAATTTTGTCATTGCAGCTTGAGAAACTCCATGCCATTGGCTACAAACCTGTTCTGCTACTAGGAAAGGAGAACAAAAAAAAAGAAATCAAGTGCGAAATATTAACGCCTCGCTGCACACTATCCACCTTTGCCCAGGACTACCTACAGAAGATAGGTTCATTTTATGAATACCTTTGTGAAGGTGAGATGCATGCACTGTATCTTATAGTCACAGTTCACAACTTGTGTTGAGAACGCAAAATATTTTATTAATGTTTAAATCTTAAAGGAATGGCTCACCTCTAAAACTTAAATTCAGTCATTCTTTTTTTCTGCTGCTGAATGCTTGTATGATCATAGTCTACTCTATGTGACGTCTCTACCAACACATTTAATCTAGACGCAAATGGGTAGAAAAACATAAAAATTCACACCTGGCAATTGATTATGGGAATTGAAGTAAACTGTTTTAAAACAACTGCAACTGCAGATGTAGACATGTAGATTCTAAGTGTATTGAGCCCTGTTTGTATTCATAGCATGCAGCACACTGGTCTACAATGGGATTTGGCACCCAGAGTTAAGTGCATTCAAGCATATGTGTGGTATGTTTTTGTAGGAGCCATATTTCATTTCTGTTTTCAGCCCACATACAACCATATTTTTAATCTTTAGGCACACTGAGTGACCACAGCATTTTTTGTAGTGACATACTAATTGAACACATTACATTTGCAAAGACCCGTTTTGGTCACTGGGTCAATGAATCAAATGATGATGAATCTATATATACTCATTGAAACAATATCGAGGACAGTGCTAAATGTAGATCATTAACGGAAATAACAGAGAAAAAGAAAACCATAAAATGTTTGCTGGATACACCACAAACTTACACTGCTACTAACTTTGAGGCATAAAGCCCAAAGTTTTTTAGCGCACACAGTCTAGTCTTAACTGAACAGTTTGACCCAGACTGTAAACAAACATAATACTTGTCATTTTTTCAAAAGATATTATGAGCACTCTGGGTTTTATTTTCCTGACTTAAAGATATATTGTATTGGTTATCGTCATAGAAAATCAATCAAATATATTACAGATATCTAATACATCCAGTAGACTCTCAATAGTTCTCCTGCAATCAAAAGTGCCTTCAAATCTGGTTGGGGAAAATTTGGTATATATTATTCAAACACATTTAACTAACGGTTAAAACAGGTACAGATCAAGCTTATGGTTAACCTCTATGTTTTAAATAAGCAAAACACAACACTTGTTAATTTGCACAGGATGGACCCAGGATTCCAGTGGCAATGAGGATCAGCTGATTACTCTGCAGCTCACACCCTGCGAGGCGAGCCCCACAGGGGCACAAGTTGAGCAGGCGGAATCCACGGAGGGGCAAGTGGAGCAGGCGGAATCCACGGAGGGGCAAGTTGAGCAGGCGGAATCCACGGAGGGGCAAGTGGAGCAGGCGGAATCCACGGAGGGGCAAGTGGAGAAGCCGGAATCCACGGAGGGGCAAGTGGAGCAGGCGGAATCCACGGAGGGGCAAGTGGAGAAGCCAGAATCCACGGAGGGGCAAGTGGAGCAGTCAGAATCCACGGAGGGGCAAGGTAATTAGAACAAATTTAAAGAGTTACAGTTTATATTTATAAAGGCCAAAAGTGTTTGACCCATGGGTTACCTTAACTTTACTTGACTTCCAGTGTTTTTCCCCCTTGATGCAGGTTGGGGCTCTTTTCAATGAAATGAACTCAAACACACCATGCTATAACTTTTTTGCTGCTTGATAAAGTAAAACTCACTAGGTGATGATACACAGGGCAACTTTTTGAGCAATTTTGCTGGGCAATCTTGCCGAGCGATTGTTCCTTGGGCACTTTCACATTGAAAATGGGCAACACATTTCTATCTGGATAATTTAGATGGGTTGTGGGCCCTGTGTCTCATCTGGTTGCCCGTTGATGGCAACATTGCTCAAAAAGTTGCCCTGTGTATCATCACCTACAGGGTTCTCATTTTCAATGGATAATCAACAAAGTTGATCTGATATTACATAATTAGATAGATGATAGGTCTATCTGATTCTGTACTAGGGCTGTTGGAAGGAATTTTGTGAGTCTATTATAAATCTAAAAGTCAAATAAGTACTACTAATCAAATGCTGAAATTTCTAGGCCAAATTTTATTATTAAAGATATTAGGATAATTCAAATATTCAAAATAATTGGCAATGTCAGTGTCCCATGAACTCTTAACTTAACCATTCTCCCACCCCTTGCGTTCCCTGAACAAGTCAGCGAAGGATCGGCGCTTGTTGAAACAAATTAGGATTATCACAAACAGGATGGACATAAATGAGAAAATGAAACACGTGGAGTTAATGGAGCAACCTTAATTCAATCGCAATAAGAATGCATGCACTTTACACCTATTAATACATGTACTGCCACACTTGTGCGATGTTGTGATCTTCAAGAATTTTAAATAATAAGTTAAAGATTTATTTGGTATATGAGTAATTTTCTTTCTCCAAACCCACAGCTGTCTTCACAGGGTCAGCCAGGGGCACAGGCGCAAGTCGGAAAAAAAAGAAGTCAGGTATGTAAATAATGTTTGTCCGTCCTTCGGATGAGACATTAAACTGAGGTCCTGACTCTCTGTGGTCATTAAAAATCCCAGGGTGTAGGGTGCGGTGGGGTGTAGGGGTGTAACCCCAGCATCCTGGCCAAATTTGCCCATTGGCCCCTGTCCATCATGGCCTCCTAATCACCCCCATATACTGATTGGCTTCATCGGTCTATCTCCTCTCCACCAGTAAGCTGGTGTATGGTGGGCGTTCTGGGGCAATATGTCTGCGGTCACATCATCCAGGTGGATGCTGCACATTGTTGGGGGTTGAGGAGATCCCCCCTTCAATGTAAAGCGCTTTGAGAACCCAGAAAAGCGCTATATAAATGTAATGAATTATTATTATTAGGGTAATTATTGGTGGTTCTGATAACTGTTACCATAGCTTGGTAACTATGAAACTCAATGAAACTCATTAGTCAAGCAGATTCTCTAATAAGTAAATTAATTACTTAAATAGGATTTAAAGGGGACCTATTATGCTAATTTCCAGTTCTATATTTGTAATCTGATACTCCACTAGAGTAGCTTTGCATGATCCTAAAAAAGTCCTTATTTATCTTAAACTGGTCCTTTATGCAGACCCTGTCTGAAACAGGTCATTTTAGATGGAGTATTCTAAAAGCCTACAATGATTACTATTTTCCAATGAGCCTGCATGTGATGTAAAATCTGGAGCCAAATTAAACAGCGTGTTTGCACACACATTAACTGAGAGGATGGTCTTTTCTCATATTTCAGGGGTGTCTAGACACACCAGGGACACATATTTATGTTGAAAAGACATTACAAAGTGCATTTTGTCTAATTATTGTAAATGTGTTTTGTTTTGTTTTCTGAGTGGATATATGACTGGACTGTAATCTTATATCCCACAGGGGGACCGAGGCATATGCCTGAAAGGAAAAGGCCACAAAAGAGTAAGTGCATGTAAATGCAATGATTCATACTTTGCTAAACATTGCAACTTAACCCCTGTTAATTCGCTTTAGTTCAATTGCTTTTTTTTTTTTAACTACTACAACAGACAATTTCCGGTAGTCACAATTTTATTTATTTAATAAATTATTTAGCAAACGCTTTTATCCAAAGTGACTTACAAATAAATACAATATTTACAATACATGCAGTCAAATCAACAACAGGGCAACAATACTGTATGTAAATGTCGTGACCAGTCCAGCTAGTCCAGCGTAGCACACGTAACCATGATTATTCATAATAAATAGCCTATAGAATAGGAATTAGTATTATTGAGATTATTACAATTGACAAGCTATAAAATCCAACAGGCTTAATTAGTCAAATTTGACCAAAATGCATTGCCAAGTAGTAGAAGTAGCAGCAGTGTTCTTAGTTGTGAGCTGTGGCTTAGCAGTAGTATGGTTATTCAAGCAAGCATACCACATTGGAACCGAGAGTAATTTGGTTCCATGATACATGTTTTGATTAGTGATAAACATCACTTGTCATCCTTGCAAGTCTGGTCACTACTTAAAGGGTTAGTTCACCCAAAAATGTAAATTCTGTCATTAATTACTTACCCTCATGTCGTTCGACACCCGTCAGACCTCCTTTCATCTTCGGAACAGAAATGAAGATATTTTAGTTGAAATCTGATGGCTCTGAAAATCCTCCATTGGCTCAATGGCACGGTTCACTCTCAAGACCCATGAAGCTTCGAAGCGTTATGAATCACTGAGTTGATTCAGCGGTTTGAATCGCCAAATTTCAGCAGTTTGGCGGTTTGACACGCGATCCGAATCATCATTCGGCTCAGTGATTCATAACGCTTCGAAGCTTCGTGATGCTTCGTTTTGAAATCGTCATCACTATGTAAGTCGTTATTTAGGGTTTTTTTTGCGCACAAAAACTATTGTCGCCGATTCATAAAGTTATTTTAGAACCACTGTAGTGAGATGGACTTTGTAACGACGTCTTTAGTACCTTTTAAGGGTCTTGAGGGTGAACCGTGCCACTGAGCCAATGGAGGCCTTTCATATTCATATTCATATTTCATATTCAGCCATCAGATTTCAACTAAAATATCTTCATTTCTGTTCCGAAGATGAACGGAGGTCTTACGGGTGTCGAACGACATGAGGGTAAGTGTGGCAGGGGAGGCGTGGTTCAGCGAGGTTTGCAGCAGGAGAGAAAGGCGGGAGACGAGCGGTAAGTGAGTGGGTTAGACACAAACCACCTACACCTGTCTCTCATTCCAGTAATGGGCACGGGGAGAGTATAAGAGCCATGGAGAAACGGAGGACGAGGAGAGAGAGAAGGAACTACTGACGTGTGCCTTGAGTTCCCGGATGGACGCAACCCGGAAGTGTTTGCGACGAATGTTTTGAGTTGAATGTGCACTCTAGTGCGAATACGAAACGACCTTGAGTTTATTAATAAAAACGTCAGTAGTTCAGCCGACCCCTGTGTCCTCTTCCTTGCCCTCCTTACCCGAACCTCTACACTGGTGCCGAAACCCGGGAGGAAGAAGGACCCACGCCGCCGCCATGCAGGGACAACCGTCCTCTTCGCCATTTGCGGACGTCATCTCGTCCCTCGCGGTCCTACATCGCGAACAACATCAAGCCCTGCTGGACCTGCGCACGGATCAAGAACGCCGCTAGGAGGACCGCGAGACGTTCCGGAGCTGGACGGAGGTTCGCGACGGAGCCACCGAGCAGTCCACCGTCCCGCTGACTGTCCCGCTGCACAAGATGGGACCGCAAGATGACCCGGAGGTCTTCCTGGAACTGTTCCAAAAATCCGCGGAAGCCGGCCGGTGGCCCCGTGAGCAATGGCCGATGCGCCTAATTCCGTTACTGTCCGGAGAGGCTCAGGTGGCTGCCCACCAACTTCCCGTCGTGAACCTCCTCGTCTTCGACGACCTGAAGCGGGCCATTGTCCAGCGGGTCGGCCGCTCGCCCGAACAACACCGCCAGCACTTTCGGTCTCTGGACAGGGGCGATGCGAGCCGGCCCTTCGCGTTGGCTCAACAGCTCCGGGACTCGTGCCGCAAATGGCTCCGGGCCGAGGAAAGCGACGTGGACCAAGTCATCGATCTGGTGGTACTGGAGCAGTTTATCGCTCGGCTGCCTAAGAAGACGGCCGAATGGGTCCAGTGCCACCGACCCACGTCGCTGGACTCGGCCATCGATCTGGCGGAGGACCACATGGTGGCGTGCCCAGGGGTCGGCGACGTTACCACCACTAATTCTCTTTCTCTTCCCTCCCCGTCTCTCTCTCGCCCTGTCCCTCTGCCTAGGTCGAGACCACCAGTACCTCCTCGGGTCCCGCCCCGGAGCTGGGGCCAAGGTTACTTCGGATCCTCCAGGTTTCCGCCTAGGGGGGCGGGCCCTACGACGGGCGGAGGCGACAGTGCTTCCGTTTCTCCGCTCTCTCCGCGCCCCGTCTCCAGCCCACTCCCCGCCACCGGAGCGGCGGGTAGGTCTGGGCTGGCCTGTTGGCGTTGCGGCGACCCGGACCATTTTATCAATCGGTGCCCGGTGATGGAGGTGGGGCTGATGGTCCGGGTCCCGGACGGTCCCCAGGTCACCCCCGGTCAGGCGGGCGAGTACCAAATACCTGTGAGTATCGAGGGGGGTACTTATCGGGCCTTGGTGGATTCAGGTTGCAACCAAACCTCCATCCATCAAAGCCTGATTCAATCGGGGGCATTGGATACAAGCCACGTGGTTAAGGTGCGGTGTGTGCACGGGGATGTGGTGGAATATCCGGTGGTCCCAATCTCTATTCAGTTTCGGGGGAAAAAGCATAGAGTCGAGGTGGCGGTTAGTCCCCACCTCCGGCATCCACTAATTTTGGGGACGAATTGGCCCGCTTTTCCGGTTTTATTGGGGGCTTTAAGTGTGGATGCTTCTTGGGGAAAGAAGGCACGGGAGGAGGGGGCGCGAGTGCAGCTGGGCGAGACTGAGCCAGGACCCAGGGCTGCTGCATCAGAGGAACCGACCGGGATCGAGAGACTAATTCTCTCGGACCGGGATGACTTTCCTCTGGAGCAGTCCCAGGATGAGACGCTAAAACACGCATTTCAACAGGTCCGTTCCATCGATGGCCAGGCTCTCCCACCCGCTCGCCCGCTCGCCTATCCGTATTTTGCCATTATAAAAGATCGGTTGTATCGAGTGACCCAAGACGTTCAGACAAAAGTAGATACGACCCAGTTATTAGTTCCGAAGAGCCGCAGGGAAATGCTTTTCCACGCGGCTCATACGAATCCTATGGCGGGACATTTGGGACAGGCGGCTACACTGAATCGTCTCATGACCCGATTTTTCTGGCCAGGCATTCACGACAATGTGCGCAGGTGGTGTGCGGCGTGTCCGGAATGTCAGTTAGTGAATCCCCTGGCCGCCCCAAAAGCGCCTTTGCGCCCCCTTCCATTAATGCAGGTCCCCTTCGAGAGAATTGCGATGGACCTCATCGGGCCATTAGAGCGATCCGCACGAGGACACCGCTTTGCATTAGTCATAGTGGACTATGCAACGCGGTATCCGGAGGCAATAGCCCTCCGCACCATTTCCGCGAAAAGTGTTGCGGACGAGCTATTCCGTCTTATCTCCTGGGTGGGGGTTCCAAAGGAAATCCTCACCGATCAAGGCACGGCGTTTATGTCACGGACGTTACGCGAACTGTACGGGTTATTGGGCGTTAAATCGATTCGAACTAGCGTCTACCACCCACAAAGAGACGGTTTGGTCGAACGGTTTAATCGCACGCTTAAATCCATGATCCGGAAGTTCGTGCAGGATGACGCCAAAAATTGGGACAAATGGTTAGAACCCCTCTTATTCGCTGTGCGGGAAGTCCCACAAGCCTCCACAGGGTTTTCCCCCTTTGAGCTCCTCTATGGACGCCAGCCCCGAGGGGTACTGGATGTCCTGCGAGAGGCTTGGGAGGAGGGACCTTCTCAGGGCAAAAACGAAATTCAATATGTGCTGGACTTGAGAACAAAACTCCACACGTTGGGGCGGCTATCACGGGAGAATTTGTTACAAGCCCAGGACCGCCAAAGCCGGCTGTATAACAGGGGAACGAGGCTACGCAAATTTTCACCGGGAGAGAAAGTACTCGTATTACTCCCAACGTCTAGCTCTAAATTAATGGCTAAGTGGCAGGGGCCGTTTGAGGTTGCACGACAAGTCGGGGATCTTGATTATGAGGTTATTCGGTCCGATAGAGGAGGGGCGCGTCAGGTATATCACCTCAATCTCCTAAAGAAATGGAATGAGGCCGAATCAGTGATGTTGGTGTCGGTGGTTAGCGGAGAGGATGATCTCGGCCCAGAGGCGAACATCAAACCGCAATCCTTCGCTCTGGCCCCAGGGGGAGATCACCTCTCACCGGCCCAACTCATTGATTTGACAACATTGCAGGGGGAGTTCGCCGACGTGTTCTCGCCTCTACCGGGCCGTACGAACCTCATTCAGCACCACATTGAGACCGAGCCGGGCGTGGTAGTTCGCAGTCGGCCGTATCGTTTACCTGAGCATAAGAAAAAGGTGGTTCAGGACGAATTGAGCGCGATGTTGGACATGGGAGTAATCGAGGAATCTAACAGTGACTGGGCCAGCCCGATAGTTTTAGTTCCGAAAACAGACGGCTCTGTCCGGTTCTGCGTAGATTACCGCAAGGTGAACGCTGTGTCGAAATTCGACGCGTATCCAATGCCACGGGTTGACGAGCTGTTAGATCGGCTAGGCACGGCTCGTTTTTATTCGACATTGGACTTAACGAAGGGCTATTGGCAGATCCCCTTGTCTCCATTGTCCAAAGAAAAGACGGCTTTCACAACGCCGTTTGGGTCACACCAATTTGTCACCCTTCCTTTTGGATTGTTCGGGGCACCCGCCACTTTTCAGCGTCTCATGGACCGGATTCTACGGCCCCATGCGGCATATGCGGCTGCCTATCTAGATGATATTATCATTTTTAGTAATGATTGGCAGCGGCATATGCAGCATTTGAGGGCTGTCCTGAGGTCGCTGAGAGGGGCGGGGCTCACGGCCAATCCAAAGAAGTGTGCGATTGGGCGTGTGGAAGTGAGGTATCTGGGCTTCCACTTGGGGCATGGACAGGTGCATCCCCAAATTGATAAGACTGCTGCGATTGCGACCTGCCCGCGCCCCAAGACCAAAAAGGAGGTAAGGCAGTTCCTGGGGCTGGCGGGATATTACAGACGCTTTATTCCCAATTATTCGGACCTCACCAGCCCTCTGACTGACCTTACTCAAAAGGAGGTGCCAGATACGGTCCAATGGACGGAGCTGTGTCAGCAGGCCTTCACTCAGGTAAAGGCTGCTCTATGTGGCGGGCCGTTATTACACTCTCCTGACTTTTCTCTCCCTTTTCTGTTGCAGACCGACGCGTCGGACAGGGGGTTGGGCGCGGTCCTGTCCCAGGAGATGGAAGGGGGGGAGCGGCCGGTGCTGTACATTAGCCGCAAGCTCTCTAAGAGAGAGGCTAAGTACAGCACCATTGAGAAAGAGTGCCTGGCGATCAGGTGGGCCGTTCTCACCCTCCGCTATTATCTCCTGGGGCGGGAGTTCACCCTCTGTTCGGACCATGCCCCGCTACAGTGGCTCCACCGCATGAAGGATACCAACGCGCGGATCACCCGTTGGTATCTAGCTCTTCAGCCATTTAAGTTCAAGGTGATCCACAGGCCGGGTGTTCAGATGGCGGTGGCTGACTTCCTCTCCAGGAATGGGGGGGGGGGGCCGCAGGCCGGATGGCTCCCCGGCTTGAGACGGGCGGTGGGGGTATGTGGCAGGGGAGGCGTGGTTCAGCGAGGTTTGCAGCAGGAGAGAAAGGCGGGAGACGAGCGGTAAGTGAGTGGGTTAGACACAAACCACCTACACCTGTCTCTCATTCCAGTAATGGGCGCGGGGAGAGTATAAGAGCCATGGAGAAACGGAGGACGAGGAGAGAGAGAAGGAACTACTGACGTGTGCCTTGAGTTCCCGGATGGACGCAACCCGGAAGTGTTTGCGACGAATGTTTTGAGTTGAATGTGCACTCTAGTGCGAATACGAAACGACCTTGAGTTTATTAATAAAAACGTCAGTAGTTCAGCCGACCCCTGTGTCCTCTTCCTTGCCCTCCTTACCCGAACCTCTACAGTAAGTAATTAATGACAGAATTTTCATTTTTGGGTGAACTAACCCTTTAAGTATTCATAGTTGTGTTTATTTTGTTTCTAATCTAACTATCTAAAAAATATTTCAAATGTGTTTTTGATGTTCACAGATTGCTCCTACCACACTCGCCTAGAGGCTTTCCCCATCAGGAGGGTATTAAGAGAAAGAGTGAGAAAGGTTAGACAGTCATAAAGAAACTGCAGAGTGTAGGCAGTATGCAGAGTGTAAAATAAGATTTAGAAACTTCCGTGTGTTTTGGCAAATACATATATTATACATGCCATAATTGTTAGGTAGATACTTTTTATGTATTCAGTCTTTTTGAATTACAGTTTATGAAGGAGTGTCTTCTGAAAATCAGTGAAACTCAATGCCTATAATCAGACATAATAGCCTTATGCTAAGAATGGATTTTATTTTTTGTCTTTTATTACATTAGGGCAAAGCAGAAATGCTGGTTGACTGGGAGCCCTGTCCAGTATGGTATGTAATATTCTGTTCTTCTGCTTTATGAATTAATGCATTCATTATTTATTTAATTAAACTTTTTTTTTTTTGCTAGCATTTTTTTATTAATCTGTTCTGTTTCAGCTTAAACAAGCCTTTTAAACAAGTGTAAAGCACACATCATTACCGAACATGTCTTTTATAAGTATAAGTTTCATTTTCCATCTATGAAGGACCACCACCATTAATGCATGCATGAAGGTGGTGGTCCTTCATAGATGGAAAATGAAACTTATACTTATAAAAGACATGTTCGGTAATATTTTAAGTTTATTGGAAACCCCAACCAGTAACATAAAAAAAATCCCTTCTGTTTTTAGTGGTGAGCAGTGGGCCCATTCCTGGCAGCCAAAGGATTCACTCCAAAATAATGAAAATAAATAAAATGTATGTTTTGAACTCCATTTTGGTTTCAGCCTATTTATTAAATTGTTTCTGTGCTGCATTTGAAGTCATATCTCATCTTTCTGTAGTAATGAAAAGGGGAACATCTCCAAGAATATGACCTGGAGTTTAATCTCGAAAGGGAATGTACTAGAAATGTACTTAATCCAACTGAATTTTCTTTTTCAGATGTTATTCAAAAGCATGTTTCATATTTCATGATCATAAATTGCTCTGTTATTTTTTTACAGTTGACGTGTAATTTGATTTCATGTTCTGTTTTCTGTGCTTTTCAAGTTCACTTAACCTCACAGTCCACTGTTAAGAAATACAACCTTATGGCTTGTTTGACATGAAGCTAAAATATGAAGTTCAAAAAATAAGACTGTCCTTCTTTATACTCTCACATTATATCATATCTTTTACATTGTCTCTCTCACTCTCTTCTACTCCAAACTCATCAGCTGACTGGGTGTTTTATGTCTTAAACCAAATGTATTTTCATCTCAACCCTCTTGAGCCAATCGTGTCATACAGTAGGTCCCTCCACTGTGGTCATCAGGAGAAGAGCTCCACATTCATCTAGATCTCAGCATTGCTACTCACCCCTTCACCACCACCAGTGTCTCCATGTAGGGGATATCCCTTTTCATATCATGCATTTCTCTTAAAAGAATGAAGTCTTGATGTGGTCCAATTGCCTATGAAACTATATAGTTTCAATTTGTTATGCACCTTGTCAATAAATTTGTTTGATCATTCTTTAAGCCTCTAGTGAGTAATTAAGCAATAAATAAGCATTTGGAATATTTTCACTTAAATTTTTGTGAAAAAACACAAATACACTACAATAACACTTGCAAAAGATGATAATTTTTGTTTTTACTTTTCCATACATAAATTTAATTCAAAACAATATGAGGATGAAGTGGTTGAGACAAAAGGAACAGACTACATTGAGCATATGTATATGTGAAATTTGTTTAACTGTACAAGTGGATTCTTTTTTAATTAAAATTTAGGTAAAGTTTAAATATTCGAATTATCCATATATAATTTAATCAGGGCTCTCAAGTTTTTATAAAAAAATTGGAGTGTGGTTACATTTGTTAAGGTGGATGATTCTGGATATATACTGGATGATTCAACAAGGAGCTGAAAGCATTCTTTAGAAATGTTGGCCCATATTGATAGGATAGCATCTTGCAGTTGATGGAGATTTGTGGGATGCACATCCAGGGCACGAAGCTCCCGTTCCACCACATCCCAAAGATGCTCTATTGGGTTGAGATCTGGTGACTGTGGGGGCCATTTTAGTACAGTGAACTCATTGTCATGTTCAGGAAACCAATTTGAAATGATTCAAGCTTTGTGACATGGTGCATTATCCTGCTGGAAGTAGCCATCAGAGGATGGGGACATGGTGGTCATAAAGGGATGGACATGGTCAGAAACAATGCTCAGGTAGGCGTGGCATTTAAACGATGCCCAATTGGCACTAAGGGGCCTAAAGTGTGCCAAGAAAACACCCCCCACACCATTACACCACCACCACCAGCCTGCACAGTGGTAACAAGGCATGATGGATCCATGTTCTCATTCTGTTTACGCCAAATTCTGACTCTACCATCTGAATGTCTCAACAGAAATCGAGAATCATCAGACCAGGCAACATTTTTCCAGTCTTCAACTGTCCAATTTTGGTGAGCTGGTGCAAATTGTAGCCTCTTTTTCCTCTTTGTAGGGGAGATGAGTGGTACCCGGTGGGGTCTTCTGCTGTTGTAGCCCATCCGCCTCAAGGTTGTGTGTGTTGTGGCTTCACAAATGCTTTGCTGCATACCTCGGTTGTAACGAGTGGTTATTTCAGTCAAAGTTGCTCTTCTATCAGTTTGAATCAGTCGGCCCATTCTCCTCTGACCTCTAGCATCAACAAGGCATTTTCTCCCACAGGACTGCCGCATACTGGATGTTTTTCCCTTTTCACACCATTCTTTGTAAACCCTAGAAATGGTTGTGTGTGAAAATCCCAGTAACTGAGCAGATTGTGAAATACTCAGACTGGCCCGTCTGGCACCAACAACCATGCCACGCTCAAAATTGCTTAAATCACCTTTCTTTCCCATTCTGACATTCAGTTTGGAGTTCAGGAGATTGTCTTGACCAGGACCACACCCCTAAATGCATTGAAGCAACTGCCATGTGATTGGTTGATTAGATAATTGCATTAATGAGAAATTGAACAGGTGTTCCTAATAATCCTTTAGGTGAGTGTATAGTAAAGCTACAATTTTATAACCCTAAAACCAACCCTACTCTGGAAACTGGAAGAACTTCAAGTATGGATGCTGATTTGTACGCTTAGTAACAAGTTCAATGGCACGTCTCTACAGGGGGGAGCGTGCCTATGTTCCCACAGCCCTGTGTTACAACAGCCCTATGTTACCACAGCCCTATGTTCCCAGAGCCCTAAGTGCCCACAGCTCTTTGTTCCCACAGAGATAAGATGAGAGGGGGAGGAGAAAGGGAAAGGGCAAAGAGACAAGCAGTCTCAGATGAGATTTGTGCCAGCTCCCTAGTTGGGGTTATCCCTCTGTTCCCACAGCTCTATGTTACAGCTACATGTTATGCTACAGCTAGTTAGGGTTAGGTTTAGGGTTAGGGTAACCCCTAAGCTGTGGGTTAGCATAGAGCTAGGATTAGGGTAACCCTAACCCTAAACCTAACCCTAACCCTAACTAGCTGTAGCATAACATGTAGCTGTAACATAGAGCTGTGGGAACAGAGGGATAACCCCAACTAGGGAGCTGGCACAAATCTCATCTGAGACTGCTTGTCTCTTTGCCCTTTCCCTTTCTCCTCCCCCTCTCATCTTATCCGTTTCATCGATCTGTTGAAGGTTCTGATTGCTGTGTGATCAGTTTTGACTCTTTGTGTAGTGCTTTCTAAATTACAACATTGTGTAGGCAATGATAAATGGATAATGTGTGTAAAGTTTTGCAGTGAAAGTTTAACAAATCTGACTCATGTGTCAAAACTGGGGAGTAGTGTTTATAGTTTGGGGGAAAGGGTGTGCTTTTTGATAAACGGTGTTGTGTTTTTGAAATTTGAGTTCAAATCCATAGTTATAGTGTTTCAGCAATCGAGAAAAACTGTAACATATACACCTAACAGATACACATTACTTATTATGATAGATCTTGTTTAATTACAAACAAGGTTGATTGTTTGAAAATAAGTAAAAAGACATGCATTAAAGTAATTAATAATGCAGTTTTATGTTAAACAGAGTTTAAACTGTTAAACAGTTTATCTGTAAACAAGATTCCACAGTGTGATGTTTTTTATCAACTATAAAAATATAAAATATTGTTTTTCAATAAAGTATGAAAAAGTAAAAACAAAATATTCATCTTTGGAAATACTTTATTTCTTGTCTTTCACAACAATACCAGTGAAAATACACCAAATGCATATTTGTCAAACAAGCCATAAGGCTATATTTTAAAACATTGGACTGTGAGGTTAAGTTCACTTGCAAAAAGCTCCAGCAGAACAAAGAATTAAGTCATCTGTCAACTGTAATAATATACAATATAAATTATAATCGTAAAATAAAAAACGGTGTATTTTTCTGTTACATACTATAATGCATCTTTGCAGTGATATAAAGTTACACAACAGTTATATGCACTCAATCAAGTAGTGATCCATAGGCAGCCTCCTCTGGGGAAAAACAAAATATCATAGACTGACAGACACTGCTGCTGCACCACAGAATAAGTGAATATTGAGAAATGCAATCAAGAATGAGTTTTTACATTAAGGCCTAAATGTGATGATAGAGGAATTGTCATGAGGTCACCAAAGTCATCATGTGCTTACAAGATTTCATGGCAATCTGCCCAATTAGACAATATTCTATTTTACATTCTGGTCTAATGATTGTGCTACAGGGAATGTCATAAGGTCAACATGACATGATTCATTGCTGAGCAAATTACAGAAATCGGTTCATAACATTTGTTGTATGCAAGTCAAAAGTTTGGCCTAACGTTGGTGCAAAAGAAAAGGTCACAGGGTCACCACAATTAATGGGAGTCTCTCTTAAAAGAGTATACACTACCCTAATATCATTTGAGCCCAGTAATTACATCTGGTAATATCATACATGCAAAGTTGACATTTTTGGATAAGATTGGTGCACCTATACTGAGAGGTTTGTGCATTTTCACTGAACTGCAATGTGCTTACTAAATTGCTTGGAAAATCTAAAGACACAGTTTGAATTTTCAACAAGATTTTGATGTGGTTAATCAATCAGCATACTAATAATACACAGATTTAGGGCAAGTCCATTTCCTTCAACATAGTCCTTCGTGCAGCTTCCATCTGGGGAAATACAGAAAAACAAAAAAGCAAGAATTAGGATCAGAGGGTGATTTTCAGCTGTTTTAGAATAAGTAAGGTGTGTAAAGCATTAATAAAATACACAAATAAATTAATACGAATATCAGTAAAGGTCTTTGCACACATGCGAAAACCTAGAAAATCGAACCCGTTTCAAATTTTTTTATGATGGACGAAAGTTTCGTAGGCAGTGTGCAAGCGTGAATGACATAACGTGAGGTCGTATTTATTTTTTAACATGCGAAAATTTCGGACGCGAATTTCGGACTCAGGGCCCTATCTTGCACCCAGCGCAATTGACTTTGTACACCGACGCATGTGTCATTCCTATTTTGCACCCGCGCAAAGCGCGCTTTTCCCTCCACAGAAGCACGTCGCTAAACTAGTGAATGAACTTGCGCTCCCTGGGCGGTTCAGCGCAAAAAAGGAGGCGTGTTCCGGCGCAAACAATCCCTGGTGCTATTTTGCTGTTCCATTAAACAATTGCGCCACTGACCAGAAAAAACCTAGTCTAAAGTCAGTGGCGCGTTGCGCGTTGTTCATTATGCTATTTTAAGGGCGCATGCTTGACCATAGCGTGCACAACGCGCATACACTTTGCTCATGTAATCTACACAGATGCAACAGTTATTTTTGCAAATCATAAATTGTTACACTAAAAAAATATTAACACATGAGATGACGGAAATCATTGTGGTGTGCCACGAAGATGTGAAAAAATAGGCATAAATCTAGCTTACAAATTATTCAGGCTAATTATTTATTTAACCGACGCTATTTTGGGTGGGTTTCTCCCATCCCCATACAACACAACTTCTCTGTCTTTCACTGCTCTTACAAGAACATCAGTCTCCTCGGCTGTGAACCGCTCCTGGCGTGCGCCTGGTAAATACGCCATAATAATAGCAATCCATAATGGAACTTGCGCACCTGCTTTTAAAGGGAATGTTGGATGACGCTCTGATTGGTTTATTCACGTTACGCCCAAACCACACCTATGAATAATGAAGCTACTTCAGACCAACCCATTTTAGATTTGCGCCGGGCGCAAGAGCCATTTATCCCGCCGGGAAAATAGCAACAGCGCCGAGACCCGCCCACAAAGTTACTTGCGCTTTGCGCTTTGACACTTGCGTTTCAGATCGTTAAAATAGGGCCCTCAGTGTGCATGGTTATTCCAAAAAACAAACAAACAAACAAACATACATAATAATAAATAAATTACCTAAATTGTGTTTTCCTCTTCATCCTCACTGGTGTCTGGACTACTGATGCCACTTTGATCTTCCTCTTCAACATGTAGAAGGACAGAGGCCTCAGGACCTAAGGCAGTCTTGTACTGTTGGAGGACCACTTGGAACCTTTCTGACACCTCTGACAGTCTTCTTCTTAAGAGACAGCAAAGTCCCTCATTTCCTTGGTCTACGTCTCAAAATACAAACGAGATTACATTAAAGACAAACTATATTAAAGGTTGTATCAGTGATTTCAGGCCCAAACATAAATTATCACATTAATCTAATCTTTCCTAATGATCCGCTAGCTGCCCGCCCCATAAGCAAGCCGTCAAAAAAACGCGTCTCTGTAGGCAGCCTGGGCTCTGAGATCTGCACACAAAAACAATTGCGCTTACCACCACTCAAAACCAAAATAAATAGTGTTCCAACCAATCACCGACAGGGGCGGGTGTTGTGAGGTTTTCGCGTGCAGCCGTCATAGGCAGCCGTGCACGAGCGCAAAACCTCACAACACCCCCCGTGATTGGTTGGAACACTATTTATTTTGGTTTTGAGTGGTTGGTGAACCCTCAATTGATTGCTGCATTCCTCTGTGTGTTGTGCCTTGACTGGCACGAGATGTATCAGGTGTCTCTGTAGAAGATATAGTGAAAGCAAATTCACTGTTAAAACAACACAGAACCGTTTCTCTGTTTGAATTTTATGTAAAACCTTTTAATCCAACTTATTTAAACTTTGTATGTGCACTTCCTGCAGGGAACTGGAATATACTAATAAACCTGACAAAAATGTGGCATCACATTAGATGATGATCCGCCTACTATTTTCTGCTGCTCTTTAATATCAAACATAAAATTTAGATTGTAGAAAGGGATGTTTGTTGTTTCTTTTATCTGGTCATGCTTACCACCAGCTGCCCATTCCTTTACATCAGATAGCCACTGTGTCACCACTTCATCTGTGCAATCTAGCTCTGTTTTTAGGTCAGCTAGCCTTGCAGTCTCATCATGGAGTCTCTGACAAGTCTGATGAACAGTGTTATAGAATAATCAGGATTAAAACTTTGTATGATTAACAACAGGCCAAGTAAACACAACAAAAGGACACACAAAACAATTAATATGAGACTTACCTTCACATATCTCGTGGAAAGTGCCTGATGTAAAGAGAGATTTTTTTTCTCGTTCCAACCCATTGCATGCAATGTAAGCATGTCCACCCGTGCTGTTGAAAGCAAATAATGAGGTTATGATGATCAATCTAAAAAAAAAGTATACACGAATATTGCAAACTCCGATCACCTGCTTTGGACATATATTTGGTCGTCAGGGCACAACGTGAGAGGTAGCTGTTCACTTGCTCCACCTCCTCACCAGCGGTTGTCCCTGCTCCTTCCTGGTTCCTGCCACTCCAATTAATCTGTTAATAAAGGGTGGAAGAAATTCAATTTAATTTTATTTATATAGCCCAATATCACAAACCAAAATTTGCATCAAAGGGCATTACATTCTATGCAAGAAATGGTTATGCAAAAAGACAAGATAATATAGTGTAGCTTAACTTATATTTCATATTATTAATGTGCTTCTAAATATTACAAATGTACATATGATGCCAAAATATTATACACACCTCACACTTAGTAGCATGGGCTCGAGCATGCATTACACTGAGAAAGGGTTTCATAGTGGTCAGTTCCTGAAGAGCAGGAAGGACACTAGCAACTTTCTCCAGGTATGGCCAGTATTTGCATGCCACGTCCATTGCGAAGAATTGTGCCTTGGCTGGCATGAGCTCCCTTTGAAGGTACAGAGGGTAGGCAAATATCTCCCCCCTGTACATATTAAGGGCTTTCAAAAGGAACCCATGGCGACACACAGCAACCTCCATCCCCTCTTCATCCAATTTTGAAGCCCTCCTTGAAGTTTCCCTCGCTGCTGTCCACTGGGATTCCCCACATGTGCCTCTTCCCTGTGTCTATGACACACAAAACAAACACGACAAATCAAATTTCAATACAATGGCGTCATTCAATATATGGCATTTATTCTCTCAGTTTGATTTTGTAATTGGTAGTCAACAGTAATTGAAGTGGGGGTTACGTTTATTATTGTAACAACTATTTTGTCAACTTGCATTTTTCACTGCTTTCTGTATGGTGTCGACAAATCTAGACACCGCACTGTCTTCAGCCACAAAGAGCCCCTCAAAAAAGCCAGGATCATCAGAGCTGAGGAAGAAAGAAAAATAGAAAATCCATTCATGAAATATATGAAGTAAGAAAATAAATCAATAAAAAGACTGGAAGAAAGATCACCTTCCGTTTCGGCGAAAGCGATATAGCTTTCTGTTTCCATCTGCTGAAACAGCCAACATTTCCGGCGTGCAGGCTGAGCAAGTGAAAGGAGCACTACAGCAGAGCTGGTCTTCCTCAAATGATGCATACGAAAGCTCTAAGAAGCTGCGCTGCAGTGCATCGCCGTTGATAGGTCCAGACTGGAAAATATATAGAATGAAATAATATTTTGATATTGTCTGCTTATGGATTTTTTTTTAATATAAAATGGTAATAACATTTACACTTACTCTTCCTCCACACTTAGTGCGATGTTCCAGCAGCTTTGCGAAGGCTTGTCTGGAGAATCCCGGAGAGATGATCTTGAGTTCCTGAAGGGAGCTCAAGAGGTCCAGTGTATAAAGTGTGGAATTGGTGACGGAGGCTGGCCAATATCCACTTCTTAGGAGGTCTTTAAAGTCAGGGGTCCACTGCTGCTGGCATGTTTGACATTCATACAGTGGCTGATGCAGTCAAAACGCCCTTGGAACAAAATAAAAATTTAAAAATATAATACACATTTACCACATACTTCATTTTACAACACTTAGTTCATTATGCACATTGTGAATGGTTGAGAGACATTGCACAAGTTCCTATAATCCCACATTTATATTTTCTAATTCACTAAATTCCACACTGCTGTGTTGATTGGACATCATGCTGGAAAGATGCTAATCATTTTTTTCTTTGCGGAGGACAAAAAACAAACAAACATCTGTCTTGTGCTATTCCATATGTTCTGTCACTTCTGCAATTATAAGCACAATGCCACAGCACACTAGTGTGAAAAACATGAAATCTACAATATATATATATATATATATATATATATATATATATATATATATATATATTTTTTTTACCATTGATGGTAATTAAAATCACTGGTTTGCCTGGTAACACAGTAAAGTTTGTGCCTCCACAGGAGCAGTCTGGCACCTTCACAGTTGGCAAAATGCAAGCTGGCAAAAAGAAGGAAAACCAATTATTTAGATTATCTATAACTGCCTGCTAACACACATTGAACAGCAAAATTAAAGCTTTCGTGAGAACGTACCTTGCTCATGGGTGCAATATCTATCTTCCCCTTTAATGATGCATGTGGTCGGAGGAATGGCTTAAAAAAAAACACGAATCACGCATTCCCTGTTGTGGAGTGGCTGTTTTTTGTGATGCAATACATCACAGTCCCCACAGAACCACTCCTCAGGAAGACACTCTCTGCACCTAAGGAGAAAATAAAACAATATTATAATATAATACATTATTACAGGTGAATAACTCATATAAAGTACTGTACACTCTATTTAAGCTATTTCACTTTTACTAGGTTTGATTTTATTGTATAGGATTGCATAGTGGCTCAGTGTTTAGCACTGTCACCTCACAGCAAGAAGGTCCTAGATTTACTTTTCTCATTAATGTGTTTTTCATCTGGGTATCTAAGTCTTCTCCCATCCCAAAAGACATGCATCTTAGCCTATAAAGCAGGGCACTCAGCAAACCTACCCTGGGTAATTGAAGTTTGGTATTAATGAAAACCAACCTAATAACAGCAGGCTCGTTGCAAAGGCAACACAGGGGATGACCAACAGCCTCTTTTGAAATAAGGCATTTTAGGCGGTATGGTCTTGCTTCTTTCCAGCGCTCAGAGGCTTTCTTCTGCCGAAAAGACCATGATGATGCAGAGCTACTTTGAGGCTGAGCAGCAGAAGAACATGACACCACAATATCAGAGAGCCTCTCCATATTTTTTTCTGTAAAGAAAATCCAAAAATAAAGCGGTAAGGGATCATTTACTGTAGATAAGGAACAATTAAAAGTCAACTGATCAGTATTAGAATTTTTTTAGAGACTTTTTTTATACTGTACATGCATAAATTCATCACTGTGAATTACCAAATTCCTCTTGAGGATTTAGTTTTGTTGAGGTTGCAGCAAGTGGAACCTCCACACTGGATGACAGGGAGCAATCAACCGTGGGGTATGTGGCTGTAAAACAGTAATAGAAGAATAAGAACAAGTTAGGCTATCACACTCTATTCTTGTTCTTCTTTTCAAACTATATACTTAACAATTTATGAAATCAGACATATGTTTGTTAAGTACTTGGTAGTGTCTTCTACAATAATGACACTGAAAGGTTTATCTACTTTTTAATGTCTTTTTAGATATTTGAATATTTTAAACTCTCAATAAACAATTACATTGTTCTAATTTGAGTTGGTCCAACATTGTCATAGTAAATTCCTACAAATGTCAAATAATCCAGATATAACCTGTAGTGGAGGCTTGGCGTCGCCCTCCTCGCCTCCCCCTCGGCTTACCACGTCCTACAGAGTCCCTTTTAGAGGTGTGTGGAGGGTCTCTTACACGTTTCCTCTCATCAGCTGCTCTCTGTGTATTGGAGTGAATATTTCTTGTAAGACTGATGTTGATAAAAGTACGGTAACCAAAAGGCAGGTAACTTGTGAAAGGAAAACACAACATAATGTGTTAGTAAGGTGTTGAACAGCTTAAATGAGCCTTGGAATAGATTCTCCAAGTCTCTGTAACTCAGAGGAATGGAACTGGATATACTATTATTATTATTATATTCCCTTATTAACACGTCACAGAGCATGGCAGGATGCATCATGCAATATACCTGTATTAAATCTTCTGCACTCATCATTCTTACATATTCCTCATCATGTTTTACTTTAATTTGTTATGTTTGTTATAAAATGATTGAGGTGACAGACAGACAGTCAGATACAGACAGATAGACAGACAGTCAGATACAGACAGACAGTCGTATACAGACAGACAGACAGTCAGATACAGACAGACAGTCAGATACAGACAGACACATTCAGATACAGACAGACAGTCAGATACAGACAGACACATTCAGATACAGACAGATAGACAGACAGTCAGATACAGACAGACAGTCGTATACAGACAGACAGTCAGATACAGACAGACAGTCAGATACAGACAGACAGTCAGATACAGACAGACAGTCAGATACAGACAGATAGACAGACAGTCAGATACAGACAGACAGTCAGATACAGACAGACAGTCGTATACAGACAGACACAGTCAGATACAGACAGACAGGCTGACAAAAGATGGGTAAGACAGACAAGTAGACAAAGACAGACAGGGAGGAAAGAAAGAGCAATAGATAAAGACCGTGAGATAGATAAAGATTGAAGAGATGGACAGAAATATAGATAGTGAGAACAGAGAGGATGTAAGATATAGAAAATAATGAAGAGATGGCTCTTAAAAGTGCCTTTGGGTTTTAAAAAGCAGGTTCAGATATGTTCGAGAGGTGATATGTTTGACAGGATCTGCAGGGAGAACAACAGAAAATGTTAATTACGTAGTGTTATGTTGATATAAGATATAAAAAGTGTACCCTAATAGTGAGTGATTCCCATTTTCTTATAAATGCTTAGGATAAATAAATACAGATCACGTTCTTCCTATTTCCTGTGCTACTGTTAAAAGTCACGTAACATTTTTTTTAAATACATTTTTATTAATATATATATAGGCCTACATATATCTAGAACCTATATCTAGGCCTAGAACATGTTTTTTTTTTATAAACTCGTAATTGTATTAGTTTTGGACGTGTAAATAATGCTTATGAATTCATCTTGCTTATTAAACTGTTGTAAGCGACTTGCCGTGGTGGAATCGCGCTGGGCAATGGTTTCTGCGATGGTCGCACACAGTGACGTGTTGCACAAAATTGCGCCAAAATATCAATCATAATTAAAAAGTACAGTATTAATATTTTATATCCGTGCTCAATTTTAAAGGGGTCAGCATAAATGTCCAAGTGAAGGAAACACGAGTATGTAGCCATTACATTTAAACACATATCACTTCCCAGAATGCATCCATCTCTTTGCCAAAGGATATGTCCATAAAGTAATATAAACATTTCTGCAGTAGGCTATATAATTAATTTATTACAACTTCATAATCAGTATTGAGATGAAAGTTATATAAAAGTAGGCTATTCTTTTTTTCTTTTCTTTTTTTGCCGCAAAAAAAAAAAAAGCAAAGTAGGCTCACTATTGCAAATTGAAATATGAAATACCATCGACAATTATAAAATATCCCACAATAAATTAAGGCATGTTTTAAGCCTACAGCAAATATGCAGTCCTGCAATTATGTCGTTTTAATGTATTCCGAAATTATATTAAAAAGAGAGGAAAAATCGTGATATTACCGAATTAGAAAAGGGTTTCAGCTAGCTAGCTACCCTCAACGTCGGCTTATGGACGTGAGGGGGAAATTATCAAATATCCCACCTAAATTAACGATGAATGTTTTAAGCATATAGAAAATATACCGTCCTGTAATTATGTAATTTTAATGTATAAAATTAAATAAAAAAGAGAGGAAAAAGAGTTAGTGTTAGAAAAATAATCAAAGTTCAAAATTCAAAGATCGGACGACTCTCCGTTGTCAAGTGACGAATAGGGGTGAGACGACCATGTTGCAAAGAAAGACGTGGTGCAGGCACGGAAAATACGTCCCTTTGAAATACATTAGATTGAAAGTCGTGCTGAGTGACACGAAAAAAAGAAGAAAATTCGTGCTATTGGACACGAACCAATTCGTGTTGAGTAGCCTACCGAATATAAAGCAATACAACAAGGATTAAAACCTCCCGATTAAATGTTGAGTAATAGCCCTTAAAGTTTACAAAATGAATAACAATTGTAAAAAAAAAATAGTGTGCTCTCGGAAGAAAGACGTGGTGCAGGCACGAAAAATACGTCCCATTGAAATACATTAGATTGAAAGTCGTGCTGAGTGACACGAAAAAATTGGGAAATTCGTGTCCATGAACACGAATCAATAGATTACATTTCGTGATTATGTCACGAACTGCCGTGAGCCTATCTTATTTCGATGTATGATTTTGTTTTATGATTCCTGACCGTAATATTTCCGTCCGAATCATCGCAGATACATTTAACTGTTAATAACTGAACTAATGTGTTCATAAACACTGAGAGATGGCGCTTATGATCACTGTAAAATACATCAGGAACGTCATCACCCGTTCCTTCATCAGTAAAATCATATTATGGGCTTTCTCGTTTTGTCTGGTTTTGGGCTCGTTTATTAATGTGCATTTCTTCACCCCTCTACTACTAACCTGTTTGATTCACAGGACTAAAATTAGAATCACTCATTTATTTATTTTATTTTTTATTAAATGCATAAAGGAACAATAACAACAATTTTCCTCATTGTCATACCACAATAAAGGAATAATACACCCTTCAGTCTTTCAGTCAAGATTAAGATCCAAGTCCTTAAACACTGTTCTCGTAGCTTTTGCGTTTTTAGAAAACTCAATGGATACAAAATACATCTCAAGTTTAAATCTGAAAAAAAGAGGTTTGCGGTTAGAAAATTTACATTTATTAATGTGGTATTTGGCTAACAGATTTATAAAATAAATATAATTTTTCACCTTCATGAAAACCAAAAATTACATTTTTATAAATTAATTAATATTCGGATTCACATAATCTTTGATAAAAGCACAAATATCACACAAAATGTCTCTGATGTGTGAGAGCAATTCCAAAATAAATGTAAAGTAGATTCAAGTTTCTCTGAACAGAAGAACTGAGGGTATTAATGTCATGTTTAAGTCTTTTGAGAGAGCACTTATCTGGATAAAATCTGTGAATTAACTTAAAAGTAATGTATCTCATTTAGTTGGTCATCAGATTAGAGTCACTGATGTGCAAAAACACACATGAGGTCGCGTGCGCGAGTATGAGCGCGTGAGTGAGAGCACATCCAGTGTCAACACATTTATTGAACAGTTACAATAATTATACACACAACAGTTAAATATTATTATTATAATCCGTGAATGCTTCGTGTCCCAAATCTTCATCATTATAGCTCGTAAGAATAGCTCACAATTCATGAATTCACAGTTGCAATTGACACCCCTTCAATTCAACATATAGACATTTGATTTAAATGTAGCCTATTTCTTTGATTGGGACTCGATTTAATTTACATAAAATTTAGAAATGTATTATTTATTTAATTTCGTGTCCCAAATCTTCATCATTATAGCTCGTGCGTTAATTGAGCAAAACCTCGCAAGGCACTGTCAGTCTAACCCACAGTCACTGCTTCTGTCCAAAATGCTCAAGGGAGAATAAATCAGACATCATCTTATTATAAACTCTAGATTGATTAAATGTGCCCCTTCCGCATATAGTAGAAGGCTTTCTTTCTTTTTTTTTTATTTTTTAAAAAATGTATTAGAACTTACAAACATAACACACAACATTTACACTTTTAACAAGACATCCAAAAATATAACACATTTAAATAAAAGGGTTTACATTGTATAAAGAAAAAAATACAATGAAAATAAATAAATAAATAAGAAGAAAGACATACCACTTCAATTTACAATTTACTTTTAATTTAAACTCTTTGGCGAATAAAAGTGTATCTTTAATTGTTTTGTTAATAAATGTAAATTTTCTAACCGCAAACCTCTTTTTTTCAGATTTAAACTTGAGATGTATTTTGTATCCATTGAGTTTTCTAAAAACGCAAAAGCTACGAGAACAGTGTTTAAGGACTTGGATCTTAATCTTGACTGAAAGACTGAAGGGTGTATTATTCCTTTATTGTGGTATGACAATGAGGAAAATTGTTGTTATTGTTCCTTTATGCACTTAATAAAAAATAAAAATAAATAAATGAGTGATTCTAATTTTAGTCCTGTGAATCAAACAGGTTAGTAGTAGAGGGGTGAAGAAATGCACATTAATAAACGAGCCCAAAACCAGACAAAACGAGAAAGCCCATAATATGATTTTACTGATGAAGGAACGGGTGATGACGTTCCTGGTGTATTTTACAGTGATCATAAGCGCCATCTCTCAGTGTTTATGAACACATTAGTTCAGTTATTAACAGTTAAATGTATCTGCGATGATTCGGACGGAAATATTACGGTCAGGAATCATAAAACAAAATCATACATCGAAATAAGATAGGCCTAAACTTTAGGAATAAAATAAAACATCAATGGACGGCAAACAAGTATGAAGTTTGCCCCGATATTTTGGAAACATCCATTTCTAAATTTGAGGTAAATTAAATCGAGTCCCAATCAAAGAAATAGGCTACATTTAAATCAAATGTCTATATTTTGAATTGAAGGGGTGTCAATTGCAACTGTGAATTCATGAATTGTGCTCAATTTTCTTATGATGAATAATTAAGGCTTTGAAAATGATAAATTCCAGGAATTATAAAAACAAGTACAAAACCGAGAGCGTAACTCTACTCACGCACACGACGTTGTTTATGTTTTTGCGTGCGTGCATTTTAGTTGCTATAGCGATGCATCCTGTGAATATGAACTGCAAATATAAACACCGGAGCCCATCGCTGTCTGTTGGTTGAGCTGAGGCGAAATCCGACCCTGTTGCAGATTGTGTCCTGAGCAAATCCCGTGACTTTGAGGCTGATTGAAAGAGTTTTGAGGAGGCTTTTATTCTAGAAGGAGATCGGAAGAGATTTTCTTTCCATCGAGTTTTATTTTTTCATATTATTTCTGATTACAATTTTATTTTATTGTTCTTTTCTTGTTTTAGACGGAGTTTGGAGTTTTATTTCGTTTTTTTTATTTGATTTGATTATTTTTTGGGGGGAGGGGTATTTCTGAAGAGTTGTATTATATTCTCTTCTTTTGTATTGTATTTTGTATTGTTTCTATTGCAGGTTGGAGGACGATGTCGATGTCGAAGGCTCTCATGGGTGAAAGAAGAGGTGAGTGTTTATTTTTGTTTCATTTGTTGCAGGGCCGGCCCTGACCAATTTGCTGCCCTAGGCAAGATTTGACTTGGTGCCCTTGTATCAAGGTTTAGCACTTCATGTTTTCAGTCTAAGTTGCGGAAACACTGGTACTGTTTTATTTTTTTAATGCATTGATGTTTTTTCATTTTTATTGTTTAAATGATGTCCAGTCCATCTACCCCGTCATTATGTTCATGGTATTATTATTATTATTTAATTTTTTAAAAAGGCTGATGATAGCTAAACTATACAAAAATAGCACCGACGCCACATTACAGCCTAAACACAAATAACAAGTAATTGCATCTAGCATTCATGCACAAACTATTGAGAACTAGCAAAAGTGTTTGTTTTCCAGTTTAGTTTTAAATAAACCTGTATATAAATATCATTACTAATTTCTGCAAATACAATTTAAAATGTCCATATGTCCCCTTAAAACTGCACAACTGAGTAAAAACATTAGACTATTAAAAAAGTGATATTACATGCGTTTAAAAAAAACAGATATGATTCTTTTTGACAAAATCCACTGGAGAACCCAGAACAGCTGCTTGCGTATAGTTGAAGGTAAAACTGGAATTTATTAGCGTACATTAGTATTTTACTACTATGCAAATAAATAAACTGTTCATTCATTACAGCACTTTACCTCTGTCTTTACACTGCAAAAAATGCTCTTCTTATTCAGTAATTTTTTCTTGTGTCCAGTCCAAACATCAAAAAATTCTTAAATCAAGATGTATTTACTAGTAAAATGACATTAGATAATTTCTTCCTTGTTTTCTGGGGAAAAAATCAAAATGAAGTGAGTTTATGCTTAAAACTAGCACAATTATCTGCCAAATGGGGTGAGAAAAATGATCTTATTTCTGTTTGGGACAGAAACAAGAAACAAGATTTCAGTCAGAAACAAGATGATTTTTCTCACCCCATTGGCAGATCATTTAGCTTGTTTTAAGCATAAACTCACTTAAGAAAAAATATAATTTGACTTATCTAGTAAATGCATCTTGGTTTAAGAATTTTTAGATATTTAGACTAGAAACAAGACAAAAATACTAAATAAGAAGAGCATTTTGCAGTGTTTCCCTTATCTTGCCTGCATCAGAGGGCTTCTGTTTTTATGACACTACAATTCGGCCATCCGTCATAAATTATCAGGCAACTTTCACCGTGTCTACACCTGGAGCGAGCGGCCAAGCACCCTAAAAAATGAAAGCAATCCTATCTACATTAGATGCGGCGAGAGGCGACGCGACACAACAAATTCCCAACGTTAAACTGATCACTCGTTATATTTCTGATGCACTTCAAGCTCGGCAGGGGAGATTGATGAGGCGGACCGGGAAGATGCAGGGGACTTAGTTAAGTTTTTTTGCGCTTTATTTGGTAATATTTCAAATTAATATGAATAAAATAGTATCAGTAATACATTTTGGTGCCCCTATGGATGAGTGGCGCCCCTAGCATTTGCCTATTCCGCCTATGCCACGGGCCGGCCCTGATTTGTTGATTGGTATGTTATGGTATGTGTGGTACAATAATTGACTAAATTAATGTGAAGAAACTTGTGCGAGGTAACCCGTTTGATCCCTAAATTTCCCCGGCTAAGTAATCACATGTATTTGATTCCTTGCATATGAAATAAACTTGAGTTACTCTAAGAACAATTTGTAATAGATTATTATTAAAATATGACTAATTATTGATGTGAAATATTCCAGCTCCAGGCCGCTGCAGATCCAGCAGAGCTGCTTCCAGTCAGTCGGCTGGTCAGGAGGTTTGGAGCATCAGTTCAGACGACCGAGAGGATCCGCTGCCAGACCCGACACTGAGCCAGGAACTACCAGGATATTTTGCCCCCCTGCCTTCTGATTTGGCTGTATCTGTGTCCACAGGTCCGGCTGACAGGAAGAGGAAGGGGCAGAGCGGCAGTGGGGAGGGACCAGACGATGGAAGTCCATCCACTTCATTTAAAACACCTGCGAAACGCTCTCGCAAAGGTCAGAATAGACTTATATTAAAAAATGTATGGCTCAGTTAATCAATTATTTGTCATTAACATAGAAAGTTGAAAAAATACAGTAACAATATGTTGTAACCACTGACATTAATTATTCATATTATTAAAAAACAGTTTCTGATGTTTGAAATATTCCAGCTCCAGGCCGCTGCAGATCTAGCAGAGCTGCTTCCAGTCAGTCGGCTGGTCAGGAGGTTTGGAGCATCAGTTCAGACGCCCGCGAGGATCCGCTGCCAGACCCGACACTGAGCCAGGTACTACCAGGATATTTTGCCCCCCTGCCATCTGATTTGGCTGTTTCTGTGTTCACAGGTCCGGCTGACAGGAAGAGGAAGGGGCAGAGCGGCAGCGGGGAGGGACCAGACGATGGAAGTCCATCCACTTCATTTAAAACACCTGCGAAACGCTCTCGCAAAGGTCAGAATAGACTTATATTAAAAAGTCATGGCTCAGTTATTAAATGATTTGTCATTAAAAATGTTCCTCAGCTGTTTGATGTAAGGATTGAAGCATTAAAGTTATGTCTTTTTACAGCTTTAGAGACTGAAACATGTTTTCTCTTAAGACGTTTCTTTGATCGTATGTATTGCAGAAGCATATGCGAAGGGCCCGTTGCTGGGCAAGGGCGGATTCGGCTCCGTGTATGCTGGGAACCGCAGGTCTGACGGACTGCCAGTAAGACATTTTCTTCCCTCCTTTGTTCAGACAGCCTTTATAAATGTTGATATCAGTAAATTCAGGTGTGATTTACTGTGGCTTATCGTCTACAGGTCGCCATCAAGTACGTCTCCAAAAACAGGGCCCTAAAGATGCTGAAAGATGTAAGTTCCAGCGTGAATCTGTTGTTCTGTTTCATCCGTTTGGTTCAGCGCTGGATATAATGGAGCATTTGTCCCTGCAGGAAGGTCAGGGTCTGCTGCCTCTGGAGGTGGCATTGATGGCCCGGGTCAATTCGGCTCCTGCCTGCCCCAACGTCCTGCAGCTCGTGGAGTGGTTTGAGTGTCCCACCCGCTACAGCCTGATCCTGGAACGGCCAGTTCCCTGCCAAGATCTGCAGAGTTTCTGCGAGGAGAACGGCTGTCTGGATGAGAGCTTGGCCAAGAAAGTGCTGGTGCAGCTGATCACCGCTCTGAAGCACTGCGAGAGCCGCGGAGTCCTGCACCGGGACGTCAAGCCAGAGAACCTGCTGATCTCCACAGCTTCCCACGACATCAAGCTGCTGGACTTTGGTTGTGGAGCGCTACTGAAGGACTCGGCCTACACATCTTTTGCAGGTGGGTTTGCGTTTCAGGAGGAAACGCTCTGTGGATGTTTGTGAACTTTTGATGAGAGAATTAGTTTGGACCGGAGCTTTTTCAGTGAATGTTTCTTGTCTTCTTGGGTCTCTCAGGTACTCTTGAATACGCCCCTCCTGAGTGGTTTAATAAGCACCGCTATCATGCAGGACCGGCTACTGTTTGGTCTGTGGGGGTGACGCTGTACAACATCCTGTGCTTCCCCTTCATAGCCGCAGACAGGATCTCCTTCAATAGCAGACTGATCTTCCCTAGAGAGCTGTCTACAGGCAAGAGATAGCAAACATTCAGAGGTAGAAACCCAGGATGAGTTTGTTGGTTTGTGTTTCTGAAGACTGTGTTGTGTGTTACAGAGTGCCTTCAGTTGATCAGCTTGTGTCTCAGTGACGCGGCGGCAGGCCGTCCCAGGTTAGACGACATGGAGGTCCATCCCTGGTTACAGTGAACAGGTGACCAGTGACATTACACTTATCTGAATCACCGCATTCATGGCTTGGATTGTATTGTTAGGATAGTGTAGATAAACGGTTTTGATTATGTGTATAGGGTGAGCAGGAGTGACAGCGGAACTGCAGAGAGCTTCCTGATCACCTACAGAAGTGGACCATGAACTACAGTTTACATCCTCTACTCCCACTGATCTACATAAATATAGACACTGATCTATATTTGTCATAAATATAGATCAGTGTCTGCTGCGCTCTGTGAAGCTCTGTGTAGACGCTGGAGGAGCTGAACACGCAGCGCCAGCTGAAACCAGAGCCCAAATGGGCCAGAGATAGTTTGAGAGATAGAGAGAGTAGTTTGTCCCTCAATAAGAAAAGACCAAAGGGGAAAAACATTGGGACAGAGTGCAGAACAGTCTGAGGCAGTGTTAACTAGCATAATGTGCTTGATTTTCTCTTTTTGAAACTAGTACAGTAAAAATAAAAACAGTCCAGTAGGCGGAGACAGACACACAGAAGCGTCTATAAACTAAATACATTTATTATGCTCAGAACAATAACTAACATATTGTACCATGAGGTAGAGGTCGTGTGTGAAAGTCATTGAACTGCAGAGTGTAAACTAGCATAATGAGGTTTATTTATTATTACAAGGACAAGGAACAGAAATCAAATTAATAGAAAATACAAGAAATTAAACCCAGAGCTAAAGTTAAATTAAACCCTTCCTGCAAAACAAGAGACCCAGGATCAGCGAGTCGTAACTAGGACTCAACTAATGAATATTTATATTTATATATCTATATATTGTATTTTTTACATTATTTATCAAAATCATGACAATGATTAAAACAATGTGTAAATAAAAGCCTAACAAATATAGTGAATGTGTCTTTAGCCAGTGCTGAACATTAAATGCAAAACGGTTCAAATATAAACACATTCTAAAACTTGCCCACCGTAACACAGAAAAACTAAAGCACAGACTAAACACACACACACATTTACTGATCATTCTATTAATCTTATTTTTATATTACCATTACAACAGTCCCTTTACATTTACTGCTCTCATAAATATACTAATTTCGTATTTTATACCTTACAGGCAATAAAATGCATATTTAATGTAGCAGAATGTGTCACGTGTGTTTGGTTTTGTTTCCTGTTCATGTTTCATGTCTTTTATTCTGAAGTTGATCACAGTCATGGTTCCTGTTAGTCATGTGATCCTCTTGCCCTCATGTGATCTTATCATGTGCTTCCCTAGTCTCTTGTGTCATGTTGTCATTGGTTCATTGTCTTGATTGTTCACAGGTGTGTCTTGTTTAGTCAGTAGTTGATAGGCTTGTTCGACTTGATACAGCGATGCGCAGACCGATCGGCGGCTGACTTGAAGCAGTGCATGCCGGTTAGAAATTTTGTCCAGCGAGAGCAGTCGGCTGATACAGCCGGTGCAGTTTCTACAGAGCAGCTGCACAGACTCTGATGACGACACAGCTGTTCCTCGATTGGCTGGATTCACCGCATGACAGAGATCACGCGTGTTTCCTGTTTATTCTAAAACCTTCAGCTCCAATAATGCGCACAAATCAGTAAAACAGTAAAACCTCATTTCATGAAGTTGCGATGTTATATTGTCTACGATTAAAAACGTAGACCCCACTTCATTGATAGTGTAGGCTTATATGTTACACTTTATTCTACAAACACACGCTGTATTAAGCGGTGCATAAAGCATTACTCTGAAACATCTGTGTATTGCCAAATATTGCATTTATTTCACTTCAGCTGATAAAGTATGCAAACACAGCGCGAGCGTCACTGCGGGAAGCAGAAAGTGTCCGACTTCACGGCTCCGTTTGCAGCTCCTGCCCGCCTGCACGCGGCTACTCTCGCCGATCAGTTGCATCCGGCCGCAGCCGATGTCGAACACACCTCTTGTGCATTTAAGCCCTCATGTTTGCCATGTTCCCTTGTCTTTGTTATCTGTACCCACTGGTGGGTAGTTCATGAGTCAAGTCAAGTCTGTGTTCGTGTCAAACCCTTGTTTGTTTTGTTCACTTATAATTAAACTGCACTTGGGTTCTGACTTCAACTTGCCTCCAGTGGCTCCTTCATTACACAGAATGTCCATCAGTTTGACGCACATGCGCACACCGGCCCTCATTCAGTGAAGTCTAAAACATATTGTCATGTTCAAAATAGCCCAACAGCTAAAACAGCACCAAACTAGCACTTCTCGTCTGGACCAGACTGGACATGTGTTGATCTAAGCTGATCAGAAGGGATCCTCACATGATTCATTTATAATGATTTACAAGAAGAATATAATGATTGACAAAAGGCATGCGATATTCTCTTAGACTGAACGTTTGATAATAATAAAATAAGCTACATTTAAATTGCTATTAGTTTGTGTAGCAACTCATAATGTAATAACTGCACACAATGTAAAACATTTCTAATACTGTAAAAATTACTACATTATGAGCTCAAGTTTTTATTACATTATAAACTCACATACACACACTCACTCACATTATAAACTCACATACACACACACACTCACATTATAAACTCACATACACACACTCACTCACATTATAAACTCACATATACACACACTCACTCACATTATAAACTCACATACACACACTCACTCACATTATAAACTCACATACACACACTCACTCACATTATAAACTCACATACACACACTCACTCACATTATAAACTCACATACACACACTCACTCACATTATAAACTCACATACACACACTCACTCACATTATAAACTCACACACACTCACTCACTCACATTATAAACTCACATACACACACTCACTCACATTATAAACTCACATACACACACTCACTCACATTATAAACTCACATACACACACTCACTCACTTTATAAACTCACACACACACACACTCATTCACATTATAAACTCACACACACTCACATTATAAACTCACACACACTCACTCACTCACTCACATTATAAACTCACATACACACACTCACTCACTCACATTATAAACTCACATACACACACTCACTCAAATTATAAACTCACATACACACACTCACTCACTCACATTATAAACTCACATACACACACTCACTCACTCACATTATAAACTCACATACACACACTCACTCACTCACATTATAAACTCACATACACACACTCACTCACATTTTAAACTCACATACACACACTCACTCACTCACATTATAAACTCACATACACACACTCACTCAAATTATAAACTCACATACACACACTCACTCACATTATAAACTCACATACACACACTCACTCACATTATAAACTCACATACACACACTCACTCACATTATAAACTCACATACACACACTCACTCACATTATAAACTCACACACACTCACTCACTCACTCACTCACATTATAAACTCACACACACACACTCACTCAAATTATAAACTCACATACACACACTCACTCACATTATAAACTCACACACACTCACTCACATTATAAACTCACACACACACACTCACTCACTCACATTATAAACTCACACACACACACTCACTCACATTATAAACTCACATACACACACTCACTCACATTATAAACTCACATACACACACTCACTCACATTATAAACTCACATACACACACTCACTCACATTATAAACTCACATACACACACTCACTCACATTATAAACTCACACACACTCACTCACTCACTCACATTATAAACTCACATACACACACTCACTCACATTATAAACTCACATACACACACTCACTCACATTATAAACTCACATACACACACTCACTCACATTATAAACTCACATACATACACTCACTCACATTATAAACTCACATACACACACTCACTCACATTATAAACTCACATACACACACTCACTCACATTATAAACTCACACACACACACACACACACACACTCATTCACATTATAAACTCACACACACTCACTCACTCACATTATAAACTCACATACACACACTCACTCACATTATAAACTCACATACACACACTCACTCACATTATAAACTCACACACACACACACACACACACACACACACACACACACACACACACACACACACACACACACACACACACACACACACACACACACACACACACCCACTCACTCACATTATAAACTCACATACACACACTCACTCACATTATAAACTCACATACACACACTCACTCACTCACATTATAAACTCACATACACACACTCACTCACATTATAAACTCACATACACACACTCACTCAAATTATAAACTCACATACACACACTCACTCACTCACATTATAAACTCACATACACACACTCACTCACATTATAAACTCACACACACTCACTCACTCACTCACTCACATTATAAACTCACACACACACACTCACTCAAATTATAAACTCACATACACACACTCACTCACATTATAAACTCACACACACTCACTCACATTATAAACTCACACACACACACTCACTCACTCACATTATAAACTCACACACACACTCACTCACATTATAAACTCACATACACACACTCACTCACATTATAAACTCACATACACACACTCACTCACATTATAAACTCACATACACACACTCACTCACATTATAAACTCACATACACACACTCACTCACATTATAAACTCACACACACTCACTCACTCACTCACATTATAAACTCACATACACACACTCACTCACATTATAAACTCACATACACACACTCACTCACATTATAAACTCACATACACACACTCACTCACATTATAAACTCACATACATACACTCACTCACATTATAAACTCACATACACACACTCACTCACATTATAAACTCACATACACACACTCACTCACATTATAAACTCACACACACACACACACACACACACTCATTCACATTATAAACTCACACACACTCACTCACTCACATTATAAACTCACATACACACACTCACTCACATTATAAACTCACACACACACACACACACACACACTCATTCACATTATAAACTCACACACACTCACTCACTCACATTATAAACTCACACACACTCACTCACATTATAAACTCACATACACACACTCACTCACATTATAAACTCACACACACACACACACACACACACACACACACACACACACACACACACACACACACACACACACACACACACACACACACACACACTCACTCACATTATAAACTCACATACACACACTCACTCACATTATAAACTCACATACACACACTCACTCACTCACATTATAAACTCACACACACACACACACACACACACACACTCACTCACATTATAAACTCACACACACTCACTCACTCACATTATAAACTCACACACACTCACTCACTCACATTATAAACTCACACACACTCACATTATAAACTCACATACACACACTCACTCACATTATAAACTCACATACACACACTCACTCACATTATAAACTCATATACACACACTCACTCACATTATAAACTCACATACACACACTCACTCACATTATAAACTCACATACACTCACTCACTCACTCACATTATAAACTCACACACACACACACACTCACTCAAATTATAAACTCACATACACACACTCACTCACATTATAAACTCACATACACACACTCACTCACATTATAAACTCACATACACACACTCACTCACATTATAAACTCACATACACTCACTCACTCACATTATAAACTCACACACACTCACTCACTCACTCACATTATAAACTCACACACACACACTCACTCAAATTATAAACTCACATACACACACTCACTCACATTATAAACTCACACACACTCACACACACACTCACTCACATTATAAACTCACACACACACACTCACTCACTCACATTATAAACTCACACACACACACACACACACACAGACTCACTCACATTATAAACTCACATACACACACTCACTCACATTATAAACTCACATACACACACTCACTCACATTATAAACTCACATACACACACTCACTCACATTATAAACTCACATACACACACTCACTCACATTATAAACTCACATACACACACTCACTCACATTATAAACTCACACACACTCACTCACTCACTCACATTATAAACTCACATACACACACTCACTCACATTATAAACTCACATACACACACTCACTCACATTATAAACTCACATACACACACTCACTCACATTATAAACTCTCATACACACACACTCATTCACATTATAAACTCACACACACTCACATTATAAACTCACACACACTCACTCACTCACATTATAAACTCACATACACACACTCACTCACATTATAAGCTCACATACACACACTCATTATAAACTCACATACACACACTCACTCACTCACTTACATTATAAACTCACATACACACACTCACTCACTCACATTATAAACTCACACACACACACACACTCACTGACATTATAAACTCACATACTCACACTCACTCACATTATAAACTCACATTCACACACTCACTCACATTATAAACTCACATACACACACTCACTCACATTATAAACTCACATACACACACTCACTCACATTATAAACTCACATACACACACTCACTCACTCACATTATAAACTCACACACACACACACACACACACTCACTGACATTATAAACTCACATACACACACTCACTCACATTATAAACTCACATTCACACACTCACTCACATTATAAACTCACACACACACACACTCACTCACATTATAAACTCACATACACACACTCACTCACATTATAAACTCACATACACACACTCACTCACATTATAAACTCACATACACACACTCACTCACTCACATTATAAACTCACACACACACACACACACACACTCACTGACATTATAAACTCACATACACACACTCACTCACATTATAAACTCACATACACACACTCACTCACATTATAAACTCACACACACACACACACACACTCACTGACATTATAAACTCACATACACACACTCACTCACATTATAAACTCACATTCACTCACTCACTCACATTATAAACTCACACACACACACACTCACTCACATTATAAACTCACATTCACTCACTCACTCACATTATAAACTCACACACACACACACTCACTCACATTATAAACTCACATTCACACACTCACTCACATTATAAACTCACATACACACACTCACTCTAAACCCTATGGTCTATATTCATAAATCTGGTCTTATTTTAAACTAGACACTTGAAATGTTGCTACCCAAGAGTCATAATAACTCAAAGTAATATGGGAACAGAGTAATATACATGTAAATATACATGTAAGTGACTCACGTTTTTTTTTTTTTTTTTTTTACTTAGGGAAAAAAATATTATAATTTAATGTTAAGAGCCTGAAAATAACTTAAATATAAAACTGAATGTCTAATCATGTCATGATTCAAATATGAGGATGATTCTCTCAGTAATGTAGCTTCTGTGAGCTTTTATGTCAAGAAAAGTCTAGGCGAATTTCAAAAAGGCCATTTATTTCAGAACATTTGCTATTGTAAAGAGTAGTTTTTCATTCAAATAAATCTGCAATAAACTGCTAATTATAATGGATAAACAGTTACTGAAAAACTAAAGCAACTATTTACAGAGATTACAAAGTGTAAAAAACTAATTTAGCTGATGGGAAGCGTCAGTAAGAGTCTGCGCGCTCCACTGCAGTTACGCCATTGAGAACGCGCAGACTGCGCACAAACAGTATTCACCAAAGCCTACTTACGTAAACTGCGCAAGATAATGCCTTTTGATTGGTTACTAAGTCCATCAATCAAACCTTGGTTGGAAAGGCATTGGCTGGGCACCGAGTGCCTTTATCCAACGAAAACCATGGGCGCAATGATTGACAGCTCACCAAGCCTGTAAAGCGCTTCCTCTATATGATGCATCCCAGGAGAGTCTCTGATTGAAGGAGAGAGACGAGGGAGGGTTTATAATACGTGGGAGAGACTATTCTTGCAGGGGGAGTTTGCCAGAAAAGGATTAGAGTCGATATTTAATTGAAAATGGACATGATTGATTACGCTAACTCAAAACTCTCTTGCAAACAACGAAGGATTTTTTGTTTTTTCCCTATTTTTTCGTTGTTTTGGATTAAAAAGTGGGATGCATTTTGAAGAGTGGACTCTTACACAGAGATGTATGCGGGTGTTTATTGGATTCGTCCGATCTGATCCGAACGACAGGAGATGAAAGAGGGGTAACTTACCGCTAATATTATGCTAATGTTTACATGGCCGGTCCTTTAGCGTTTCATTTAACCCTTTCCTCTCTGGTTTATTTATTGCAAAAACAAGTTCAGAACATGAATCTTGAGTGTTTTAGCTTTCAAATGATGCATAGTTTGTGATAGTTGATTGAATATTTTGTATAAAATAAAAGTACACACACGCCCACTTCCGTCAACCCCCCCGCCCACGATCCGGTGCGGGTTAAGATTAACAAACCTAAATAAAGCCATTTCCCCTTTCTCACAGTTTAATAACATAAGAAAACCTTCTATCTGGAAGTCTGCATCTCCCTTGTGAAAATGTGTGGTATGCATGAAGCATATGTAATGAGTACTATGTGTGTGATTCTGATTGTAGATTGTCTGCTATGTCTGTCAAACTGGAGGACGCCCTGAAAGACGAAAACCTGATCAAAAATATCGAAGAGATCGCAAAAGACACAGCACTTTTACACGGGGTGTTGATGCGGACCAAACAAACGCCAAACTCTCCAGAAGTAAGAGCTATATCGCTTCATTTAGACATTACGAGCACTGTTCATCCAAGCTGCCAAATCCCACAGAGAGCATTTTGAGGGAGGAAAGGAACACACTTACAATTGTGTTATGTTATTATGTGTATGCATAATATTTATTTAGATATTTAATATATTATTTAATGTACAGTGTATTACAGCACTGGTCAAAAGTTTGGAAATATTACTATTTTTAATGTTAAAAAAAAAGAAGTCTTATGCTCATCAAGGCTGGATTTATTTGATCAAAAATACAGAAGAAAACAGTAATATTGTGAAATATTATTACAATTTATATATATTTCTTCTATTTTAAAGTATAATTTATTTCTGTGATGCAAAGCTGAATTTTAATCAGAATTTTAATCAGCCATTACTCCAGTCTTCAGTGTCACATGATCCTTCAGAAATCATTATTACTCAAAACAGAAATCTTTTCTAACAATATAAATCTTTACTATCACCTTTTATCAATTTAGCACATCCTTGCTGAATAAAAGTATTATTTTTTTTTTTAAAGGGCATATTGCAGGTAAAAAAAAATTCCAAATGAATATATGACCTTGTATGAAAATACCAATGCAGGATTTAAAGGCCCCGTTCTTCGTGATCCCATTGTTCAAACTTTAGTTAGTGTGTAATGTTGCTGTTAGAGCATAAATAATACCTGTAAAATTATAAAGCTCAAAGTTCAATGCCAAGCGAGTTATTTTATTTAACAGAAGTTCCCTTTCAAAGCCTACAGCGAACGGCCGGCTTGGACTACATCCTGGTACTTCCTTCATAAATGACGTCAGTAGAACAGACTAACCTCCACCCACAAGAATACGCAAAAAAAGGGGGCGTGGTCTTGTTGCTGTCCCACGTGGAGAAGAGGACCTGTTGCGTTTGAGTGTGTTTGTCGCCATGTCGTCGAGACACTGTTATTTTCATCCCGGAGTCAAATCACCTTTGTTTGGCTTTCCCAGGGACGCTGTAGAGATCATTGAGTGCATGCCCCGTTGAGTCAATACTGAGCAGAGCCCCCTCGCTCAAAGAATCAGGAGTGACCGAAGGGCTCTGATGGTGTAGATGCGTGCCAAGTAAATGTGTATTTGTTGACAGGTGGTGAGTTATGCACCGTTCACGTTGTTTCCCACACCGGTGCCCACAGCACTCTTTCATCAGGCACTGGCAGTACAGACACATTTTAACCGGTTGGTGGACCGGGTGAGCCAGGATCCCACCTTTCTAGAAGAAACTCTGGCCAGGTATGGAACAGTTGCTCTATTGTAGGGTTTTCCTGAACCAGGGAACTGCTGGGGATTTCTTCATCACAGCACCTGTTAGTGGGTGGGATATATTAGGCAGCAAGTGAACATTTTGTCCTCCAGGTTGATGTGTTAGAAGCAGGAAAAATGGGCAAGCGTAAGGATTTGAGTGAGTTTGACAAGGGCCAAATTGTGATGGCTAGACCAGTGGTTGCCAAACTTTTTGAAAGCATGGCACCCCTTTGTAGTGATTTTTTTTTCCACGGCACCCCAACCCAATTAAACTAAACGTACATGCATACAGACATATATAAAATTAAATCCAGATGAGCAAACAACAAATGAAGCATAAACAGCAACATTAATTTATTGTGAATGCATCACAACAGACATAATAGGAGGTGAAACAACCTATTAACCTATCAAATTAACCATCTGTCTTTTACAACTGGACAGACATTAACTCAAATTAAAAAATGATATTTAGTTGGTAACACCTTTTACAATAAGGTTCATTAGTTAACATTAGTTAACTACATTAGTTAACATGAACTAATAATAAACCCCACCCCTAAACCTACCTGTCACTGGGGTTTGGACAATACGTACAAATTCGTACGAATTAGCCACCTTGTAAATTACGTACGAATTGGTTGTGAGAGTGTTACAGTTGTATTTTTATGAACTAACGTTAACAAAGATTAATTAATGCTGAACAGAGGTGTTGTTCATGGTTAGTTCATGTTAACTGATACAATCTTATTATAAAGTGTTACCGTTTAGTTTCTCATTTGCTTTGTTCAAACCTGACCTATAAAAAATGAGCGCTTGCTCACACAAGTAGAGGTTGGCAGCACATTGACGGCACATTCTGAGATAGATGGGTATTCGCGTCCCACATGCAGCCAAAATTCATCCGAAGACATTTCTCCAAATTTTAAAGTGCGATCCATGCAGAGTTCCGCCAGTTCTTCTTGCACTTTGATTGGCAACATCTTTGCCGATTCTGATGTCGGACGGTTGTCTGGGCTTTGACATTTCTGCTTTTCTTTTGTTTAAACTATGAATATCCATCTTTGCCCTGTCCTATCAATCTCTGCGTGAAATATAAAATTGAGCGCACACCAGTAAAAAGGGCTGAGCTGAGCTGAGCTGAGCGGGCAGGCGGGCGATTCTCTCTTGAGAACAGTCTAATTTGCGGTAAATAAATATTTAAACTTTAAATATTAATTAAATATATCCGTTTTTTTGCTTATTTATTTATTTTTGGACATGTTCATATGTTGGTATTTTGATTTATATTTTAAATATATGCAGTAAAAGGTTATTATATGGTGCAAGAGTTATTTTAGGCTGTTTAAATTGGAAAGAAGCTGAGATTCTGCAGCACCCCAAGCCAGTTGTCATGGCACCCACTTTGGGAACCACTGGTCTAGATGACTGGGTCAGAGCATCTCCAAAACTGCAGCTCTTGTGGGCTGTTTCTGGTCTGCAGTGGTCAGTATTAGGGCTGCACGATTTGGGGAAAATTAATATACCAGGATAATTGCGACTATTCTGGTTAAAATTGTGATTTGCGATTTGAATGCGATTTAAAAAAAAATAAATTTACAAATGAAAAGTGTTTATATATTATGACTAATAATAATTAGGGGTTCAAGCATGAAATGCTGAAACCCTCTTGTAATTTTAAGGTTCCGTAAAACGCATCGTGCAGGCCAAACCGTAAGGCCTAGAGACATGAAACCTGGCTAGATGGTAGGCCTCAGTTTGGGGACAACCTATCAGAGTATGACCCCGAATGGCCCATAGGTGGCGCTACAGCAACCAAAAGTTCAAAATTGCTCATAACTCTTAGACTGTTTGTCCCAGGATCAAGTGTCTTATATCGTTGGATTCCGTGGCTCAAGGCGGACAAAATGGCTATCTCCGTCTAGGACATATATCAGTCTAGTTGAACTTTTGCATTTGGGTGGCTGTAACAGGGTCATTTAGAAAAGGGGTGTGGCAAAATACACTAAAAAGCCTATAAATCCCAAATGAAATCTCAGAACTCCACCAAAATTGATGAGCATATGTGTCAGAACATGGTGAGGAAGCATGCAGAGTTTCATGGAGATCAGACCATAGCTGGCGCTATAAGTGTTAAAAAGCTTTCAAAACCATGTATTCCCATGGTGACTTGCCTGTATTGGCTGTAAATGGCATTTTACATCTCTGTAATCACGTGGTGTTAAAAACAACCACATAATATTCATATATGATAGATCTCCTCATACTGAACAACTTTGCCTCAAGAACCAATACTGTCAATCAAATCATTCATTAAATATTCAATATTATTTTTGCAAACTAGTAATAGATTTTTCGACCTGATCAGAACCAAACCAGTGCAGTACAATTCTCTGGACTATTTAGAGCAATATCTGAATAATAATAAGCCAATAAGTGGTCATTTTCAGCCCCCCGCTGTTCATTTTATTGTACTACATACAAAATAATTGATCTCTAAGTCATATTTAGACTTTAAAAAAATCACTATTTTAACATTTACTTCACATTTAGTCAAAATTAATCTATTAAGTATTACTATTGACAATTGTGTCAAATTGAGAAATGTGAATCTTGAAGGAGACTTGCAGGAAACATTTTGTTTACTGCAACATCATATAGTTCAAATGTCTGTATCTACAACAAAATGTGTGTGTGTAGTCCAATGTTTCTGAATACATTTTTAATATGCATAAATTATGATAGATCTCCTCATACTGAACAACTTTGCCTCAAGAACCAATACTGTCAATCAAATCGTTATTTAAATATTCACAATTATGTTAAAAACCTAATTTTGCAAACTAGTCCTAGTTTTTTTGCCTGATCGGAACCAAACCACTGCAGTATGATTCTCTGGACTCTCCTGATCAATAGTTATCAAAAATATGTTGAACTTTACACTTTGGGTAGCTATAACAGGGTCATTCAGAGAATAGGTGTGGCAAAACATGCTCAAAAGCCTATTAATCCTGAATGAAAACTCAAAACTTCACGAAAATAGGTGGGCACATGCAGCATGTGACTCTAAAGAAGCATGCACAATTTCATGGAGATCGAGCATTAGATGCCTCTATAACTGTAAAAAAGGAGCCAATGCTTAAATGCCATATTACCTAAAATTGCCACCAGATGGCAGCAGGAGACCACTCATTGGTTCATCTGTCCACTAAGCATATATAAACTCAAAAAAAAAAAAACCCATTATAATAGCATTGCAAATGACATTTTGTCAATGTTTATCAATTAATTTGCTCCTTTGATGTATGTTTTTACAATAAATATTATATTACAATTAAAATAATGCCTGAAAATATGTTTTAAAGGAGAAAACCTGGAATAAGCTATTTGTTACCTATCATTTATTTCAAATATCTATATCTCCAACAAAATGTGCATGTGAGTTAAAAACATTTGAAGGCATTAACTTGGAAAGTGTGCCCATTAAAGGAAAAACAGACATTGAAAAATGAAAATGAGCCAATGAGTGTTTCTCTGCTGCCACCTGCTGGGCTTAAATAGTCATTTTGTCATACTATTTACTTATCATGTTATATAATTCTTATTTAGACATTATAAAGTCACTACTGCAATATTTACAATCACATTTTGTCAAAATAATTTATTTCAAATATATCTGCAACAAAATTAAAGTTTAAATGAGTTAACATGGAAAATGTGCCTATTATATATTTCTTACAATTACAAAACCCCCAGAGGGCAGCAGAAGACCACTCACTGGTTTATTATGCTCACTGAAATAATTATATATCATATTTAAACTGTATAAAATCATTATAATAACGCTACAAATCACATTTTGTCCAAATTTACCACTTCATTTGTTAATTTGAGGTATGTTTTTGCAATAATTTTACATTCAATCTACAATAAGACCTGAAAAAGATGTTTTAAAGGGGAAAACATGGAATAAGCAATTTGTTACCCATCATTTATTTCACATATCTATATCTGCAACAAAATGTGTCAACACGCTCAAAACGGTGGAGATGATAGTGGACTTCAGGAGGAACAGCCCAGCTCTCCCCCCACTCACCATCATGAACAGCACTGTGGAAGCAGTGGAGTCATTCAGGTTCCTGGGCACTACCATCTCTCAGGACCTGAAGTGGGACAATCACATTGACTCACATTGAAGGCCCAACAGAGACTGTACTTCCTTCGTCAGCTGAGGAAGTTCAACCTCCCACAGGAGTTCTACTCGGCTGTCATTGAGTCTGTCTTATGCACTTCCATCACTGTCTGGTTTGGTTCAGCTACCAAGTCTGACATGAATAGACTACAACGCACAATTCGGACTGTGGAGAGGATTATTGATGCTCCTCTGCCAACCCTCCAGGACCTGTACTCTTCCAGAGTGAGGAAGAGAGCAGGGAAAATCACCACAGACTCCACTCACCCTGGACACCTCCTGTTTGAACTGTTACCATCAGGACGGCGACTCCGATCACTGGCCGCTAGAACATCTAGGCACAGGAACAGTTTCTTCCCACAGGCCATTTCCCTCTTGAACAGTTAAATACAACCCCCCCCCCCCCCCCCCCATAATCTGTAAATGTTTATTCTGACTAAACGTAACTGTGACCTTATATTTGTTAGACTATTTTTCATATTTTTATTCTTAGAATTTGTATTACTATGTTCTTGTTGTGTTTGTATTGTATATGTGCACTGGAAGCTTCAGCACCAAGAATAAAGCTCTTTCTGATTCTGCTACTACTACTACTAATAATAATAATAATAATAATATTTATATTTTACAGAACATTTATTTTACAAAAAAAACTGCTGGGTTTCCTGTTAATATGCAGGTTCGATTTTGATTAATCGTGCAGCCCTAGTCAGTATCTGTCAAAAGTGCGCCAAGGAAGGAGCAGTGGTGAACCGGCGACAGGGTCTTGGGCGGCCAAGGCTCATTGATGCACGTGGAGAGCGAAGGCTGGCCCGTGTGGTCCTTAGAACCTTGGGTCCTGCCATCCATGTGGACGTTACTTTGACACGTACCACCTACCTAAGCATTGTTGCAGACCATGTACACCCTTTCATGGAAACGGTATTCCCTGTTGGCTGTGGCTAATGTGCCCTGCCACAAAGCAAAAATGTTTCAGGAATGGTTTGAAGAGCACAAAAACGGGTTTGAGGTGTTGACTTGGCCTCCGAATTCCCCAGATCTCAATCCAATCAAGCATCTGAGGGATGTGCTGAACAAACAAGTCCAATCCACGGAGGCCCCAACTTGCAATTTACGGGACTTAAAGGATCTGCTGCTAATATCTTGCTGCCAGACACCACAGCTCACCTTCAGGGGTCTAGTAGTGGAGTCCATGCATCGATGGGTCAGAGCTGTTTTTGCAGCAAAAGGGGGACTAACACAATATCATAATGTTATGCCTGATTGGTATGTATATAATTTATTTGTCTATGTGTATTTATTTATTCTTTCTTCAACAGCACTATCAAAGTTGACACTTTTACAGCCAGACTTTTCAGCATTTACAAACAAGTTCAACAGGAACATCTACCCCAGGTATAATGATTTACCAGTGGTTTGTTGATTATACTTTCTTCTACATGACTTTGTATAAATGTAATATTAATAACCTAATTGTGTATGTTCTTTAGATGCATTTATGTAAACTATAGCTTATGTCTTCCTCAAGTCAATAGTGCTGGGCCTGAATCGCTCTGATTACATGTTGGACCATAGACCAGATGGTGGGACGTCTCTAAAGCAGATTGAAATCAACACTATTGCTGCAAGTTTTGGTGGTCTTGCTTCACGGACACCAGATGTCCATCGGTAAGTCTGAGCTAAATGGTAAATGTAATCTCCGCTAGAGGAGATTTTGTATTAAAATGATGCACTGGTTTACTGAATGATGTTTATTATATAAGGGTTAGCGTCAGTGCTGTGGTGAACTGTTTCTCAATCCTGTAAGGCACATTCTGAAGGTCGCAAACCTGCCAGAGGAGTGTAAGCATGTTCTCGACAACAACCCAGCAGCCGGTCTGGCGAGAGGTTTGGCCAAGGCCTGGGAGCTCTATGGATCTGAGAGGTGCGTTAAACATTCTGCCTTTTGTTGGACAAACAGAAAGTTTGGGGTCGTGAGATTTTGAATGATTTTGAATGAAGTCTCATGTTCACCAAGGCTGCATTTATCACTAATACAGTAAAATAGAAATATTGTGAGATATTATTACAATTCAAAATAGCTTATTTCTATTGTAATATATTTTAAAATGTAGTTTATTCCTGTGATCAAAGCTGTATTTTCAGCATCATTACCCCAGTCTTCAGTGTCACATGATCCTTCAGAAATCATTCTGATATGCTGATTTGATGCTCAAGAAACATTTCTGATTATTATCAATGCTGAAAACAGTTGTGCTGCTTCATATTGATGAATAGAAAGAACATTTATTTGATATTATGTGTCTTTAATGCCTCTCTTGCTGAATAAAGTGGTAATTCTTTTAAATAAACCTTACTGACCCCAAACTTTTGAAAGGTTGTATCAAACTGGAATGTGAAAAGGAGTGTTTAACTCACTGCTGGTTTATTATTGTTCACTTTGTAATGGAAGTGATGAAGTGATCATTTCTTCATGTCTGATGTCGTCCCTTACAGGGCAGTGGTTATGTTTCTGGTTGAGGAAGTTCAGAGGAATATTTATGACCATCGATATGTAGAGAATGAGCTGTGGAAAAGGTACAGTATGCAATGCATGATTATAGTCATGTTATAATCAGTGTCAAGTTATTTGACATAAGTTAACTACTATACAGTGGCAAGAAAAAGAATGTGAACCACTTGCAGAATCTGTGAAAATGTGAATAATTTTAACTAAATAAAAGAGATCATTCAAAATGCATGTTATCTTTTCATGTAGTACTGTCCTGAATAAGATATTTCACATAAAAAATGTTTACATGTAGTCCGCAAGACAAAAAAATAGCTGAATTTATAATTATAATTTATTAATATGGTTGTTCATGAGTCCCTTGTTTGTCCTGAGCAAATAAACTGCCCAATGTTCTTCAGAAAAATCCTCCAGCTCCTGCAAACTCTTCAGTTTTCCAGCATCTTTTGCATATTTGAACCCTCTCCAGCAGGGATTGTATGATTTTGAGGAGATCCATATTTTCACACTGAGGACAATTCACCCTTCGCCACAAGTTTGAATGACAGACCAATCACATCGCCGAATATGCCGTTTTGTCCGACAAAGCAGTCAGGAGAGTTAGTAGATTAACGTTGGTGGACTTGAACTTGGAAAAATGGTGTGTGCTGACGTCTTTCCGCGGTTGAAACATTTCCTTTAGTGTTCATTCATGTTTATTTTGTGCTTATCAATGAACTACAAGGAAGAGATTACACATTAAAGAGCCATGAAACGCTATTTATTGTAAGTAACTTGCTCTGTCCTGTCTGTTGGCGTGATGTCAGTGTCCTCTTTGCTCCGCGATGTATTTCCTTTACGTGAGAACATCATGTGTGGCGTGAGAGCCATGGCTTGTCGGACCAGTGTTCATTTTGACAGCAAATTTTGATATAGTTTTAGTCATATTTTAGTCACCTGAATTGTTTTTAGTTTTAGTCGACTAAAACTACAGTATATTTTAGTATTTTTTTAATTTCAGTTAACATTTATTTAATTTCAAGTAATGAAGATTTTTTAAATGGTTTTAGTTAACTATTATAACCCTGATACTTTATTGAATATGTGTCAAATACTGGTCTTTCCTCCTGAATATGAATTTAATGGGAATTAAATTAAATACAGTTTATTGCGTAACCAAAAACGAATATATAATGCGTGACTTTTAATGATTTTAATGATACACAAGCGCGAAATACACCGGGACTCTTATTTTGAAATGTCTACGCCTCTTGCAGTTGCAGCTGCTCATTCAAGTTCAGATGAGGAGATAAAATATGCATTGTTACAACCGTCTAAAACATATTACTATATAAACATCGTAAAGTAAACATTGTCATTATTCATCAGCATTAGTTCATAAACAATTGCCTGGCATAAATGTGTGTTATTCATTGATTGTGAGCCGCTCTGGAGCGCTGTTGGGGATGCATGAGCCTGTAGAAGCGCAACAGCGCCGTGTTCTCCAGCGGTTAGATCAGCACGTCCAAATCAAATGTGCGCATCTGTTACACAGGACATCAGTTCTGACTGGATCTCTTCCCTAATCGTCCCTCCCTAACATTTTCGTCTCGTTTTTATTTGTTGACGAAAATGACAGTTGATTTTCGTCATAGTTTTTGTCATCCAACACTAGTTTTTATTTAGTTATCGTCTCGTTATCGTCAGTGAAAAAAGGTAGTTGATGAAAATTATGACGATTCGTCAACGAAATTAACACTGTGTCGGACATAGCAACAGTAACTAACGGGGTCGGGTCTTTGCGAACGTTAAATTGAGGGACTCAAACACAACTACTAAAAAAGGTTGAAACATTCACTGATGCTCCGGAAGGAAACACGACGCATTAAGAGCTGGGGGGTGAAAACTTATTGAATTTGAAGATCAAGGTAAATTGTACTCAATTTGTCTTCTGGGAAACATGCAAGTATCTTCTGTTGCTTCTGAAGGGCAGTACTAAGTGAAAAAAAGATATTAAAACAAAATAAGAAACATTTGGACATCTTCATCCTGCTCAAATGTTTTCTCAAAGCATTTGATACAAATATTGACTATACAAATATCTCTCATGTCTGTGAGGCAGTAGCTGCTGAGTTTCGTTTATTTATGAGACGCACTCCAGCTCATGTGCAATGCATGTGATCGCTCCCGCGTGACTTCATCTCACCCTTATAATCTGCTATTACTCTAACTGCTTGTTATTTATTAAATCCAAGCAATTGGCTGACGATTAAAATTAAGATACAATTTATACAAAACAAAATTCATTTTAAAGAAGGGCTTCATACAAAACGAAACTTAATATTTAAAGGTCCCGTTCTTCGTGTTTTTTGAAGCTTTGATTGTGTTTACAGTGTGCAATATAACATGTGTTCATGTTTCGCGTGTAAAAAAACACAGTATTTTTAACACAATTTACTTATCTGTACACCGCTGTTTTCACTGTCCTAAAAACGGGCTGATGAGTTCTGTGTTCTATGAAGTCCCTCCTTCAGAAATACGTAACGAGTTCTGATTGTGCCAGCGGTTCCCGTGTTGTGATTTGACCGCAGCTTAGCGAACGTTGCACGGTTCCCGTGTTGTGATTCGACAGCAGCTTAGCGTACGTTGCACGGAAAGGTCACGCCTCTTAACGGGGAGATGTATGCGCTCAATCATCTCTAAGTACAGCGTCCCTGGGAAAGCCAAACAAAGGTGATTTGACTCCGGGATGAAAATAACAGCGTCTCGACGACATGGCGACAAACACACTCAAACGCAACACTTCCTCGTCCTCTCCACACAACACTTCCTCTTCTCCACGTGGGACAGCAACAAGACCACGCCCCCTTTTTCGCGTATTCTTGTGGGCGGAGGTTAGTCTGTTCTACTGACGTCATTTATGAAGGAAGTACCAGGATGTAGTCCAAGCCGGCCGTTCGCTGTAGGCTTTGAAAGGGGACTTCTGTTAAATAAAATATCTCGCTTGGCATTGAACTTTGAGCTTTATAATTTTACAGGTATTATTTATGCTCTAACAGCAACATTACACACTAACTAAAGTTTGAACAATGGGATCACGAAGAACGGGACCTTTAAACAAAATATAATAACCAACAAAATCATTTCTGACCCACTCGCATCTTTGCACTTTTCATAATCAGATGAAATTTAAAAATAAAAATATAATATTTAAACATAAATATTAAACAAAATACATTGTTTAATGGCTACAACAAGTAGCAAGTAGGCCATGTCATGTCTGAGTGGGATTTGAGCGAGCATTGTTTTACCAGTGAACGGTTCATGAGCGCGCGCCTGCATAGAGCGGATTATTGAGCTGAGCGTCACACCCGTCCGCTTCGCTCATCACAGGCTTGTTCTCAGAACGCCCACGTAGAAAAAAATGGTCGGGTTTAAATCAGGCTCATAATTACAGCTAATGTGTCGGGCCGGGCCGGGCTCGGACACAACGTACACGGGCTCGGGTAGGGTCTAAGCTCTACCCCACGTCAACAATGTTGTTCCCCTACCATGTCCAGGGTGTACAGCCCAGCGAAAGTGGCCCGAATCTGAGCAATTGCTTCAGGTTCGTCAGGGAAGAAGCGCTCCAGAACTCCAGGCCGGGCCAATTCCTGCTGCACCTTCTTCGTTCCAGTGAGATGGGTACTGATGTCGGGACACTTCACCGCCAGAGAGCGCTCCATCATCAGACGGGCCTCCCAGCTCTGAAACATACGTCAGACATACTGATCGCACCTAATGCATTTCTGAGAAGAGGTAAATAAAGCCATGTCCTCACCTGCTCTGAGGTGTAGTTTTGGGGCATGTATCCGTTACGGAAGTAAACAATGGCAATCTCACGGCCATCTCTGCAGGGGTTGAACAATTAGGCCTTTATTGACATGAGTTGTGACTAAATTTCAAACAGTGTGGAAGTTTTGAAGAAAAAAATTGTCCTGTAATTGTTTTGACTAAACATTGCTGTCAAGTATGCTAACGTTAATGCGTTGCACATATGAGAAATGTGTGATATTGAATCACAGTCACTCACACAAAGAGCCTCTTGCTCTGATCCAGAGATCCGGTTCTGCAAACATCTTCAAACTGTCTTCTTATTACAGGAATGTTTCTGTACGTATAAAACAACGGTTCATCACTTTTGTCCCTATAAAAGTTCTTGGGCACAGGAAAAAGTAACAGAGGTGCTTTACTTCACAAACACCACTAATTAATATTTATTATTAATAACAGGCTGCTTCACAATAGAGTTATATACATGGAACCACTTGCAGAATCTGTGGAAATGGGAATAATTTTAACTAAATAAAAGAGATCATACAAAATGCATGTTATTTTTTTTATTTAGTCCTGAATAAGATATTTGACATAAAACATGTTTACATATAGTCCACAAGACAAAAAAATTGCTGAATTTATTCAAATAACCCCGTTCAAAAGTTTATGAACCACTGATTCTCAATGCTGTGTGTCGTTCCCTGGATGATCCACGGCTGTTTGTTTTGTGATGGTTGTTCATGAGTCTCTTGTTTGTCTTGAGCAGTTAAACTGCCCAATGTTCTTCAGAAAAATCCTCCAGCTCCTGCAAACTCTTCAGTTTTCCAGCATCTTTTGCATATTTGAACCCTCTCCAGCAGGGACTGTATGATTTTGAGATCCATCTTGTCACACTGAGGACAATTAAGGGACTCAAACACAACTACTAAAAAAGTTTGAACCATTCACTGATGCTCCAGAAGGAAACACGACGCATTAAGAGCTGGGGGGTGTGAAAACATTTGAGCAGGATGAAGATGTCCAAATGTTACTTATTTTGTTTTAATATCTTTTTTTCCACTTAGTACTGCCCTTCAGAAGCAACAGAAGATACTTGCATGTTTCCCAGAAGACAAATTGAGTACAATTTACCTTGATCTTCAAATTCTATAAGTTTTCACCCCCCGGCTCTTAATGCGTCGCGTTTCCTTCCGGAGCATCAGTGAATGTTTCAACCTTTTTTAGTAGTTGTGTTTGAGTCCCTCAATTTAACGTTCGCAAAGACCCGACCCCGTTAGTTACTGTTGCTATGTCTGACACAGTGTTAATTTCGTTGACGAATCGTCATAATTTTCATCAACTACCTTTTTTCACTGACGATAACGAGACGATAACTATGGATGACAAAAACTATGACGAAAATCAACTGTCATTTTCGTCAACAAATAAAAACGAGACGAAAATGTTAGGGAGGGACGATTAGGGAAGAGATCCAGTCAGAACTGATGTCCTGTGTAACAGATGCGCACATTTGATTTGGACGTGCTGATCTAAACGCTGGCGAACACGGCGCTGTTGCGCTTCTACAGGCTCATGCATCCCCAACAGCGCTCCAGAGCGGCTCACAATCAATGAATAACACACATTTATGCCAGGCAATTGTTTATGAACTAATGCTGATGAATAATGACAATGTTTACTTTACGATGTTTATATAGTAATATGTTTTAGACGGTTGTAACAATGCATATTTTATCTCCTCATCTGAACTTGAATGAGCAGCTGCAACTGCAATAGAGGCGTAGACATTTCAAAATAAGAGTCCCGGTGTATTTCGCGCTTGTGTATCATTAAAATCATTAAAAGTCACGCATTATATATTCGTTTTTGGTTACGCAATAAACTGTATTTAATTTAATTCCCATTAAATTCATATTCAGGAGGAAAGACCAGTATTTGACACATATTCAATAAAGTATCAGGGTTATAATAGTTAACTAAAACCATTTAAAAAATCTTCATTACTTGAAATTAAATAAATGTTAACTGAAATAAATAAATAAACAAACTTATTTGAAGCTTTAGCTTAACCTGATATGGCCTACTAACTAAAACAGAAATACAAAGTTATAAAAACTATATAGATGTTTTTAAAAAACAAACAAAAAAGTGAATTGAGCTCTTTTGTGTATTTTTAATGTCAAAAACAAAATGATGTCAAAATGTCAGTTCAAGTGACAGTCGGTTATGTAATGCTTAATGTATTACAATTTAACTAAACTCATTAGATTTCAGGAGACTAAATCTACTGTAGTTTTAGTCGACTAAAACTAAAAACAATTCAGGTGACTAAAATATGACTAAAACTAAATGGCATTTTAGTCAAAAGACTATGACTAAAACTAAATCAAAATTTGCTGTCAAAATGAACACTGGTCCGACAAGCCATGGCTCTCACGCCACACATGATGTTCTCACGTAAAGGAAATACATCGCGGAGCAAAGAGGACACTGACATCACGCCAACAGACAGGACAGAGCAAGTTACTTACAATAAATAGCGTTTCGTAGCTCTTTAATGTGTAATCTCTTCCTTGTAGTTCATTGATAAGCACAAAATAAACATGAATGAACACTAAAGGAAATGTTTCAACCGCGGAAAGACGTCAGCACACACCATTTTTCCAAGTTCAAGTCCACCAACGTTAATCTACTAACTCTCCTGTCTGCTTTGTCGGACAAAACGGCATATTCGGCGATGTGATTGGTCTGTCATTCAAACTTGTGGCGAAGGGTGAATTGTCCTCAGTGTGAAAATATGGATCTCCTCAAAATCATACAATCCCTGCTGGAGAGGGTTCAAATATGCAAAAGATGCTGGAAAACTGAAGAGTTTGCAGGAGCTGGAGGATTTTTCTGAAGAACATTGGGCAGTTTATTTGCTCAGGACAAACAAGGGACTCATGAACAACCATATTAATAAATTATAATTATAAATTCAGCTATTTTTTTGTCTTGCGGACTACATGTAAACATTTTTTATGTGAAATATCTTATTCAGGACAGTACTACATGAAAAGATAACATGCATTTTGAATGATCTCTTTTATTTAGTTAAAATTATTCACATTTTCACAGATTCTGCAAGTGGTTCACATTCTTTTTCTTGCCACTGTATAGTAGTTAACTTATGTAAAATAACTTGACACTGATTATAACATGACTATAATCATGCATTGCATACTGTACCTTTTCCACAGCTCATTCTCTACATATCGATGGTCATAAATATTCCTCTGAACTTCCTCAACCAGAAACATAACCACTGCCCTGTAAGGGACGACATCAGACATGAAGAAATGATCACTTCATCACTTCCATTACAAAGTGAACAATAATAAACCAGCAGTGAGTTAAACACTCCTTTTCACATTCCAGTTTGATACAACCTTTCAAAAGTTTGGGGTCAGTAAGGTTTATTTAAAAGAATTACCACTTTATTCAGCAAGAGAGGCATTAAAGACACATAATATCAAATAAATGTTCTTTCTATTCATCAATATGAAGCAGCACAACTGTTTTCAGCATTGATAATAATCAGAAATGTTTCTTGAGCATCAAATCAGCATATCAGAATGATTTCTGAAGGATCATGTGACACTGAAGACTGGGGTAATGATGCTGAAAATTCAGCTTTGATCACAGGAATAAACTACATTTTAAAATATATTACAATAGAAATCAGCTATTTTGAATTGTAATAATATCTCACAATATTTCTATTTTACTGTATTAGTGATAAATGCAGCCTTGGTGAACATGAGACTTCATTCAAAATCATTCAAAATCTCACGACCCCAAACTTTCTGTTTGTCCAACAAAAGGCAGAATGTTTAACGCACCTCTCAGATCCATAGAGCTCCCAGGCCTTGGCCAAACCTCTCGCCAGACCGGCTGCTGGGTTGTTGTCGAGAACATGCTTACACTCCTCTGGCAGGTTTGCGACCTTCAGAATGTGCCTTACAGGATTGAGAAACAGTTCACCACAGCACTGACGCTAACCCTTATATAATAAACATTATTCAGTAAACCAGTGCATCATTTTAATACAAAATCTCCTCTAGCGGAGATTACATTTACCATTTAGCTCAGACTTACCGATGGACATCTGGTGTCCGTGAAGCAAGACCACCAAAACTTGCAGCAATAGTGTTGATTTCAATCTGCTTTAGAGACGTCCCACCATCTGGTCTATGGTCCAACATGTAATCAGAGCGATTCAGGCCCAGCACTATTGACTTGAGGAAGACATAAGCTATAGTTTACATAAATGCATCTAAAGAACATACACAATTAGGTTATTAATATTACATTTATACAAAGTCATGTAGAAGAAAGTATAATCAACAAACCACTGGTAAATCATTATACCTGGGGTAGATGTTCCTGTTGAACTTGTTTGTAAATGCTGAAAAGTCTGGCTGTAAAAGTGTCAACTTTGATAGTGCTGTTGAAGAAAGAATAAATAAATACACATAGACAAATAAATTATATACATACCAATCAGGCATAACATTATGATATTGTGTTAGTCCCCCTTTTGCTGCAAAAACAGCTCTGACCCATCGATGCATGGACTCCACTACTAGACCCCTGAAGGTGAGCTGTGGTGTCTGGCAGCAAGATATTAGCAGCAGATCCTTTAAGTCCCGTAAATTGCAAGTTGGGGCCTCCGTGGATTGGACTTGTTTGTTCAGCACATCCCTCAGATGCTTGATTGGATTGAGATCTGGGGAATTCGGAGGCAAAGTCAACACCTCAAACCCGTTTTTGTGCTCTTCAAACCATTCCTGAAACATTTTTGCTTTGTGGCAGGGCACATTAGCCACAGCCAACAGGGAATACCGTTTCCATGAAAGGGTGTACATGGTCTGCAACAATGCTTAGGTAGGTGGTACGTGTCAAAGTAACGTCCACATGGATGGCAGGACCCAAGGTTCTAAGGACCACACGGGCCAGCCTTCGCTCTCCACGTGCATCAATGAGCCTTGGCCGCCCAAGACCCTGTCGCCGGTTCACCACTGCTCCTTCCTTGGCGCACTTTTGACAGATACTGACTAGGGCTGCACGATTAATCAAAATCGAACCTGCATATTAACAGGAAACCCAGCAGTTTTTTTTGTAAAATAAATGTTCTGTAAAATATAAATATTATTATTATTATTATTATTAGTAGTAGTAGTAGCAGAATCAGAAAGAGCTTTATTCTTGGTGCTGAAGCTTCCAGTGCACATATACAATACAAACACAACAAGAACATAGTAATACAAATTCTAAGAATAAAAATATGAAAAATAGTCTAACAAATATAAGGTCACAGTTACGTTTAGTCAGAATAAACATTTACAGATTATGGGGGGGGGGGGGGGGTTGTATTTAACTGTTCAAGAGGGAAATGGCCTGTGGGAAGAAACTGTTCCTGTGCCTAGATGTTCTAGCGGCCAGTGATCGGAGTCGCCGTCCTGATGGTAACAGTTCAAACAGGAGGTGTCCAGGGTGAGTGGAGTCTGTGGTGATTTTCCCTGCTCTCTTCCTCACTCTGGAAGAGTACAGGTCCTGGAGGGTTGGCAGAGGAGCATCAATAATCCTCTCCACAGTCCGAATTGTGCGTTGTAGTCTATTCATGTCAGACTTGGTAGCTGAACCAAACCAGACAGTGATGGAAGTGCATAAGACAGACTCAATGACAGCCGAGTAGAACTCCTGTGGGAGGTTGAACTTCCTCAGCTGACGAAGGAAGTACAGTCTCTGCTGGGCCTTTTTCACAATGGAGTCAATGTGATTGTCCCACTTCAGGTCCTGAGAGATGGTAGTGCCCAGGAACCTGAATGACTCCACTGCTTCCACAGTGCTGTTCATGATGGTGAGTGGGGGGAGAGCTGGGCTGTTCCTCCTGAAGTCCACTATCATCTCCACCGTTTTGAGCGTGTTGGCACATTTTGTTGCAGATATAGATATGTGAAATAAATGATGGGTAACAAATTGCTTATTCCATGTTTTCCCCTTTAAAACATCTTTTTCAGGTCTTATTGTAGATTGAATGTAAAATTATTGCAAAAACATACCTCAAATTAACAAATGAAGTGGTAAATTTGGACAAAATGTGATTTGTAGCGTTATTATAATGATTTTATACAGTTTAAATATGATATATAATTATTTCAGTGAGCATAATAAACCAGTGAGTGGTCTTCTGCTGCCCTCTGGGGGTTTTGTAATTGTAAGAAATATATAATAGGCACATTTTCCATGTTAACTCATTTAAACTTTAATTTTGTTGCAGATATATTTGAAATAAATTATTTTGACAAAATGTGATTGTAAATATTGCAGTAGTGACTTTATAATGTCTAAATAAGAATTATATAACATGATAAGTAAATAGTATGACAAAATGACTATTTAAGCCCAGCAGGTGGCAGCAGAGAAACACTCATTGGCTCATTTTCATTTTTCAATGTCTGTTTTTCCTTTAATGGGCACACTTTCCAAGTTAATGCCTTCAAATGTTTTTAACTCACATGCACATTTTGTTGGAGATATAGATATTTGAAATAAATGATAGGTAACAAATAGCTTATTCCAGGTTTTCTCCTTTAAAACATATTTTCAGGCATTATTTTAATTGTAATATAATATTTATTGTAAAAACATACATCAAAGGAGCAAATTAATTGATAAACATTGACAAAATGTCATTTGCAATGCTATTATAATGGGTTTTTTTTTTTTTGAGTTTATATATGCTTAGTGGACAGATGAACCAATGAGTGGTCTCCTGCTGCCATCTGGTGGCAATTTTAGGTAATATGGCATTTAAGCATTGGCTCCTTTTTTACAGTTATAGAGGCATCTAATGCTCGATCTCCATGAAATTGTGCATGCTTCTTTAGAGTCACATGCTGCATGTGCCCACCTATTTTCGTGAAGTTTTGAGTTTTCGTTCAGGATTAATAGGCTTTTGAGCATGTTTTGCCACACCTATTCTCTGAATGACCCTGTTATAGCTACCCAAAGTGTAAAGTTCAACATATTTTTGATAACTATTGATCAGGAGAGTCCAGAGAATCATACTGCAGTGGTTTGGTTCCGATCAGGCAAAAAAACTAGGACTAGTTTGCAAAGTTAGGTTTTTAACATAATTGTGAATATTTAAATAACGATTTGATTGACAGTATTGGTTCTTGAGGCAAAGTTGTTCAGTATGAGGAGATCTATCATAATTTATGCATATTAAAAATGTATTCAGAAACATTGGACTACACACACACATTTTGTTGTAGATACAGACATTTGAACTATATGATGTTGCAGTAAACAAAATGTTTCCTGCAAGTCTCCTTCAAGATTCACATTTCTCAATTTGACACAATTGTCAATAGTAATACTTAATAGATTAATTTTGACTAAATGTGAAGTAAATGTTAAAATAGTGATTTTTTAAAAGTCTAAATATGACTAAGAGATCAATTATTTTGTATGTAGTACAATAAAATGAACAGCGGGGGGCTGAAAATGACCACTTATTGGCTTATTATAACCAAGACTGAGCCCATACACATGTGTACCAAGTTTGGTGAAGATATCTCATTTTGTTCTTGAGTTATAGCCCTTTTTGTAAAATAGGCTCCTCCCACAACATTCGTTTTCTGTCCCTTAGCGACCGTGAATAGAAATTTCAACTTTTTTTCGATAATTATTGATATTCAGACTCCCAAGAACATTTCTGCACAGGTTTGGTTCCAATCAAGCGAAAAACCTAAAACTAGTTTGCAAAAGTAGTTTTTTGACTACTTTTCCAATGATATAAGACACTTGAGTCTACAACATACGGTTTAGGAGTTATGACCATTTAAAATATGACTTAGAGATCAATTATTGTGTGTGTAGTACAATAAGATGAACAGCGGGGGGCAGCAAATGACCACTTATTGGCTTAATATACCAGAACTCTGTAATTTTAACCTTTTTTAACTGTTATAAAGGCAAATATTGTCCGATCTGTCTGAAATTTTTCATGCTTGTTTAGAGGCACATGACACATGTTCTGACTTGTTTTTAAGTAGATCTGAACATTCATTGAATAGATATAGGCATTCGGGGACACTTGGTCAAGGCCACATCTTGAAATTACCCTGTTATAACCATTCAGATATTGCTCTAAATAGTCCAGAGAATTGTACTGCACTGGTTTGGTTCTGATCAGGTCGAAAAATCTATTACTAGTTTGCAAAAATAATATTGAATATTTAATGAATGATTTGATTGACAGTATTGGTTCTTGAGGCAAAGTTGTTCAGTATGAGGAGATCTATCATATATGAATATTATGTGGTTGTTTTTAACACCACGTGATTACAGAGATGTAAAATGCCATTTACAGCCAATACAGGCAAGTCACCATGGGAATACATGGTTTTGAAAGCTTTTTAACACTTATAGCGCCAGCTATGGTCTGATCTCCATGAAACTCTGCATGCTTCCTCACCATGTTCTGACACATATGCTCATCAATTTTGGTGGAGTTCTGAGATTTCATTTGGGATTTATAGGCTTTTTAGTGTATTTTGCCACACCCCTTTTCTAAATGACCCTGTTACAGCCACCCAAATGCAAAAGTTCAACTAGACTGATATATGTCCTAGACGGAGATAGCCATTTTGTCCGCCTTGAGCCACGGATTCCAACGATATAAGACACTTGATCCTGGGACAAACAGTCTAAGAGTTATGAGCAATTTTGAACTTTTGGTTGCTGTAGCGCCACCTATGGGCCATTCGGGGTCATACTCTGATAGGTTGTCCCCAAACTGAGGCCTACCATCTAGCCAGGTTTCATGTCTCTAGGCCTTACGGTTTGGCCTGCACGATGCGTTTTACGGAACCTTAAAATTACAAGAGGGTTTCAGCATTTCATGCTTGAACCCCTAATTATTATTAGTCATAATATATAAACACTTTTCATTTGTAATTTTTTTTTTTTTTAAATCGCATTCAAATCGCAAATCACAATTTTAACCAGAATAGTCGCAATTATCCTGGTATATTAATTTTCCCCAAATCGTGCAGCCCTAATACTGACCACTGCAGACCAGAAACAGCCCACAAGAGCTGCAGTTTTGGAGATGCTCTGACCCAGTCATCTAGACCAGTGGTTCCCAAAGTGGGTGCCATGACAACTGGCTTGGGGTGCTGCAGAATCTCAGCTTCTTTCCAATTTAAACAGCCTAAAATAACTCTTGCACCATATAATAACCTTTTACTGCATATATTTAAAATATAAATCAAAATACCAACATATGAACATGTCCAAAAATAAATAAATAAGCAAAAAAACTGATATATTTAATTAATATTTAAAGTTTAAATATTTATTTACCGCAAATTAGACTGTTCTCAAGAGAGAATCGCCCGCCTGCCCGCTCAGCTCAGCTCAGCCCTTTTTACTGGTGTGCGCTCAATTTTATATTTCACGCAGAGATTGATAGGACAGGGCAAAGATGGATATTCATAGTTTAAACAAAAGAAAAGCAGAAATGTCAAAGCCCAGACAACCGTCCGACATCAGAATCGGCAAAGATGTTGCCAATCAAAGTGCAAGAAGAACTGGCGGAACTCTGCATGGATCGCACTTTAAAATTTGGAGAAATGTCTTCGGATGAATTTTGGCTGCATGTGGGACACGAATACCCATCTATCTCAGAATGTGCCGTCAATGTGCTGCCAACCTCTACTTGTGTGAGCAAGCGCTCATTTTTTATAGGTCAGGTTTGAACAAAGCAAATGAGAAACTAAACGGTAACACTTTATAATAAGATTGTATCAGTTAACATGAACTAACCATGAACAACACCTCTGTTCAGCATTAATTAATCTTTGTTAACGTTAGTTCATAAAAATACAACTGTAACACTCTCACAACCAATTCGTACGTAATTTACAAGGTGGCTAATTCGTACGAATTTGTACGTATTGTCCAAACCCCAGTGACAGGTAGGTTTAGGGGTGGGGTTTATTATTAGTTCATGTTAACTAATGTAGTTAACTAATGTTAACTAATGAACCTTATTGTAAAAGGTGTTACCAACTAAATATCATTTTTTAATTTGAGTTCCCTTTCGAACGGTCAGTTCGTACTGCGTCTTTAAGACGCTGTATGGGTAGGTTCTCCTACTCTCGAATATACTGAAGTAATTGTAAAATCACGCAGTGCTACTGCCCAGTCAAAACAGTGTCGAGACATCTCGCACGCTATTGGCTGGCCAGTGGGAACTGCATGAACCAATGGCAGAACAGCGTAATCTGAGCGAACCAAAGGGCACAAAGCCCGCGAAGCTGAGCGCAAGAGCCCGCGAAAGGGGCATATAAAATACGCTGTAACTGTCAAAAACGTCAGATTAATCTCCTTCAGCGACGATCTACGGTCCTCGCTGATAAACTCGAACTACACCACCTTCACCGTGAATTGACGAGCCTGCAGCGGAATAGCGAACTAACCAGCCCGGACGTCCTGCGAGAGTCAGCGGCCTGCTGTATTTTTCAGCGCGCTCAAATCGCCAGCGATCCCGCGAGCTGTCACGCCTTTCCCCTGCGCTCTTTGGTGAAACACTACGGTGTATCCTTTCTGTACAATACTGAGAAAAACATATCACTTGTGTGCAGTACTTACCTGCACTAGGAGGATAACCACGACGGGTGCGTGATCTGTCTGGGCAAGGCCCACGCGGACGCTGCTCTTGCCGGGTCCGGCTGCTCTCACTGCGAGGGTATGCCCATTTCCTCCCTCCGTTCGCGGATAGCGCTCTTTTCAGAGCGCGACCCCGGCCCTCGCGCTCTCCCGTTCCCCTTTCCGCCCGAGCCGCGGCGGGAAAGAACGGCGGAGCCAGAGGGCTGAGTATACCGAGGCTAGCGAGTTCACGTCGGCCCAGTGCCCGCGTGACTCGTCTTCACCTCAGAGAGACGTTTCCCCTGTGACTTTCCCTCGATCGGACCTGCTCCCTCCGCTCAACGCTGAGGGCTTGGTCTCATTCTGCGGCAATGAGGAAGACGAATCCGCACGATTACCAACGTCTCGCTCTTCCTCTTCTCTCACTCGGGCCGCGCTAAGAAGCGCCGCGGACAGAGAATGCCAGAGTGGACGAGCGAACTAATGCCGGAGCTTCCCGCATTACTCGCTCTCAGACTGCTAGAGATATTGAGAGCGCGGCCGTTACAGACTCCGCTTTCTACAGCGGCAGCGCGTGCTCCCTCTCTCTCTCTCAGCGCGCGCTCACTATCGAGAGCGTGACTTACGTCATTGCTGTCTAGCGCATAATGGCGGCCAAGCCCTGCGCCTTTTTCACTCTCTATCACTTCTCTCAGTTCTATTCAGACGACTAGAGAGGTTCAACAATGTAGTAAACGAGCCTGTTATGAAGCACGCCCACACTACAAAACCAAAACACCATCGAGAGCGCGACTTACATCATAGCCACGCCCTCTGCTGTTACGTGCACTTTCGCACACAGGGTCGCTGGTTCGAGCCCAGCTCTCACAGGTTTCTCATGGAGTCTCAATTAAGTGAATGGCGGCCAAGCACTCCACCACTTCTCTCAGTCCCCTATTCAGGCGACTGAAGAGGTTCAACAGTGTAGTAAACGAGCCTGTTATGAAGCACGCCCCCCCTACAAACCAAAACACCGCCGAGAGCACGACTTACGTCATAGCCACGCCCTCTGCTGTTACGTGCACTTTCGCACACAGGGTTGCTGGTTCGAGCCCCGCTCTCACAGGTTTCTCATTGAGTCTCAATTTAGTGAATGGCGGCCAAGCACTCCACCACTTCTCTCAGTCCCCTATTCAGGCGACTGAAGAGGTTCAACAGTGTAGTAAACGAGCCTGTTATGAAGCACACCCTACATACCAAACACAGTTGAGAGCGCGACTTACGTCATAGCCACGCCCTCTGCTGTTACGGTGCACTTTTGCACACAGGGTTGCCGGTTCGAGCCCCGCTCTCACAGGTTTCTGAGTGAGTCTCAATTTAGTGAATGGTGGCCAAGCACTCCACCACTTCTCTCAGTCACCTATTCAGGTGAATGGAGAGGTTCACCATTACAGTAAACGAGCCTGTTATAAAACATGCACGCCTGTACACAAAACGTTGTATTAACGGCGATCCTAATAAACAATTAAGAGTTTTTTCCTCTGTTATGACTGCAGGCAGTGTGTCCCCTACATAGGGTGTACCCCTATGCACTGTTAATTCAGCGCTATAGAACCACTCAAAAGTCCTGCTGTGGCTGGATTACCACCACAGACTTCCTTTACATTCTCTCAATCCCCTCAGTTCAGGCGACTGGAGATGTAAATATTGCAGTCAACTAGCCTGTTGTCAAACATGCTCGCCTGTCCACCAATGCTGTTTTAACAACGACCTTACTAAAATACGTGCACCTTGCACATAAGCACTGTTCTCACAGATTTTCGCTCTTTAGCGCGCGCCCACTACAAGTGTGCTCCGCTACACAAGTGCTGTCCGCACAGTGTCACAAACACAAACCAACCGGCGGACATCTGAACAGAGCCCTTATCAAATGGCTTTCAGAATGCTGACAAAACTGAACACAGAAAGCAGCCCTGACAGGCTGATCAGGAAGAGAGGAGGTTTGAGTCCCGCCCAAGCCGGTCCGCCTCCCAAAAGACTCTGAGTCTCCTCACGGCCCGTTTTTTGTTCCGGTCAGGGAGAAAAACATACTGTTCTGAATGTTTTTTCATGCAATGATTGTAAACTACGAGTCTGCTTAATGCGTGTTCCCTGCATTTTACCGCCATAAAGGCGAGTCTTTTGAGATTCGCGTTCGACGGGAAGGCTTATCAGTACACAGTCCTGCCATTTGGCCTGTCCCTGGCCCTCCGCACTTTCATGAGGTGCATGGATGCAGCTCTCTCCCCCTTAAGACAAGCGGGAATGCGCATTCTGAACTACCTCGACGACTGGCTCATACTGGCCCAGTCAGAGGAAGAAATAAAATCTCACAAATCTATGCTACTCAGCCATCTAGAATGCCTGGGTCTCAGAATAAATACAGCCAAGAGCTTATTGCTTCCCAGGCAGAGAACCTCCTTCCTGGGAACGATTTTAGACTCAGCCCAAATGAGGGCGTGGCTATTGGACGAACGCGCTCTGACTACACAGCAGCTTGCATGTTCATTCAAAATGGGAACCAACACACCCCTAAAAAATTTCAGAGAATGCTAGGCCTAATGGCAAAAGCTTCTCCAGTACTTCCGCTGGGTATGAAGCACATGCGCCCCCTGCAGTACTGGCTGAAATCACGGGTTCCTTCCCAAGCGTGGCATTCAGGCCAGTTTTGGATCAAAGTGGGCCGCGGCTGTGTCAAAGCCCTGGCCCCGTGGTCACTTGGAAACAGTTTCCAGACGGGTGGTGGTCACCACGGACACCTCCAACTCAGTTTGGGGCGCTCTGTACGAGGGCGAACCCGCCTTCGGCTCATGGTCGAGCACGGAGTCACGGTTGCACATAAACTGTCTAGAAATGCTGGCAGTAGTGCTAGCCCTCAAGACTTTTTTACCACGTCTCTCAGGTCACCATGTTCTAGTCAGCACGGACAACACGAACTGTGATCTCCTACATAAACCGCCAAGGCGGGCTCAGGTCGAGATGGCTCAACCAACTGGTCAGACATCTCCTCCTATGGGCAAAAGGCAAATTACATTCACTAAAAAGCAGTGCATGTGCCAGGCAGACTGAACCAGGGAGCAGACATGCTCTCCAGGGGCCTCGTGTCCCCGGGGGAATGGGCCATCCATTCCTAAATGGTTCAAATGATATGGAGTGTTTTTGGGAGGGCAGAGGTCGACCTCTTCGCCTCCGAAGACAACTGTCATTGCCCAATCTATTTTTCAAAGAACAAGGATGCGCTGGCCCACAAATGGCCCAGCTGCATACTTTATGCTTTTCCACCAGTACCGCTCATTCCCCAAATTTTAAAAAGGATCAGGGAATGAGAGCACACAGTCCTGCTAGTGGCTCCACTCTGGCGAACCCACATCAGGTTTCCCGAGTTGATTCAGTTACTATCAGCAGCCCCATGGCCAGTTCCCCTAAGGAAAGATCTCCTTTCTGAGGCGAACGGGACAATCCGGCACCCCCACCCCAAAATTGTGGGCGTTACATGTTTGGCAACTCAAGGGGGGCTCAAGAACCTCCCAGTGAGTGTCTTGAGCACCGTCAGTGAAGCTAGAGCTCCGTCTACTAGACGTCTCTATGCCCTTAAATGGTCAGTGTTCTCTGACTGGTGTTCAGTCAGGAACTATAACCCAGTGTCATGCGAGATATCACAATTCTTGTTTTTCTATAAGAGATGTTGGATGCAGGACACACTCCATCCACACTCAAAGTCTACACGGCAGCTATCGCCGCATCCCATACGCCTATAGCTGGCCAATCAGTACGCAGACACACCATGGTCATAAAATTCTTAAAAGGAGCCAGGAGGCTTAACCCCCTTCTCCCTCCTACGGTGCCATCCTGGGACCTTCATTGGTCCTAAGAGCACTAAAAAGACCTCCCTTCGAGCCGCTGCAGACGGCTGAATTAAAGCCACTTTCGCTGAAAACTGCCCTGCTACTAGCACTGGCATCTGTTAAGCGTGTCAGTGACATTCAAGCGTTATCTGTGAACGCATCATGTTTAGATTTGGCCCAGGCGATTCTAAAGTCATCCTCAAACCAGGGCATGGTTATGTACCTAAAGTGCTTTCAACACCGTTCAAAGCACAGGTAATCACTCTCTCTGCCCTCCCCACTTCGGAGGATGAGAGACAGTTACACCTGCTCGGCCCTGTTAGGTCGCTTAGAGCATATATTGAGCGGTCCTCCCACTTTAGACAGTCGGAGCAGCTCTTTGTAAGTTTTGGTGACCGAACTAAGGAACTTCCGGTCACCAAACAAAACCTAGCCAGATGGCTAGCGGACGCGATAGCGTTAGCATATGACACTATGGGCCTCCAATGCCCCATAGGTGTCAAAGCTCACTCCACCAGAGGCATGGCCTCCTCTTGGGCGTGGTCTAGTGGAGTTTTTCTATGGGTGACATTTGTAGATCGGCAGGTTGGTCCTCACCATCTACTTTAACCAGATTCTTCAGTCTGGATGTCCCTGCACTGCAGGCACAAGTCCTCGCTGTATAAAAATACTAAGACGGCCTAACGAATATCAGACGGCCTTGTAAGCCCGTCGCCGTCATAAGTTGGCATTGGGGCCTTCATATGCTTCAATGCTTACACATTCCTTATAGTTACCGGCCTCTATGAGCCCAGTAGTATAAGACGTGTGTACATATATATTATTAATATAAATGATGTGTCAGTAACTCTAGTCTTGAGCCCTTTCTAATAAGTGTTCAAACTTGAGGGAGTACATGTCACTGCGCTTATCATAGCACGGCGGGATTTTACAGGTTCCCATACAGCGTCTTAAAGACGCAGTACGAACTGACCGTTCGAAAGGGAACGTACTCGGTTACTTAACGTAACCTCGGTTCCCTGAGATAAGGGAAGGAGTACTGCGTAGACGGCCGTGCTATGGCGCTGACTCGGGTGATCGTCGCTTCAGTCGATTTAACCTGACGTTTTTGACAGTTACAGCGTATTTTATATGCCCCTTTCGCGGGCTCTTGCGCTCAGCTTCGCGGGCTTTGTGCCCTTTGGTTCGCTCAGATTACGCTGTTCTGCCATTGGTTCATGCAGTTCCCACTGGCCAGCCAATAGCGTGCGAGATGTCTCGACACTGTTTTGACTGGGCAGTAGCACTGCGTGATTTTACAATTACTTCAGTATATTCGAGAGTAGGAGAACCTACCCATACAGCGTCTTAAAGACGCAGTACTCCTTCCCTTATCTCAGGGAACCGAGGTTACGTTAAGTAACCGAGTACGTTAATGTCTGTCCAGTTGTAAAAGACAGATGGTTAATTTGATAGGTTAATAGGTTGTTTCACCTCCTATTATGTCTGTTGTGATGCATTCACAATAAATTAATGTTGCTGTTTATGCTTCATTTGTTGTTTGCTCATCTGGATTTAATTTTATATATGTCTGTATGCATGTACGTTTAGTTTAATTGGGTTGGGGTGCCGTGGAAAAAAAAATCACTACAAAGGGGTGCCATGCTTTCAAAAAGTTTGGCAACCACTGGTCTAGCCATCACAATTTGGCCCTTGTCAAACTCACTCAAATCCTTACGCTTGCCCATTTTTCCTGCTTCTAACACATCAACCTGGAGGACAAAATGTTCACTTGCTGCCTAATATATCCCACCCACTAACAGGTGCTGTGATGAAGAAATCCCCAGCAGTTCCCTGGTTCAGGAAAACCCTACAATAGAGCAACTGTTCCATACCTGGCCAGAGTTTCTTCTAGAAAGGTGGGATCCTGGCTCACCCGGTCCACCAACCGGTTAAAATGTGTCTGTACTGCCAGTGCCTGATGAAAGAGTGCTGTGGGCACCGGTGTGGGAAACAACGTGAACGGTGCATAACTCACCACCTGTCAACAAATACACATTTACTTGGCACGCATCTACACCATCAGAGCCCTTCGGTCACTCCTGATTCTTTGAGCGAGGGGGCTCTGCTCAGTATTGACTCAACGGGGCATGCACTCAATGATCTCTACAGCGTCCCTGGGAAAGCCAAACAAAGGTGATTTGACTCCGGGATGAAAATAACAGTGTCTCGACGACATGGCGACAAACACACTCAAACGCAACACGTCCTCTTCTCCACGTGGGACAGCAACAAGACCACGCCCCCTTTTTTTGCGTATTCTTGTGGGTGGAGGTTAGTCTGTTCTACTGACGTCATTTATGAAGGAAGTACCAGGATGTAGTCCAAGCCGGCCGTTCGCTGTAGGCTTTGAAAGGGAACTTCTGTTAAATAAAATAACTCGCTTGGCATTGAACTTTGAGCTTTATAATTTTGCAGCTATTATTTATGCTCTAACAGCAACATTACACACTAACTAAAGTTTGAACAGTGGGATCACGAAGAACGGGACCTTTAAATCCTGCATTGGTATTTTCATACAAGGTCATATATTCATTTGGAATTTTTTTTTACCTGCAATATGCCCTTTAAAAAAAAAATAATACTTTTATTCAGCAAGGATGTGCTAAATTGATAAAAAGTGATAGTAAAGATTTATATTGTTAGAAAAGATTTCTGTTTTGAGTAATGATGATTTCTGAAGGATCATGTGACACTGAAGACTGGAGTAATGGCTGATTAAAATTCAGCTTTGCATCACAGAAATAAATTATACTTTAAAATAGAAGAAATATATATAAATTGTAATAATATTTCACAATATTACTGTTTTCTTCTGTATTTTTGATCAAATAAATCCAGCCTTGATGAGCATAAGACTTCTTTTTTTTTTACATTAAAAATAGTAATATTTCCAAACTTTTGACCAGTGCTGTAATACACTGTACATTAAATAATATATTAAATATCTAAATAAATATTATGCATACACATAATAACATAACACAATTGTAAGTGTGTTCCTTTCCTCCCTCAAAATGCTCTCTGTGGGATTTGGCAGCTTGGATGAACAGTGCTCGTAATGTCTAAATGAAGCGATATAGCTCTTACTTCTGGAGAGTTTGGCGTTTGTTTGGTCCGCATCAACACCCCGTGTAAAAGTGCTGCGATCTCTTCGATATTTTTGATCAGGTTTTCGTCTTTCAGGGCGTCCTCCAGTTTGACAGACATAGCAGACAATCTACAATCAGAATCACACACATAGTACTCATTACATATGCTTCACGCATACCACACATTTTCACAAGGGAGATGCAGACTTCCAGATAGAAGGTTTTCTTATGTTATTAAACTGTGAGAAAGGGGAAATGGCTTTATTTAGGTTTGTTAATCTTAACCCGCACCGGATCGTGGGCGGGGGGGTTGACGGAAGTGGGCGTGTGTGTACTTTTATTTTATACAAAATATTCAATCAACTATCACAAACTATGCATCATTTGAAAGCTAAAACACTCAAGATTCATGTTCTGAACTTGTTTTTGCAATAAATAAACCAGAGAGGAAAGGGTTAAATGAAACGCTAAAGGACCGGCCATGTAAACATTAGCATAATATTAGCGGTAAGTTACCCCTCTTTCATCTCCTGTCGTTCGGATCAGATCGGACGAATCCAATAAACACCCGCATACATCTCTGTGTAAGAGTCCACTCTTCAAAATGCATCCCACTTTTTAATCCAAAACAACGAAAAAATAGGGAAAAAACAAAAAATCCTTCGTTGTTTGCAAGAGAGTTTTGAGTTAGCGTAATCAATCATGTCCATTTTCAATTAAATATCGACTCTAATCCTTTTCTGGCAAACTCCCCCTGCAAGAATAGTCTCTCCCACGTATTATAAACCCTCCCTCGTCTCTCTCCTTCAATCAGAGACTCTCCTGGGATGCATCATATAGAGGAAGCGCTTTACAGGCTTGGTGAGCTGTCAATCATTGCGCCCATGGTTTTCGTTGGATAAAGGCACTCGGTGCCCAGCCAATGCCTTTCCAACCAAGGTTTGATTGATGGACTTAGTAACCAATCAAAAGGCATTATCTTGCGCAGTTTACGTAAGTAGGCTTTGGTGAATACTGTTTGTGCGCAGTCTGCGCGTTCTCAATGGCGTAACTGCAGTGGAGCGCGCAGACTCTTACTGACGCTTCCCATCAGCTAAATTAGTTTTTTACACTTTGTAATCTCTGTAAATAGTTGCTTTAGTTTTTCAGTAACTGTTTATCCATTATAATTAGCAGTTTATTGCAGATTTATTTGAATGAAAAACTACTCTTTACAATAGCAAATGTTCTGAAATAAATGGCCTTTTTGAAATTCGCCTAGACTTTTCTTGACATAAAAGCTCACAGAAGCTACATTACTGAGAGAATCATCCTCATATTTGAATCATGACATGATTAGACATTCAGTTTTATATTTAAGTTATTTTCAGGCTCTTAACATTAAATTATAATATTTTTTTCCCTAAGTAAAAAAAAAAAAAAAAAAAACGTGAGTCACTTACATGTATATTTACATGTATATTACTCTGTTCCCATATTACTTTGAGTTATTATGACTCTTGGGTAGCAACATTTCAAGTGTCTAGTTTAAAATAAGACCAGATTTATGAATATAGACCATAGGGTTTAGAGTGAGTGTGTGTATGTGAGTTTATAATGTGAGTGAGTGTGTGTATGTGAGTTTATAATGTGAGTGAGTGTGTGTATGTGAGTTTATAATGTGAGTGAGTGTGTGTGTGTGTGAGTTTATAATGTGAGTGAGTGTGTGAATGTGAGTTTATAATGTGAGTGAGTGTGTGTATGTGAGTTTATAATGTCAGTGAGTGTGTGTGTGTGTGTGAGTTTATAATGTGAGTGAGTGAGTGTGTGTATGTGAGTTTATAATGTGAGTGAGTGTGTGTATGTGAGTTTATAATGTGAGTGAGTGTGTGTATGTGAGTTTATAATGTGAGTGAGTGTGTGAATGTGAGTTTATAATGTGAGTGAGTGTGTGTATGTGAGTTTATAATGTCAGTGAGTGTGTGTGTGTGTGTGTGAGTTTATAATGTGAGTGAGTGAGTGTGTGTATGTGAGTTTATAATGTAAGTGAGTGAGTGAGTGTGTGTATGTGAGTTTATAATGAGTGTGTGTATGTGAGCTTATAACGTGAGTGAGTGTGTGTATGTGAATTTATAATGTGAGTGAGTGAGTGTGTGTGAGTTTATAATGTGAGTGTGTGTGAGTTTATAATGTGAATGAGTGTGTGTGTATGAGAGTTTATAATGTGAGTGAGTGTGTGTATGTGAGTTTATAATGTGAGTGAGTGTGTGTATGTGAGTTTATAATGTGAGTGAGTGAGTGAGTGTGTGTGAGTTTATAATGTGAGTGAGTGTGTGTATGTGAGTTTATAATGTGAGTGAGTGTGTGTATGTGAGTTTATAATGTGAGTGAGTGTGTGTATGTGAGTTTATAATGTGAGTGAGTGTGTGTATGTGAGTTTATAATGTGAGTGAGTGTGTGTATGTGAGTTTATAATGTGAGTGAGTCTGTGTGTGTGTGTGTGTGTGTGTGTGAGTTTATAATGTGAGTGAGTGAGTGTGTGTGTGTGAGTTTATAATGTGAGTGAGTGTGTGTGTGAGTGTGTGTGAGTTTATAATGTGAGTGAGTGTGTGTATGTGAGTTTATAATTTGAGTGAGTGTGTGTGTGTGTGTGAGTTTATAATGTGAGTGAGTGAGTGAGTGTGTGTGAGTTTATAATGTGAGTGAGTGAGTGTATGTGAGTTTATAATGTGAGTGAGTGTGTGTATGTGAGTTTATAATGTGGGTGAGTGTGTGTATGTGAGTTTATAATGTGAGTGAGTGTGTGTATGTGAGTTTATAATTTGAGTGAGTGTGTGTGTGTGTGAGTTTATAATGTGAGTGAGTGAGTGAGTGTGTGTGAGTTTATAATGTGAGTGAGTGAGTGTATGTGAGTTTATAATGTGAGTGAGTGTGTGTATGTGAGTTTATAATGTGAGTGTGTGTGAGTTTATAATGTGAGTGAGTGTGTGTATGTGAGTTTATAATGTGGGTGAGTGTGTGTATGTGAGTTTATAATGTGAGTGAGTGTGTGTATGTGAGTTTATAATTTGAGTGAGTGTGTGTGTGTGTGTGAGTTTATAATGTGAGTGAGTGAGTGAGTGTGTGTGAGTTTATAATGTGAGTGAGTGTGTGTGAGTTTATAATGTGAATGAGTGTGTGTATGTGAGTTTATAATTTGAGTGAGTGTGTGTGTGTGAGTTTATAATGTGAGTGAGTGAGTGAGTGAGTGTGTGTGAGTTTATAATGTGAGTGAGTGTGTGTATGTGAGTTTATAATGTGAGTGTGTGTGAGTTTATAATGTGAGTGAGTGTGTGTATGTGAGTTTATAATGTGGGTGAGTGTGTGTATGTGAGTTTATAATGTGAGTGAGTGTGTGTATGTGAGTTTATAATTTGAGTGAGTGTGTGTGTGTGTGTGAGTTTATAATGTGAGTGAGTGAGTGAGTGTGTGTGAGTTTATAATGTGAGTGAGTGAGTGTATGTGAGTTTATAATGTGAGTGAGTGTGTGTATGTGAGTTTATAATGTGAGTGTGTGTGAGTTTATAATGTGAGTGAGTGTGTGTGTGTGTATGTGAGTTTATAATGTGAGTGAGTGTGTGTATGTGAGTTTATAATGTGAGTGAGTGTGTGTATGTGAGTTTATAATGTGAGTGAGTGTGTGTATGTGAGTTTATAATGTGAGTGTGTGTGAGTTTATAATGTGAGTGAGTGAGTGTGTGTGAGTTTATAATGTGAGTGAGTGTGTGTGTGTGTGTGTGAGTTTATAATGTGAGTGAGTGAGTGTGTGTATGTGAGTTTATAATGTGAGTGAGTGTGTGTATGTGAGTTTATAATGTGAGTGTGTGTGTGTGTGTGTGTGTGTGTGTGTGTGTGTGTGTGTGTGTGTGTGTGTGTGTGTGTGAGTTTATAATGTGAGTGAGTGTGTGTATGTGAGTTTATAATGTGAGTGAGTGTGTGTATGTGAGTTTATAATGTGAGTGAGTGAGTGTGTGTGAGTTTATAATGTGAATGAGTGTGTGTGTGTGTGTGTGTGTGTGTGAGTTTATAATGTGAGTGAGTGTGTGTATGTGAGTTTATAATGTGAGTGAGTGTGTGTATGTGAGTTTATAATGTGAGTGAGTGTATGTATGTGAGTTTATAATGTGAGTGAGTGTGTGTATGTGAGTTTATAATGTGAGTGAGTGTGTGTATGTGAGTTTATAATGTGAGTGAGTGTGTGTATGTGAGTTTATAATGTGAGTGAGTGAGTGAGTGTGTGTGAGTTTATAATGTGAGTGAGTGTGTGTATGTGAGTTTATAATGTGAGTGAGTGTGTGTATGTGAGTTTATAATGTGAGTGAGTGTGTGTATGTGAGTTTATAATGTGAGTGAGTGTGTGTGTGTGAGTTTATAATGTGAGTGAGTGAGTGTGTGTGTGTGAGTTTATAATGTGAGTGAGTGTGTGTGAGTTTATAATGTGAGTGAGTGTGTGTATGTGAGTTTATAATGTGAGTGAGTGTGTGTGTGTGAGTTTATAATGTGAGTGAGTGAGTGTGTGTGTGTGAGTTTATAATGTGAGTGAGTGTGTGTGAGTTTATAATGTGAATGAGTGTGTGTATGTGAGTTTATAATTTGAGTGAGTGTGTGTGTGTGAGTTTATAATGTGAGTGAGTGAGTGAGTGAGTGTGTGTGAGTTTATAATGTGAGTGAGTGTGTGTATGTGAGTTTATAATGTTAGTGAGTGTGTGTATGTGAGTTTATAATGTGAGTGAGTGTGTGTATGTGAGTTTATAATGTGAGTGAGTGAGTGTGTGTATGTGAGTTTATAATTTGAGTGAGTGTGTGTATGTGAGTTTATAATGTGAGTGAGTGAGTGTGTGTATGTGAGTTTAAAATGTGAGTGAGTGTGTGTATGTGAGTTTATAATGTGAGTGAGTGAGTGTGTGTATGTGAGTTTATAATGTGAGTGAGTGAGTGTGTGTATGTGAGTTTATAATTTGAGTGAGTGTGTGTATGTGAGTTTATAATGTGAGTGAGTGAGTGTGTGTATGTGAGTTTATAATGTGAGTGAGTGAGTGAGTGTGTGTGAGTTTATAATGTGAGTGTGTGTGAGTTTATAATGTGAATGAGTGTGTGTGTGTGTGAGTTTATAAAGTGAGTGAGTGTGTGTATGTGAGTTTATAATGTGAGTGAGTGTGTGTATGTGAGTTTATAATGTGAGTGAGTGTGTGTATGTGAGTTTATAATGTGAGTGAGTGTGTGTATGTGAGTTTATAATGTGAGTGAGTGAGTGTGTGTGAGTTTATAATGTGAGTGAGTGTGTGTATGTGAGTTTATAATGTGAGTGAGTGTGTGTATGTGAGTTTATAATGTGAGTGAGTGTGTGTATGTGAGTTTATAATGTGAGTGAGTGTGTGTATGTGAGTTTATAATGTGAGTGAGTGAGTGTGTGTGAGTTTATAATGTGAGTGAGTGTGTGTATGTGAGTTTATAATGTGAGTGAGTGTGTGTATGTGAGTTTATAATGTGAGTGAGTGTGTGTATGTGAGTTTATAATGTGAGTGAGTGTGTGTATGTGAGTTTATAATGTGAGTGAGTGTGTGTATGTGAGTTTATAATGTGAGTGAGTGTGTGTATGTGAGTTTATAATGTGAGTGAGTGTGTGTGTGTGTGTGTGAGTTTATAATGTGAGTGAGTGAGTGTGTGTGTGTGAGTTTATAATGTGAGTGAGTGTGTGTGAGTTTATAATGTGAGTGAGTGTGTGTATGTGAGTTTATAATTTGAGTGAGTGTGTGTGTGTGAGTTTATAATGTGAGTGAGTGAGTGAGTGTGTGTATGTGAGTTTATAATGTGAGTGAGTGTGTGTATGTGAGTTTATAATGTGAGTGAGTGTGTGTATGTGAGTTTATAATGTGAGTGAGTGTGTGTATGTGAGTTTATAATGTGAGTGAGTGTGTGTATGTATGTGAGTTTATAATGTGAGTGAGTGAGTGTGTGTTTGTGAGTTTATAATGTGAGTGAGTGAGTGAGTGTGTGTATGTGAGTTTAAAATGTGAGTGAGTGTGTGTATGTGAGTTTATAATGTGAGTGAGTGTGTGTATGTGAGTTTATAATGTGAGTGAGTGAGTGTGTGTATGTGAGTTTATAATGTGAGTGAGTGAGTGTGTGTATGTGAGTTTATAATGTGAGTGAGTGAGTGTGTGTATGTGAGTTTATAATGTGAGTGAGTGAGTGTGTGTATGTGAGTTTATAATTTGAGTGAGTGTGTGTATGTATGTGAGGTTATAATGTGAGTGAGTGTGTGTATGTGAGTTTATAATGTGAGTGAGTGAGTGTGTGTATGTGAGTTTATAATGTGAGTGAGTGAGTGTGTGTATGTGAGTTTATAATTTGAGTGAGTGTGTGTATGTGAGTTTATAATGTGAGTGAGTGAGTGTGTGTATGTGAGTTTAAAATGTGAGTGAGTGAGTGTGTGTATGTGAGTTTATAATGTGAGTGAGTGAGTGTGTGTATGTGAGTTTATAATGTGAGTGAGTGAGTGTGTGTATGTGAGTTTATAATTTGAGTGAGTGTGTGTATGTGAGTTTATAATGTGAGTGAGTGAGTGTGTGTATGTGAGTTTAAAATGTGAGTGAGTGAGTGTGTGTATGTGAGTTTATAATGTGAGTGAGTGAGTGTGTGTATGTGAGTTTATAATTTGAGTGAGTGTGTGTATGTGAGTTTATAATGTGAGTGAGTGTGTGTATGTGAGTTTATAATGTGAGTGAGTGTGTGTATGTGAGTTTATAATGTGAGTGAGTGTGTGTATGTGAGTTTATAATGTGAGTGAGTGTGTGTATGTGAGTTTATAATGTGAGTGAGTGTGTGTATGTGAGTTTATAATGTGAGTGAGTGTGTGTATGTGAGTTTATAATGTGAGTGAGTGTGTGTATGTGAGTTTATAATGTGAGTGAGTGTGTGTATGTGAGTTTATAATGTGAGTGAGTGTGTGTATGTGAGTTTATAATGTGAGTGAGTGTGTGTATGTGAGTTTATAATGTGAGTGAGTGTGTGTATGTGAGTTTATAATGTGAGTGAGTGTGTGTATGTGAGTTTATAATGTGAGTGAGTGTGTGTATGTGAGTTTATAATGTGAGTGAGTGTGTGTATGTGAGTTTATAATGTGAGTGAGTGTGCGTATGTGAGTTTATAATGTGAGTGAGTGTGCGTATGTGAGTTTATAATGTGAGTGAGTGTGTGTATGTGAGTTTATAATGTGAGTGAGTGTGTGTATGTGAGTTTATAATGTGAGTGAGTGTGTGTATGTGAGTTTATAATTTGAGTGAGTGTGTGTATGTGAGTTTATAATGTGAGTGAGTGTGCGTATGTGAGTTTATAATGTGAGTGAGTGTGTGTGTGTGTGAGTTTATAATGTGAGTGAGTGTGTGTATGTGAGTTTATAATGTGAGTGAGTGTGTGTATGTGAGTTTATAATGTGAGTGAGTGTGTGTATGTGAGTTTATAATGTGAGTGAGTGTGTGTATGTGAGTTTATAATGTGAGTGAGTGTGTGTATGTGAGTTTATAATGTGAGTGAGTGTGTGTATGTGAGTTTATAATGTGAGTGAGTGTGTGTATGTGAGTTTATAATGTGAGTGAGTGTGAGTATGTGAGTTTATAATGTGAGTGAGTGAGTGTGTGTGTGTGTGAGTTTATAATGTGAGTGAGTGTGTGTATGTGAGTTTATAATGTGAGTGAGTGTGTGTATGTGAGTTTATAATGTGAGTGAGTGTGTGTATGTGAGTTTATAATGTGAGTGAGTGTGTGTATGTGAGTTTATAATGTGAGTGAGTGTGTGTATGTGAGTTTATAATGTGAGTGTGTGTGAGTTTATAATGTGAGTGAGTGTGTGTATGTGAGTTTATAATGTGAGTGAGTGAGTGTGTGTGTGTATGAGTTTATAATGTGAGTGAGTGTGTGTATGTGAGTTTATAATGTGAGTGAGTGTGTGTATGTGAGTTTATAATGTGAGTGAGTGTGTGTATGTGAGTTTATAATGTGAGTGAGTGAGTGTGTGTGTGAGTTTATAATGTGAGTGAGTGTGTGTATGTGAGTTTATAATGTGAGAGAGTGTGTGTATGTGAGTTTATAATGTGAGTGAGTGTGTGTATGTGAGTTTATAATGTGAGTGAGTGTGTGTATGTGAGTTTATAATGTGAGTGTGTGTGAGTTTATAATGTGAGTGAGTGTGTGTATGTGAGTTTATAATGTGAGTGAGTGAGTGTGTGTGTGTGTGAGTTTATAATGTGAGTGAGTGTGTGTATGTGAGTTTATAATGTGAGTGAGTGTGTGTATGTGAGTTTATAATGTGAGTGAGTGTGTGTATGTGAGTTTATAATGTGAGTGAGTGAGTGTGTGTGTGAGTTTATAATGTGAGTGAGTGTGTGTATGTGAGTTTATAATGTGAGAGAGTGTGTGTATGTGAGTTTATAATGTGAGTGAGTGTGTGTATGTGAGTTTATAATGTGAGTGAGTGTGTGTATGTGAGTTTATAATGTGAGTGAGTGTGTGTATGTGAGTTTATAATGTGAGTGAGTGTGTGTATGTGAGTTTATAATGTGAGTGAGTGTGTGTATGTGAGTTTATAATGTGAGTGAGTGTGTGTATGTGAGTTTATAATGTGAGTGAGTGTGTGTATGTGAGTTTATAATGTGAGTGAGTGTGTGTATGTGAGTTTATAATGTGAGTGAGTGTGTGTATGTGAGTTTATAATGTGAGTGAGTGTGTGTATGTGAGTTTATAATGTGAGTGAGTGTGTGTATGTGAGTTTATAATGTGAGTGAGTGTGTGTATGTGAGTTTATAATGTGAGTGAGTGAGTGAGTGTGTGTGTGTGTGTGTGAGTTTATAATGTGAGTGAGTGTGTGTATGTGAGTTTATAATGTGAGTGAGTGTGTGTATGTGAGTTTATAATGTGAGTGAGTGTGTGTATGTGAGTTTATAATGTGAGTGAGTGTGTGTATGTGAGTTTATAATGTGAGTGAGTGTGTGTATATGTGAGTTTATAATGTGAGTGAGTGTGTGTATGTGAGTTTATAATGTGAGTGAGTGTGTGTATGTGAGTTTATAATGTGAGTGAGTGTGTGTATGTGAGTTTATAATGTGAGTGAGTGAGTGTGTGTGTGAGTTTATAATGTGAGTGAGTGTGTGTATGTGAGTTTATAATGTGAGTGAGTGTGTGTATGTGAGTTTATAATGTGAGTGAGTGTGTGTATGTGAGTTTATAATGTGAGTGAGTGTGTGTATGTGAGTTTATAATGTGAGTGAGTGTGTGTATGTGAGTTTATAATGTGAGAGAGTGTGTGTATGTGAGTTTATAATGTGAGTGAGTGTGTGTATGTGAGTTTATAATGTGAGTGTGTGTGAGTTTATAATGTGAGTGAGTGTGTGTATGTGAGTTTATAATGTGAGTGAGTGAGTGTGTGTGTGTGTGAGTTTATAATGTGAGTGAGTGTGTGTATGTGAGTTTATAATGTGAGTGAGTGTGTGTATGTGAGTTTATAATGTGAGTGAGTGTGTGTATGTGAGTTTATAATGTGAGTGAGTGAGTGTGTGTGTGAGTTTATAATGTGAGTGAGTGTGTGTATGTGAGTTTATAATGTGAGAGAGTGTGTGTATGTGAGTTTATAATGTGAGTGAGTGTGTGTATGTGAGTTTATAATGTGAGTGAGTGTGTGTATGTGAGTTTATAATGTGAGTGAGTGTGTGTATGTGAGTTTATAATGTGAGTGAGTGTGTGTATGTGAGTTTATAATGTGAGTGTGTGTGAGTTTATAATGTGAGTGAGTGTGTGTATGTGAGTTTATAATGTGAGTGAGTGAGTGTGTGTGTGTGTGTGTGTGTGAGTTTATAATGTGAGTGAGTGTGTGTATGTGAGTTTATAATGTGAGTGAGTGTGTGTATGTGAGTTTATAATGTGAGTGAGTGTGTGTATGTGAGTTTATAATGTGAGTGAGTGAGTGTGTGTGTGAGTTTATAATGTGAGTGAGTGTGTGTATGTGAGTTTATAATGTGAGTGAGTGTGTGTATGTGAGTTTATAATGTGAGTGAGTGTGTGTATGTGAGTTTATAATGTGAGTGAGTGTGTGTATGTGAGTTTATAATGTGAGTGAGTGTGTGTATGTGAGTATATAATGTGAGTGAGTGTGTGTATGTGAGTTTATAATGTGAGTGAGTGTGTGTATGTGAGTTTATAATGTGAGTGAGTGTGTGTATGTGAGTTTATAATGTGAGTGAGTGTGTGTATGTGAGTTTATAATGTGAGTGAGTGTGTGTATGTGAGTTTATAATGTGAGTGAGTGTGTGTATGTGAGTTTATAATGTGAGTGAGTGAGTGTGTGTGTGTGTGAGTTTATAATGTGAGTGAGTGTGTGTATGTGAGTTTATAATGTGAGTGAGTGTGTGTATGTGAGTTTATAATGTGAGTGAGTGTGTGTATGTGAGTTTATAATGTGAGTGAGTGTGTGTATGTGAGTTTATAATGTGAGTGAGTGTGTGTATATGTGAGTTTATAATGTGAGTGAGTGTGTGTATGTGAGTTTATAATGTGAGTGAGTGTGTGTATGTGAGTTTATAATGTAATAAAAACTTGAGCTCATAATGTAGTAATTTTTACATTATTAGAAATGTATTACATTGTGTGCAGTTATTACATTATGAGTTGCTACACAAACTAATAGCAATTTAAATGTAGCTTATTTTATTATTATCAAACGTTCAGTCTAAGAGAATATCGCATGCCTTTTGTCAATCATTATATTCTTCTTGTAAATCATTATAAATGAATCATGTGAGGATCCCTTCTGATCAGCTTAGATCAACACATGTCCAGTCTGGTCCAGACGAGAAGTGCTAGTTTGGTGCTGTTTTAGCTGTTGGGCTATTTTGAACATGACAATATGTTTTAGACTTCACTGAATGAGGGCCGGTGTGCGCATGTGCGTCAAACTGATGGACATTCTGTGTAATGAAGGAGCCACTGGAGGCAAGTTGAAGTCAGAACCCAAGTGCAGTTTAATTATAAGTGAACAAAACAAACAAGGGTTTGACACGAACACAGACTTGACTTGACTCATGAACTACCCACCAGTGGGTACAGATAACAAAGACAAGGGAACATGGCAAACATGAGGGCTTAAATGCACAAGAGGTGTGTTCGACATCGGCTGCGGCCGGATGCAACTGATCGGCGAGAGTAGCCGCGTGCAGGCGGGCAGGAGCTGCAAACGGAGCCGTGAAGTCGGACACTTTCTGCTTCCCGCAGTGACGCTCGCGCTGTGTTTGCATACTTTATCAGCTGAAGTGAAATAAATGCAATATTTGGCAATACACAGATGTTTCAGAGTAATGCTTTATGCACCGCTTAATACAGCGTGTGTTTGTAGAATAAAGTGTAACATATAAGCCTACACTATCAATGAAGTGGGGTCTACGTTTTTAATCGTAGACAATATAACATCGCAACTTCATGAAATGAGGTTTTACTGTTATAAAAAAACAGATTTGTGCGCATTATTGGAGCTGAAGGTTTTAGAATAAACAGGAAACACGCGTGATCGCTGTCATGCGGTGAATCCAGCCAATCGAGGAACAGCTGTGTCGTCATCAGAGTCTGTGCAGCTGCTCTGTAGAAACTGCACCGGCTGTATCAGCCGACTGCTCTCGCTGGACAAAATTTCTAACCGGCATGCACTGCTTCAAGTCAGCCGCCGATCGGTCTGCGCATCGCTGTATCAAGTCGAACAAGCCTATCAACTACTGACTAAACAAGACACACCTGTGAACAATCAAGACAATGAACCAATGACAACATGACACAAGAGACTAGGGAAGCACATGATAAGATCACATGAGGGCAAGAGGATCACATGACTAACAGGAACCATGACTGTGATCAACTTCAGAATAAAAGACATGAAACATGAACAGGAAACAAAACCAAACACACGTGACACATTCTGCTACATTAAATATGCATTTTATTGCCTGTAAGGTATAAAATACGAAATTAGTATATTTATGAGAGCAGTAAATGTAAAGGGACTGTTGTAATGGTAATATAAAAATAAGATTAATAGAATGATCAGTAAATGTGTGTGTGTGTTTAGTCTGTGCTTTAGTTTTTCTGTGTTACGGTGGGCAAGTTTTAGAATGTGTTTATATTTGAACCGTTTTGCATTTAATGTTCAGCACTGGCTAAAGACACATTCACTATATTTGTTAGGCTTTTATTTACACATTGTTTTAATCATTGTCATGATTTTGATAAATAATGTAAAAAATACAATATATAGATATATAAATATAAATATTCATTAGTTGAGTCCTAGTTACGACTCGCTGATCCTGGGTCTCTTGTTTTGCAGGAAGGGTTTAATTTAACTTTAGCTCTGGGTTTAATTTCTTGTATTTTCTATTAATTTGATTTCTGTTCCTTGTCCTTGTAATAATAAATAAACCTCATTATGCTAGTTTACACTCTGCAGTTCAATGACTTTCACACACGACCTCTACCTCATGGTACAATATGTTAGTTATTGTTCTGAGCATAATAAATGTATTTAGTTTATAGACGCTTCTGTGTGTCTGTCTCCGCCTACTGGACTGTTTTTATTTTTACTGTCCTAGTTTCAAAAAGAGAAAATCAAGCACATTATGCTAGTTAACACTGCCTCAGACTGTTCTGCACTCTGTCCCAATGTTTTTCCCCTTTGGTCTTTTCTTATTGAGGGACAAACTACTCTCTCTATCTCTCAAACTATCTCTGGCCCATTTGGGCTCTGGTTTCAGCTGGCGCTGCGTGTTCAGCACCTCCAGCGTCTACACAGAGCTTCACAGAGCGCAGCAGACACTGATCTATATTTATGACAAATATAGATCAGTGTCTATATTTATGTAGATCAGTGGGAGTAGAGGATGTAAACTGTAGCTCATGGTCCACTTCTGTAGGTGATCAGGAAGCTCTCTGCAGTTCCGCTGTCACTCCTGCTCACCCTATACACATAATCAAAACCGTTTATCTACACTATCCTAACAATACAATCCAAGCCATGAATGCGGTGATTCAGATAAGTGTAATGTCACTGGTCACCTGTTCACTGTAACCAGGGATGGACCTCCATGTCGTCTAACCTGGGACGGCCTGCCGCCGCGTCACTGAGACACAAGCTGATCAACTGAAGGCACTCTGTAACACACAACACAGTCTTCAGAAACACAAACCAACAAACTCATCCTGGGTTTCTACCTCTGAATGTTTGCTATCTCTTGCCTGTAGACAGCTCTCTAGGGAAGATCAGTGTGCTATTGAAGGAGATCCTGTCTGCGGCTATGAAGGGGAAGCACAGGATGTTGTACAGCGTCACCCCCACAGACCAAACAGTAGCCGGTCCTGCATGATAGCGGTGCTTATTAAACCACTCAGGAGGGGCGTATTCAAGAGTACCTGAGAGACCCAAGAAGACAAGAAACATTCACTGAAAAAGCTCCGGTCCAAACTAATTCTCTCATCAAAAGTTCACAAACATCCACAGAGCGTTTCCTCCTGAAACGCAAACCCACCTGCAAAAGATGTGTAGGCCGAGTCCTTCAGTAGCGCTCCACAACCAAAGTCCAGCAGCTTGATGTCGTGGGAAGCTGTGGAGATCAGCAGGTTCTCTGGCTTGACGTCCCGGTGCAGGACTCCGCGGCTCTCGCAGTGCTTCAGAGCGGTGATCAGCTGCACCAGCACTTTCTTGGCCAAGCTCTCATCCAGACAGCCGTTCTCCTCGCAGAAACTCTGCAGATCTTGGCAGGGAACTGGCCGTTCCAGGATCAGGCTGTAGCGGGTGGGACACTCAAACCACTCCACGAGCTGCAGGACGTTGGGGCAGGCAGGAGCCGAATTGACCCGGGCCATCAATGCCACCTCCAGAGGCAGCAGACCCTGACCTTCCTGCAGGGACAAATGCTCCATTATATCCAGCGCTGAACCAAACGGATGAAACAGAACAACAGATTCACGCTGGAACTTACATCTTTCAGCATCTTTAGGGCCCTGTTTTTGGAGACGTACTTGATGGCGACCTGTAGACGATAAGCCACAGTAAATCACACCTGAATTTACTGATATCAACATTTATAAAGGCTGTCTGAACAAAGGAGGGAAGAAAATGTCTTACTGGCAGTCCGTCAGACCTGCGGTTCCCAGCATACACGGAGCCGAATCCGCCCTTGCCCAGCAACGGGCCCTTCGCATATGCTTCTGCAATACATACGATCAAAGAAACGTCTTAAGAGAAAACATGTTTCAGTCTCTAAAGCTGTAAAAAGACATAACTTTAATGCTTCAATCCTTACATCAAACAGCTGAGGAACATTTTTAATGACAAATCATTTAATAACTGAGCCATGACTTTTTAATATAAGTCTATTCTGACCTTTGCGAGAGCGTTTCGCAGGTGTTTTAAATGAAGTGGATGGACTTCCATCGTCTGGTCCCTCCCCGCTGCCGCTCTGCCCCTTCCTCTTCCTGTCAGCCGGACCTGTGAACACAGAAACAGCCAAATCAGATGGCAGGGGGGCAAAATATCCTGGTAGTACCTGGCTCAGTGTCGGGTCTGGCAGCGGATCCTCGCGGGCGTCTGAACTGATGCTCCAAACCTCCTGACCAGCCGACTGACTGGAAGCAGCTCTGCTAGATCTGCAGCGGCCTGGAGCTGGAATATTTCAAACATCAGAAACTGTTTTTTAATAATATGAATAATTAATGTCAGTGGTTACAACATATTGTTACTGTATTTTTTCAACTTTCTATGTTAATGACAAATAATTGATTAACTGAGCCATACATTTTTTAATATAAGTCTATTCTGACCTTTGCGAGAGCGTTTCGCAGGTGTTTTAAATGAAGTGGATGGACTTCCATCGTCTGGTCCCTCCCCACTGCCGCTCTGCCCCTTCCTCTTCCTGTCAGCCGGACCTGTGGACACAGATACAGCCAAATCAGAAGGCAGGGGGGCAAAATATCCTGGTAGTTCCTGGCTCAGTGTCGGGTCTGGCAGCGGATCCTCTCGGTCGTCTGAACTGATGCTCCAAACCTCCTGACCAGCCGACTGACTGGAAGCAGCTCTGCTGGATCTGCAGCGGCCTGGAGCTGGAATATTTCACATCAATAATTAGTCATATTTTAATAATAATCTATTACAAATTGTTCTTAGAGTAACTCAAGTTTATTTCATATGCAAGGAATCAAATACATGTGATTACTTAGCCGGGGAAATTTAGGGATCAAACGGGTTACCTCGCACAAGTTTCTTCACATTAATTTAGTCAATTATTGTACCACACATACCATAACATACCAATCAACAAATCAGGGCCGGCCCGTGGCATAGGCGGAATAGGCAAATGCTAGGGGCGCCACTCATCCATAGGGGCACCAAAATGTATTACTGATACTATTTTATTCATATTAATTTGAAATATTACCAAATAAAGCGCAAAAAAACTTAACTAAGTCCCCTGCATCTTCCCGGTCCGCCTCATCAATCTCCCCTGCCGAGCTTGAAGTGCATCAGAAATATAACGAGTGATCAGTTTAACGTTGGGAATTTGTTGTGTCGCGTCGCCTCTCGCCGCATCTAATGTAGATAGGATTGCTTTCATTTTTTAGGGTGCTTGGCCGCTCGCTCCAGGTGTAGACACGGTGAAAGTTGCCTGATAATTTATGACGGATGGCCGAATTGTAGTGTCATAAAAACAGAAGCCCTCTGATGCAGGCAAGATAAGGGAAACACTGCAAAATGCTCTTCTTATTTAGTATTTTTGTCTTGTTTCTAGTCTAAATATCTAAAAATTCTTAAACCAAGATGCATTTACTAGATAAGTCAAATTATATTTTTTCTTAAGTGAGTTTATGATTAAAACAAGCTAAATGATCTGCCAATGGGGTGAGAAAAATCATCTTGTTTCTGACTGAAATCTTGTTTCTTGTTTCTGTCCCAAACAGAAATAAGATCATTTTTCTCACCCCATTTGGCAGATAATTGTGCTAGTTTTAAGCATAAACTCACTTCATTTTGATTTTTTCCCCAGAAAACAAGGAAGAAATTATCTAATGTCATTTTACTAGTAAATACATCTTGATTTAAGAATTTTTTGATGTTTGGACTGGACACAAGAAAAAATTACTTAATAAGAAGAGCATTTTTTGCAGTGTAAAGACAGAGGTGAAGTGCTGTAATGAATGAACAGTTTATTTATTTGCATAGTAGTAAAATACTAATGTACGCTAATAAATTCCAGTTTTACCTTCAACTATACGCAAGCAGCTGTTCTGGGTTCTCCAGTGGATTTTGTCAAAAAGAATCATATCTGTTTTTTTAAACGCATGTAATATCACTTTTTTAATAGTCTAATGTTTTTACTCTACAGTTGTGCAGTTTTAAGGGGACATATGGACATTTTAAATTGTATTTGCCGAAATTAGTAATGATATTTATATACAGGTTTATTTAAAACTAAACTGGAAAACAAACACTTTTGCTAGTTCTCAATAGTTTGTGCATGAATGCTAGATGCAATTACTTGTTATTTGTGTTTAGGCTGTAATGTGGCGTCGGTGCTATTTTTGTATAGTTTAGCTATCATCAGCCTTTTTAAAAAATTAAATAATAATAATAATACCATGAACATAATGACGGGGTAGATGGACTGGACATCATTTAAACAATAAAAATGAAAAAACATCAATGCATTAAAAAAAATAAAACAGTACCAGTGTTTCCGCAACTTAGACTGAAAACATGAAGTGCTAAACCTTGATACAAGGGCACCAAGTCAAATCTTGCCTAGGGCAGCAAATTGGTCAGGGCCGGCCCTGCAACAAATGAAACAAAAATAAACACTCACCTCTTCTTTCACCCATGAGAGCCTTCGACATCGACATCGTCCTCCAACCTGCAATAGAAACAATACAAAATACAATACAAAAGAAGAGAATATAATACAACTCTTCAGAAATACCCCTCCCCCCAAAAAATAATCAAATCAAATAAAAAAACCGAAATAAAACTCCAAACTCCGTCTAAAACAAGAAAAGAACAATAAAATAAAATTGTAATCAGAAATAATATGAAAAAATAAAACTCGATGGAAAGAAAATCTCTTCCGATCTCCTTCTAGAATAAAAGCCTCCTCAAAACTCTTTCAATCAGCCTCAAAGTCACGGGATTTGCTCAGGACACAATCTGCAACAGGGTCGGATTTCGCCTCAGCTCAACCAACAGACAGCGATGGGCTCCGGTGTTTATATTTGCAGTTCATATTCACAGGATGCATCGCTATAGCAACTAAAATGCACGCACGCAAAAACATAAACAACGTCGTGTGCGTGAGTAGAGTTACGCTCTCGGTTTTGTACTTGTTTTTATAATTCCTGGAATTTATCATTTTCAAAGCCTTAATTATTCATCATAAGAAAATTGAGCACAATTCATGAATTCACAGTTGCAATTGACACCCCTTCAATTCAAAATATAGACATTTGATTTAAATGTAGCCTATTTCTTTGATTGGGACTCGATTTAATTTACCTCAAATTTTGTATCCATTGAGTTTTCTAAAAACGCAAAAGCGACGAGAACAGTGTTTAAGGACTTGGATCTTAATCTTGACTGAAAGACTGAAGGGTGTATTATTCCTTTATTGTGGTATGACAATGAGGAAAATTGTTGTTATTGTTCCTTTATGCATTTAATAAAAAATAAAATAAATAAATGAGTGATTCTAATTTTAGTCCTGTGAATCAAACAGGTTAGTAGTAGAGGGGTGAAGAAATGCACATTAATAAACGAGCCCAAAACCAGACAAAACGAGAAAGCCCATAATATGATTTTACTGATGAAGGAACGGGTGATGACGTTCCTGATGTATTTTACAGTGATCATAAGCGCCATCTCTCAGTGTTTATGAACACATTAGTTCAGTTATTAACAGTTAAATGTATCTGCGATGATTCGGACGGAAATATTACGGTCAGGAATCATAAAACAAAATCATACATCGAAATAAGATAGTCTCACGGCAGTTCGTGACATAATCACGAAATGTAATCTATTGATTCGTGTTCATGGACACGAATTTCCCCATTTTTTCGTGTCACTCAGCACGACTTTCAATCTAATGTATTTCAATGGGACGTATTTTTCGTGCCTGCACCACGTCTTTCTTTCGAGAGCACAGTATTGTTTTTTTCTCAATTGTTATTCATTTTGCAAACTTTAAGAGATACATTACTCAACATTGAATCAAGAGATTTTAATCCTCGTTTTTATTGCTTTATATTCGGTAGGCTATACTCAACATTAATCTATTTATTCGTGTCCAAGGTCACAGATATCCTTCTTTTTTTTCGTGTCACTCAGCACGACTTTCAATGTATTTTAATGGGACGTATTTTTCGTGCCTGCACCACGTCTTTCTTCCGAGAGCACACTATTTTTTTTTACAATTGTTATTCATTTTGTAAACTTTAAGGGCTATTACTCAACATTTAACCGGGAGGTTTTAATCCTTGTTGTATTGCTTTATATTCGGTAGGCTACTCAACACGAATTGGTTCGTGTCCAATAGCACGAATTTTCTTCTTTTTTTCGTGTCACTCAGCACGACTTTCAATCTAATGTATTTCAAAGGGACGTATTTTCCGTGCCTGCACCACGTCTTTCTTTGCAACATGGTCGTCTCACCCCTATTCGTCACTTGACAACGGAGAGTCGTCCGATCTTTGAATTTTGAACTTTGATTATTTTTCTAACACTAACTCTTTTTCCTCTCTTTTTTATTTAATTTTATACATTAAAATTACATAATTACAGGACGGTATATTTTCTATATGCTTAAAACATTTATCGTTAATTTAGGTGGGATATTTGATAATTTCCCCCTCACGTCCATAAGCCGACGTTGAGGGTAGCTAGCTAGCTGAAACCCTTTTCTAATTCGGTAATATCACGATTTTTCCTCTCTTTTTAATATAATTTCGGAATACATTAAAACGACATAATTGCAGGATTGCATATTTGCTGTAGGCTTAAAACATGCCTTAATTTATTGTGGGATATTTTATAATTGTCGATGGTATTTCAATTTGCAATAGTGAGCCTACTTTGCTTTTTCTTTTTTTTTTGCGCCAAAAAAAGAAACGAAAAAAAGAATAGCCTACTTTTATATAACTTTCATCTCAATACTGATTATGAAGTTGTAATAAATTAATTATATAGCCTACTGCAGAAATGTTTATATTACTTTATGGACATATCCTTTGGCAAAGAGATGGATGCATTCTGGGAAGTGATATGTGTTTAAATGTAATGGCTACATACTCGTGTTTCCTTCACTTGGACATTTATGCTGACCCCTTTAAAATTGAGCACGGATATAAAATATTAATACTGTACTTTTTAATTATGATTGATATTTTGGCGCAATTTTGTGCAACACGTCACTGTGTGCGACCATCGCAGAAACCATTGTCCAGCGCGATTCCACCACGGCAAGTCGCTTACAACAGTTTAATAAGCAAGATTAATTCATAAGCATTATTTACACGTCCAAAACTAATACAATTTTATAGAGTTTATAAAAAAAAACATGTTCTAGGCCTAGATATAGGTTCTAGATATATGTAGGCCTATATATATATTAATAAAAATTTATTTTAAAAAATGTTACGTGACTTTTAACAGTAGCACAGGAAATAGGAAGAACGTGATCTGTATTTATTTATCCTAAGCATTTATAAGAAAATGGGAATCACTCACTATTAGGGTACAGTTTTTATATCTTATATCAACATAACACTACGTAATTAACATTTTCTGTTGTTCTCCCTGCAGATCCTGTCAAACATATCACCTCTCGAACATATCTGAACCTGCTTTTTAAAACCCAAAGGCACTTTTAAGAGCCATCTCTTCATTATTTTCTATCTTACATCCTCTCTGTTCTCACTATCTATATTTCTGTCCATCTCTTCAATCTTTATCTATCTCACGGTCTTTATCTATTGCTCTTTCTTTCCTCCCTGTCTGTCTTTGTCTACTTGTCTGTCTTACCCATCTTTTGTCAGCCTGTCTGTCTGTATCTGACTGTCTGTCTGTATCTGACTGTCTGTCTATCTGTCTGTATCTGACTGTCTGTCTGTATCTGTCTGTCTGTCTGTATACGACTGTCTGTCTGTATACGTCTGTCTGTCTGTATCTGACTGTCTGTCTGTCTGTATCTGACTGTCTGTCTGTATCTGACTGTCTGTATCTGACTGTCTGTCTGTATACGACTGTCTGTCTGTATACGTCTGTCTGTCTGTATCTGACTGTCTGTCTGTCTGTATCTGACTGTCTGTCTGTATCTGACTGTCTGTCTGTCTGTATCTGACTGTCTGTCTGTATCTGACTGTCTGTCTGTATCTGACTGTCTGTCTGTATCTGACTGTCTGTCTGTCTGTATCTGACTGTCTGTCTGTCTGTATCTGACTGTCTGTCTGTCTGTCTTTTGTTATAATGCCAGGAGGGTCTACAAAAAAGATCTTCCCCTTTTGTCAGGGGATAATATTTTGCGCTCAAAAAATCTGCTCGCATTGTAAAAAGGAGCAGCCTCTGAAGCAGCGCCTCAAGAAGAAGCTTCAGAGGTGTGACGAGAGGCGAGAGGAATGGGTGGCTGGTCGTAAGAAAAACCACAACACTGCATCCATCAAGGATGAAGCCAATATCATGGTACGTACAATTTCATACATGACAGTAAACTGTCCAGATCATCTAGGAAGTACATTCAGTGGTACCATTTGTTATTGAGCATGCCAGCGCAAGGTCAGAAAGGCATTATTTTTTGCCAATATAGATACATTTGAATATTTTTTTCTCCAATGATACTTTGTCCTCCCTGTGTCATCAGAATCAATTTAAAAGTATAATTTAACTATCAACTTTGAAGGCACACGTAATTGTGATTTGTAGTTTTTATTTTAGTGGTGATAATACAACCATAAAGTTATCACATCTTCCCCGTAATACATCACATACCTAAATTATCTACCAGAGCAAAATTTGAACACACAGCAAATATAATTGAAACTCAGGAATTCTTGAGTTCATAACATATACAGGCATGCATTATGACGGAATTACAGGTGCAATTTAATAATCAAACTTTTATCGAGTGGATGAGAAATAACACATGAACTGCATTCATATTGTACTACTCAAAGCACTTTAAAATGTTAATGCGTCAACTGTAAATATGTGCAGCATTCACCCATTTGGTCAAGTAATCACTAAGGTTCTGCCTTTATTTTTAATAAATCTTTAGATTGTCATTGTCCAGTTGCACAATGGTTACATAATCTTATCAATGTAGGTGCAAAACCCGAGCTACTAATGTTACGAAAATAAATATTTATATAAAGTTATATAAAGGGTACCCTCATGGTGTCAGGTTCATCTTTTTACTGTTTTTCTATATAGAGTTGTTTTTTGCTTCTATTGTATGAGCCTTTCCTGTTTGCACATAAAGCTAAACTCACCATTAGGTTCAAAATCCTGAATGGCAGTAACCTGGATGCTGTCATTAATAATGTTATATATTTTTTAATTAATATTCTTAGTTATTTTTTATGTTGTTTTTCTATTACTTTAAACAGCAAACACACAATTTTGTCATTGCAGCTTGAGAAACTCCATGCCATTGGCTACAAACCTGTTCTGCTACTAGGAAAGGAGAACAAAAAAAAAGAAATCAAGTGCGAAATATTAACGCCTCGCTGCACACTATCCACCTTTGCCCAGGACTACCTACAGAAGATAGGTTCATTTTATGAATACCTTTGTGAAGGTGAGATGCATGCACTGTATCTTATAGTCACAGTTCACAACTTGTGTTGAGAACGCAAAATATTTTATTAATGTTTAAATCTTAAAGGAATGGCTCACCTCTAAAACTTAAATTCAGTCATTCTTTTTTTCTGCTGCTGAATGCTTGTATGATCATAGTCTACTCTATGTGACGTCTCTACCAACACATTTAATGTAGACGCAAATGGGTAGAAAAACATAAAAATTCACACCTGGCAATTGATTATGGGAATTGAAGTAAACTGTTTTAAAACAACTGCAACTGCAGATGTAGACATGTAGATTCTAAGTGTATTGAGCCCTGTTTGTATTAATAGCATGCAGCACACTGGTCTACAATGGGATTTGGCACCCAGAGTTAAGTGCATTCAAGCATATGTGTGGTATGTTTTTGTAGGAGCCATATTTCATTTCTGTTTTCAGCCCACATACAACCATATTTTTAATCTTTAGGCACACTGAGTGACCACAGCATTTTTTGTAGTGACATACTAATTGAACACATTACATTTGCAAAGACCCGTTTTGGTCACTGGGTCAATGAATCAAATGATGATGAATCTATATATACTCATTGAAACAATATCGAGGACAGTGCTAAATGTAGATCATTAACGGAAATAACAGAGAAAAAGAAAACCATAAAATTTTTGCTGGATACACCACAAACTTACACTGCTACTAACTTTGAGGCATAAAGCCCAAAGTTTTTTAGCGCACACAGTCTAGTCTTAACTGAACAGTTTGACCCAGACTGTAAACAAACATAATACTTGTCATTTTTTCAAAAGATATTATGAGCACTCTGGGTTTTATTTTCCTGACTTAAAGATATATTGTATTGGTTATCGTCATAGAAAATCAATCAAATATATTACAGATATCTAATACATCCAGTAGACTCTCAATAGTTCTCCTGCAATCAAAAGTGCCTTCAAATCTGGTTGGGGAAAATTTGGTATATATTATTCAAACACATTTAACTAACGGTTAAAACAGGTACAGATCAAGCTTATGGTTAACCTCTATGTTTTAAATAAGCAAAACACAACACTTGTTAACTTGCACAGGATGGACCCAGGATTCCAGTGGCAATGAGGATCAGCTGATTACTCTGCAGCTCACACCCTGCGAGGCGAGCCCCACAGGGGCACAAGTGGAGCAGGCGGAATCCACGGAGGGGCAAGTGGAGCAGGCGGAATCCACGGAGGGGCAAGTGGAGAAGCCGGAATCCACGGAGGGGCAAGTGGAGCAGGCGGAATCCACGGAGGGGCAAGTGGAGCAGGCGGAATCCACGGAGGGGCAAGTGGAGAAGCCGGAATCCACGGAGGGGCAAGTGGAGCAGGCGGAATCCACGGAGGGGCAAGTGGAGAAGCCAGAATCCACGGAGGGGCAAGTGGAGCAGTCAGAATCCACGGAGGGGCAAGGTAATTAGAACAAATTTAAAGAGTTACAGTTTATATTTATAAAGGCCAAAAGTGTTTGACCCATGGGTTACCTTAACTTTACTTGACTTCCAGTGTTTTTCCCCCTTGATGCAGGTTGGGGCTCTTTTCAATGAAATGAACTCAAACACACCATGCTATAACTTTTTTGCTGCTTGATAAAGTAAAACTCACTAGGTGATGATACACAGGGCAACTTTTTGAGCAATTTTGCTGGGCAATCTTGCCGAGCGATTGTTCCTTGGGCACTTTCACATTGAAAATGGGCAACACATTTCTATCTGGATAATTTAGATGGGTTGTGGGCCCTGTGTCTCATCTGGTTGCCCGTTGACGGCAACATTGCTCAAAAAGTTGCCCTGTGTATCATCACCTACAGGGTTCTCATTTTCAATGGATAATCAACAAAGTTGATCTGATATTACATAATTAGATAGATGATAGGTCTATCTGATTCTGTACTAGGGCTGTTGGAAGGAATTTTGTGAGTCTATTATAAATCTAAAAGTCAAATAAGTACTACTAATCAAATGCTGAAATTTCTAGGCCAAATTTTATTATTAAAGATATTAGGATAATTCAAATATTCAAAATAATTGGCAATGTCAGTGTCCCATGAACTCTTAACTTAACCATTCTCCCACCCCTTGCGTTCCCTGAACAAGTCAGCGAAGGATCGGCGCTTGTTGAAACAAATTAGGATTATCACAAACAGGATGGACATAAATGAGAAAATGAAACACGTGGAGTTAATGGAGCAACCTTAATTCAATCGCAATAAGAATGCATGCACTTTACACCTATTAATACATGTACTGCCACACTTGTGCGATGTTGTGATCTTCAAGAATTTTAAATAATAAGTTAAAGATTTATTTGGTATATGAGTAATTTTCTTTCTCCAAACCCACAGCTGTCTTCACAGGGTCAGCCAGGGGCACAGGCGCAAGTCGGAAAAAAAAGAAGTCAGGTATGTAAATAATGTTTGTCCGTCCTTCGGATGAGACATTAAACTGAGGTCCTGACTCTCTGTGGTCATTAAAAATCCCAGGGTGTAGGGTGCGGTGGGGTGTAGGGGTGTAACCCCAGCATCCTGGCCAAATTTGCCCATTGGCCCCTGTCCATCATGGCCTCCTAATCACCCCCATATACTGATTGGCTTCATCGGTCTATCTCCTCTCCACCAGTAAGCTGGTGTATGGTGGGCGTTCTGGCGCAATATGTCTGCGGTCACATCATCCAGGTGGATGCTGCACATTGTTGGGGGTTGAGGAGATCCCCCCTTCAATGTAAAGCGCTTTGAGAACCCAGAAAAGCGCTATATAAATGTAATGAATTATTATTATTAGGGTAATTATTGGTGGTTCTGCTAACTGTTACCATAGCTTGGTAACTATGAAACTCAATGAAACTCATTAGTCAAGCAGATTCTCTAATAAGTAAATTAATTACTTAAATAGGATTTAAAGGGGACCTATTATGCTAATTTCCAGTTCTATATTTGTATTCTGATACTCCACTAGAGTAGCTTTGCATGATCCTAAAAAAGTCCTTATTTATCTTAAACTGGTCCTTTATGCAGACCCTGTCTGAAACAGGTCATTTTCGATGGAGTATTCTAAAAGCCTACAATGATTACTATTTTCCAATGAGCCTGCATGTGATGTAAAATCTGGAGCCAAATTAAACAGCGTGTTTGCACACACATTAACTGAGAGGATGGTCTTTTCTCATATTTCAGGGGTGTCTAGACACACCAGGGACACATATTTATGTTGAAAAGACATTACAAAGTGCATTTTGTCTAATTATTGTAAATGTGTTTTTTGTTTTCTGAGTGGATATATGACTGGACTGTAATCTTATATCCCACAGGGGGACCGAGGCATATGCCTGAAAGGAAAAGGCCACAAAAGAGTAAGTGCATGTAAATGCAATGATTCATACTTTGCTAAACATTGCAACTTAACCCCTGTTAATTCGCTTTAGTTCAATTGCTTTTTTTTTTTTAACTACTACAACAGACAATTTCCGGTAGTCACAATTTTATTTATTTAATAAATTATTTAGCAAACGCTTTTATCCAAAGTGACTTACAAATAAATACAATATTTACAATACATGCAGTCAAATCAACAACAGGGCAACAATACTGTATGTAAATGTCGTGACCAGTCCAGCTAGTCCAGCGTAGCACACGTAACCATGATTATTCATAATAGATAGCCTATAGAATAGGAATTAGTATTATTGAGATTATTACAATTGACAAGCTATAAAATCCAACAGGCTTAATTAGTCAAATTTGACCAAAATGCATTGCCAAGTAGTAGAAGTAGCAGCAGTGTTCTTAGTTGTGAGCTGTGGCTTAGCAGTAGTATGGTTATTCAAGCAAGCATACCACATTGGAACCGAGAGTAATTTGGTTCCATGATACATGTTTTGATTAGTGATAAACATCACTTGTCATCCTTGCAAGTCTGGTCACTACTTAAAGGGTTAGTTCACCCAAAAATGTAAATTCTGTCATTAATTACCTACCCTCATGTCGTTCGACACCCGTCAGACCTCTACGGAGCCCCTAAAGGGACGTGGTGGTGGAAAAAAATTAGGATGGGAGGATATTTTTTTTCCAAATCGTTTGCGTTCCCTCGCAAAACTTTTGCGTTCCCCCGAGAAACTTTGCGTTCCCTCGCAAAGATATTTGCGTTCCCCCGAGAAACTTTGCGTTCCCACGCAAAAGTTTTGCGTTCCCTCGCAAAGATATTTGCGTTCCCTCGCAAAAGTTTTGCGTTCCCTCGCAAAGATATTTGCGTTCCCACGCAAAGATATATGTCCCACGGGCCGTTTCAAACAGCTCAGTAGGCTACGTTAACAATATTGTATCCATTAATGGAGCGGTTAGAGTTATTTTGAACTTGGGCTTAAGTAGCCTATAAATAATACAGTCAGTGCTTCGGAGTTCAGTAGTTGGTACACAGATTTTAACTTCCCGGATCAATAACTCGTGACCTAAAAACGTTCAAAACACAAATTACACCTTTAACGTAGACAACGAGCTGCAACATAATTTTCCTCAAAACGAGCCTTAATAGGCTATATGAGAGACAAGTAAAAAGGGACCGTCTGCAAAGTGCAAAACCCGAAAGGCGAAACTAAAAAATAGGCAATAACAATCAATGCTCTCCTACTACAATATACTAATACAGTAGGCTATACAGTGTAATGCCATCAAAATTAGTAAGCAATTATCATACAAAAGCTATGGAACTTGCAACTACTGTATTTTAGCATTTGTGTAAAGAATAGGCCTATGGCTATGTGCTATTACTTTTATTATTTTTATGTGCTATTGCCAAACTAAGCGTTGTAGTATAACCAGCAGGAGAGCGTGATGTGTGAACTGAATTTGGTGACAGTAGGCTACAGTAGGCCTACAGTGCATTTCAGTGAAGTTTGCTGAACATTTTTCCTAATAAAATAATCCTAACAATTATGCAAAAGCAAATTTTATCAAACTAAGTGTTTTTATCAAACTAAGTGAGCATTGATGTGTAAACTGAATTTGGAGACACAGTGTGTAACATTGAAGTTATGACTTGTAGTAGGCTATACGCTTTTCGGGTTTTGCACTTTGCAGACAGTCCCTTCGGACTTGTCTCTCAGCCGCCTGCTCATATAGACCCGATTAATTTATATTATAAGGCTCGTTTTGAGGAAAAATAGGTTGCAGCTTGTTGTCTACGTTAAAGAGACATTGTGTTTTAACAACGTTTAGCTCACCGAACTCATTGAGCACTCGCCTAGGCTATAGCCTAAGTCCAAGTTCAAAATAACTCTAACCGCTCCATTAATGGATACAATATTGTTAACGTAGCCTACTGAGCTGTTTGAAACGGCCTATCTTTGCGAGGGAACGCAAATATCTTTGCGAGGGAACGCAAATATCTTTGCGAGGGAACGCAAAACTTTTGCGAGGGAACGCAAATATCTTTGCGAGGGAACGCAAAACTTTTGCGTGGGAACGCAAAGTTTCTCGGGGGAACGCAAATATCTTTGCGAGGGAACGCAAAGTTTCTCGGGGGAACGCAAAAGTTTTGCGAGGGAACGCAAACGATTTGGAAAAAAAATATCCTCCCATCCTAATTTTTTTCCACCACCACGTCCCTTTAGGGGCTCCGTAGACCTCCTTTCATCTTCGGAACAGAAATGAAGATATTTTAGTTGAAATCTGATGGCTCTGAAAATCCTCCATTGGCTCAATGGCACGGTTCACTCTCAAGACCCATGAAGCTTCGAAGCGTTATGAATCACTGAGTTGATTCAGCGGTTTGAATCGCCAAATTTCAGCAGTTTGGCGGTTTGACACGCGATCCGAATCATCATTCGGCTCAGTGATTCATAACGCTTCGAAGCTTCATGATGCTTCGTTTTGAAATCGTCATCACTATGTAAGTCGTTATTTAGGGGGTTTTTTGCGCACAAAAACTATTGTCGCCGATTCATAAAGTTATTTTAGAACCACTGTAGTGAGATGGACTTTGTAACGACGTCTTTAGTACCTTTTAAGGGTCTTGAGAGTGAACCGTGCCATTGAGCCAATGGAGGCCTTTCAGAGCCATCAGATTTCAACTAAAATATCTTCATTTGTGTTCCGAAGATGAACGGAGGTCTGACGGGTGTCGAACGACATGAGGGTAAGTAATTAATGACAGAATTTTCATTTTTGGGTGAACTAACCCACCTCTTAACCCGCACCGGATCGCGGGCGGGGGGGGGGGGGGGTTGACGGAAGTGGGCGTGTCTGTACTTTTATTTACTTTTGTTTTATACAAAATATTCAATCAACTATCACAAACTATGCATCATTTTAAAGCTAAAACACTCAAGATTCATGTTCTGAACTTGTTTTTGCAATAAATAAACCAGAGAGGAAAGGGTTAAATGAAACGCTAAAGGACCGGCCATGTAAACATTAGCATAATATTAGCGGTAAGTTACCCCTCTTTCATCTCCTGTCGTTGGGATCAGATCGGACGAATCCAATAAACACCCGCATACATCTCCGTGTAAGGGTCCACTCTTCAAAATGCATCCCACTTTTTAATCCAAAACAACGAAAAAATAGGGAAAAAACAAAAAATCCTTCGTTGTTTGCAAGGGAGTTTTGATTTAGCGTAATCAATCATGTCAATTTTCAATGAAATATCGACTCTAATCCGTTTCTGGCAAACTCCCCCTGCTAGAATAGTCTCTTCCCCGTATTATAAACCCTCCCTCGTCTCTCTCCTCCAATCAGAGACTCTCCTGGGATGCATCATATAGAGGAAGCGCTTTACAGGCTTGGTGAGCTGTCAATCATTGCGCCCATGGTTTTCGTTGGATAAAGGCACTCGGTGCCCAGCCAATGCCTTTCCAACAAAGGTTTGATTGATGGACTTAATAACCAATCAAAAGGCATTATCTTGCGCAGTTTACGTAAGTAGGCTTTGGTGAATACTGTTTGTGCGCAGTCTGCGCGTTCTCAATGGCGTAACTGCAGTGGAGCGCGCAGACTCTGACTGACGCTTCCCATCAGCTAAATTAGTTTTTTACACTTTGTAATCTCTGTAAATAGTTGCTTTAGTTTTTCAGTAACTGTTTATCCATTATAATTAGCAGTTTATTGCAGATTTATTTGAATGAAAAACTACTCTTTACAATAGCAAATGTTCTGAAATAAATGGCCTTTTTGAAATTCGCCTAGACTTTTCTTGACATAAGCTTACAGAAGCTACATTACTGAGAGAATCATCCTCATATTTGAATCATGACATGATTAGACATTCAGTTTTATATTTAAGTTATTTTCAGGCTCTTAACATTAAATTATAATATTTTTTTCCCTAAGTAAAAAATAAATAAAAAATAAACGTGAGTCACTTACATGTATATTTACATGTATATTACTCTGTTCCCATATTACTTTGAGTTATTATGACTCTTGGGTAGCAACATTTCAAGTGTCTAGTTTAAAATAAGACCCGATTTATGAATATAGACCATAGGGTTTAAGAGCTGCAGACATTTTCATTTGGGTATGTCGTTTTCAAAGAATTCTCAAAAAATGGGGCGCAGGTTAAGAGGTTAAGTATTCATAGTTGTGTTTATTTTGTTTCTAATCTAACTATCTAAAAAATATTTGAAATGTGTTTTTGATGTTCACAGATTGCTCCTACCACACTCGCCTAGAGGCTTTCCCCATCAGGAGGGTATTAAGAGAAAGAGTGAGAAAGGTTAGACAGTCATAAAGAAACTGCAGAGTGTAGGCAGTATGCAGAGTGTAATATAAGATTTAGAAACTTCCGTGTGTTTTGGCAAATACATATATTATACATGCCATAATTGTTAGGTAGATACTTTTTATGTATTCAGTCTTTTTGAATTACAGTTTATGAAGGAGTGTCTTCTGAAAATCAGTGAAACTCAATGCCTATAATCAGACATAATAGCCTTATGCTAAGAATGGATTTTATTTTTTGTCTTTTCTTACATTAGGGCAAAGCAGAAATGCTGGTTGACTGGGAGCCCTGTCCAGTATGGTATGTAATATTCTGTTCTTCTGCTTTATGAATTAATGCATTCATTATTTATTTAATTAAACTTTTTTTTTTGCTAGCATTTTTTTATTAATCTGTTCTGTTTCAGCTTAAACAAGCCTTTTAAACAAGTGTAAAGCACACATCATTACCGAACATGTCTTTTATAAGTATAAGTTTCATTTTCCATCTATGAAGGACCACCACCATTAATGCATGCATGAAGGTGGTGGTCCTTCATAGACGGAAAATGAAACTTATACTTATAAAAGACATGTTCGGTAATATTTTAAGTTTATTGGAAACCCCAACCAGTAACATAAAAAAAATCCCTTCTGTTTTTAGTGGTGAGCAGTGGGCCCATTCCTGGCAGCCAAAGGATTCACTCCAAAATAATGAAAATAAATAAAATGTATGTTTTGAACTCCATTTTGGTTTCAGCCTATTTATTAAATTGTTTCTGTGCTGCATTTGAAGTCATATCTCATCTTTCTGTAGTAATGAAAAGGGGAACATCTCCAAGAATATGACCTGGAGTTTAATCTCGAAAGGGAATGTGTTAGAAATGTACTTAATCCAACTGAATTTTCTTTTTCAGATGTTATTCAAAAGCATGTTTCATATTTCATGATCATAAATTGCTCTGTTATTTTTTTACAGTTGACGTGTAATTTGATTTCATGTTCTGTTTTCTGTGCTTTTCAAGTTCACTTAACCTCACAGTCCACTGTTAAGAAATACAACCTTATGGCTTGTTTGACATGAAGCTAAAATATGAAGTTCAAAAAATAAGACTGTCCTTCTTTATACTCTCACATTATATCATATCTTTTACATTGTCTCTCTCACTCTCTTCTACTCCAAACTCATCAGCTGACTGGGTGTTTTATGTCTTAAACCAAATGTATTTTCATCTCAACCCTCTTGAGCCAATCGTGTCATACAGTAGGTCCCTCCACTGTGGTCATCAGGAGAAGAGCTCCACATTCATCTAGATCTCAGCATTGCTACTCACCCCTTCACCACCACCAGTGTCTCCATGTAGGGGATATCCCTTTTCATATCATGCATTTCTCTTAAAAGAATGAAGTCTTGATGTGGTCCAATTGCCTATGAAACTATATAGTTTCAATTTGTTATGCACCTTGTCAATAAATTTGTTTGATCATTCTTTAAGCCTCTAGTGAGTAATTAAGCAATAAATAAGCATTTGGAATATTTTCACTTATATTTTTGTGAAAGAACACAAATACACTACAATAACACTTGCAAAAGATGATAATTTTTGTTTTTACTTTTCCATACATAAATTTAATTCAAAACAATATGAGGATGAAGTGGTTGAGACAAAAGGAACAGACTACATTGAGCATATGTATATGTGAAATTTGTTTAACTGTACAAGTGGATTCTTTTTTAATTAAAATTTAGGTAAAGTTTAGATATTCGAATTATCCATATATAATTTAATCAGGGCTCTCAAGTTTTTATAAAAAAATTGGAGTGTGGTTACATTTGTTAAGGTGGATGATTCTGGATATATACTGGTGAAGGGTCAAGGGTCAAGCCAAACATCACTTGTCTCTTCATCAGACACATATCCTTCAAGAATGATTTTATGTTCAATATTAAAATAAGAATCAATGATAATCAAGTTATAACTATTTTCTACATTGGATAAATCAGTTAATCTATAACCTCTCTATATTTTGGAGATTTTAGTATTATTTGCTGTGTGCTTTTGAATCCACATTTTTTTTAGGTGCCAGCTCTGATGTCTGTGTCAAGACGAGCTGACAGGCAAATGTCCTTGGTGTGTGCGTATCAACACCCCGGGAGAACCTCTCTCTGCATGTGTTGAGCTATATGTCTTCCTAAAGTGACCTTAGGGTCATGGGATGTCAGGTCTACGTGACTTCTTAGGGACCCAGAGAAACTGTACCTCTCTTATGTGCCTTTCTTATTAAAAGAATAATTTCACTTCAGTACTAAAAAATGATATCAGGATGTTTTGGAGAAGAAATTGTTGATAGTTAGTTAAGATGTTCTCAACCTTGAGCAAACTGTTACTCTTTGGAGCTTTTGTGTGTATGTGCGTTGCATGATCTTTGCAGAATCATTATTGGAGATGGACTTTTCTGCAGATGATACGAGACGTGGAGACGCCATTCTGCGACCTCCGAGGTCATGACGATCTAAATCTTGGCCTGGGCGACAACTAGTCTACGCATTTTTAGTGATATGTGCTCCTATCTGTTTACGTGTGGAAAGTTGCATACGTGCATGTTGCTAGAACCAATCGGAATCATTCCACATGACAGTAATGACGTGGTTGGACCTTGAAAACAGTATAATTGTTCAGAAATTGTATGTACGTGAGGCGGAGGTGGGGAGACTGTTAGAGGGAGCGCAGCCTACGAACTCCTTGAGAGACTTGAAGCTGGCTTCTGCTGATGAAACTGCAAACTATTCTTCAGTAAATTTTTCTTTAATTAATCTAACTCCTGACTCTTGGTCTTCATTTCTCACTACTGGTCCTGGGTCCAAAGCTGTTACCCCAACAGTTTTTGGTGGAGGATGCGCGGGCAATCAGTCCTTGGTACACCTCTGGCAAACAAGTAGATAAGGTAGTATATTTTGATTATTAGACTTGTCTGACTGGAAGAGACTGGGTAAGGGGAACGGCAGAGCTTTATTTCGACGGGAATAAGGAATAATTATACCACGGGTTATGTTTCGGCTAGAGATCTTGAACATTACATGTTAAAGAGGTAAAAGCGTTTGAGAAACATAAAGGGGTATAAGAAGTCGCCCAGGTAACCATAAGGTGGTACCGTGGGTGCAAGCGAGTCCTGCCCAAACAGAGGAGAGAGCTCAAAGGGGGCTTTGGTGACCACACCACTCCTACAGGGGCAGGCACACTGGTAAGGGTAAACAGTGACCACCGCAAACCTTCTCCGTCTCTTCCAACTCAGACAGGGGGCCCCCGAATTTAGGAAAATAGACAGTTAGGGATTAAGTTATCAGTTAAACAAAATAAAAATAGATTCAGGGTTGTTTGCCAGGGATGCATCAGGAACGATCCCGAGGAAAATGTAAAGTATGACCCAAATTGGCATGGACCAGTATGAGTGACTTTTTCGTATAAGTGTACTTTGCAGTTTCATCACGCAGAAGCCACAGCTGTGTTGGTTAAAGATCGCCGCCTCCATCTCTGCTGGTATAATTTCAGGTGAGTATGAACTTTGACTAAAATAATGGCTAACAATTTGTGACATGATCAGTCCAGATAAAGATTTTGAGACAAAAGAGAGCAAATGCTGTAAGCAGCTCTGCTCTGAAGCCCTGACATCAAATAAATTTGAAGGAATTATTAAGGAAATGGGCAAAGGTTTTAATTCTAAGTGGAAAAAGTTAATCTTAAGTTAACTTTTGTGAGATAAATTGGCAGAAATAATTGGAAATTATGTAAGATTTGGTCTGTGTAGTCTGAGTAAAGGACTTGAAGTTGTTTTTGAAACAGAACAGGAAAAACAAAACAAAAAGGCTCAGAGATGTGTGAGCAGCGAGTCTTATCTGCCCCCTCCCCTCCTGCACTCTCTTCTCAGAGCAGCTGCAGATAGAGTCACGGACACGGAGGGATTTTAAACAGAGGGGCACAGATTGAAAAATAATGAAATAAGTAATAAGTTCAATTCATTTAAGTCGTAAGGAATTCCTGTTAAAAGGAAAGTTCAATGATAATTTTAATATAAAATTATGAGGCAAAATTAAAGACAATGATGATACAAAGTGAGCAGAAAAGATATATAATTAGAGACATAGTGGGTTTAAATGATAAAAATGTATAATACATTTTCCTGTTCCTCTGACTCGTGAAAAGTTCTGATAAGTTTATTGGACTGGATGTTGGTAAAAACACTGCTCGTAAGACAATAATTGGTGTTAAAAGCTAAAAACCCTAGAAGCTGATGTTTTGGTTCCAAAGATAAGTTCATGATGAGCTGTAATAAAACAATTCGCTTATCTGAATCTGGCCCACCATGTCATTTCTGGTGCTGTGGCTAAAATTGAAAGAGTAACTCAGACTCAGTTTGGATGTTTGAAGTTTAAATGGATTGTATGGGCAAAAGACAAATATGAAATTATGATCATTTGAAAACGTAATTTCTGGCAAACGATAGAGTTAAAGGGATAATGTCTGATGTTTATTGCAAAACAAATGTAATCTCTAGCCAAGTCTTATGCTGTTCTAGAGTGACAAGTTAAAAGTTTATGAAAATGCAGTACCAGTCCTGAATGCCTTAGAGTCTCTCTCTATTTTGGAAACCAGCTATCTGATATCTGAGACTGTGCCATAGATGATCGAAGATATTGCTGAATAAAAGCACAGGGCATCACTTGAAAATAATAAGACATGTTGTAGGAAAACATGGTGTGTAAAAAGGTATAAGATGTTTTTACACACAGACTTTAAATGAGAATGAATTTAACATTAAAGTTAAAGCCTTAGAAGACTGTTGAAAAAGTTATCAGAGAGAGAGAGAGAGAGAGAGACTGCTTGTGGTAGCAGGGATGGTACAATTTGTTATCGCCCTGCTAAAGCTGAAACAAAACAACGAAATGATATCAGAACCAAAACAATCCAGCTGACTTTTGTAGAGACAAATTAATAATGAGCAGACGTAAAAGCTGAGTTTAAATAATAATTTGAGTTAACACTAAAAGTAAAATTTGAGAATGAGCCATTCATGTTTAATGTATGTGTGGGTGTGACTGCACTTTATGTTTTGTATGTGTCTGTTCCTAGAACTGTTCTGTCCTGATTGGGTGTCATTAACCTCTGGAATGAGTGTTTGACCATTACAGATGGGTTAAGGTAAACGACAACCTTGAGAGAAACTGATCATTTTGAAGGAATCTGGTGAAAAGATGATCCAGAACACGGGACGAGCTTTAAATGGATTCTTATCCAGCTCTGTCTGTTATGACGACTTTTGTCATTTATGATGTTGATTTGAATTACTCTCTGGATTAGTTAAAGTGGAATTGTAAAGTTAAAGATTGCCGTCCATCATGGGTTAAAATCCTTGTCTAAATTCAACTGAGGGCATAAATTTAAATCATGTCAATTGATTAAAAATGGTAAACGAAAATATTATAGACTTGATGGCAGAGACAAAGTGACAAATTGGCTGAAGTCACTATCTAAATTATCCAGAGACTCCCTCAAAATTCTGAAAGGCCGGAGGGCGACCAAAGAGATAACTTTTAAAAGGAAAAGTTTTATTTTTACTTTATTTAAATTTTTCATGATATTTTTATTTATACAGAACCACAATTAATGTTAAAGAAGCAAGTGTCTTTAAGTCTTTCTGTGTGACTGAGATTGAGATAAGAGGAATATAATATTTTGGTTTCTGCAGAGCAGTAGAGATAAGAAACAATAATGATCATATTGTGTGGCATCTGCAGACCATATTTTTGATAGAGGAATAATGAGAAATAGCCCCAAAAGATAGATTTTTTTTTGTGAAAAATTGATTTTCTGACAGAATTTAGGAACACTTGTAAAGTTAAATGGAGTCAATATAGATATGGCTGAACACATTATTTTAAAACAGCTTTAAAGAAATTGATGATGACTTATAGTCTTATAGTCCAAATTTAAAGTAATATGGGAGATTATGAAAATGTGTTCTAGGTAAAGTTGTGACACTTTTGGGTGTAAGTGGCAAGATAAGGCTAGTGAGGATTTGATGAAGTATCACTGCCAAGTGACAAGAATTAAGAGGTTTAAGATTTTGGTCATTTGGAGCTTACACCTGAAGAGTTTTAATGGACAACACATTGAGAACAGAAATACAAGAAAATTTAAAGAAGGGTACTTTAAAGAAAACCCTGATGAATGATTTTGAATGTTTTACTAACAACAAGCTGATTGGGTGTAATAAGAATTGATAATTAAGTCATTTTTGATGAAAAGGTTTTAACATTAACTTTTATTTTTATTTTTATGGATATGTTCATCAACGGTCATGTGGGCTATGATGGGTGAAGATGGGTCTGTTGGAAATAGTACATTTAACCAAAGGTTTCTTGAGTAAAAATTAGGAACAAGTTTATGTTTTAAGTGGAAAGAATGTTATGGATGATATGAATGTTTTCTTTTATTTTCTATTCTTTGAGAAAGAAATGTATAATGTGTTATGCAATTAAGGTGGTACATGCTATATGAGACTGAATGAAATTGAATGGATTATTCCATTGTTTATTTTTATTTATTTACCTTTTATTGTTGGTTTATCTTTTTTTATTATTTATTTAATTTGTATGTCTATTTCAGGCCACTATTGAGTTTTATACCTGAAAAAGATTTGTTTTGAAAAAAAAAAAAAAAAAAAAAAAAAAAAAAAACTTTTAATTACAATCCCTATCTTTGGGTGATATATCTTGGATAATGATGAAAATGGGGGTTAAGTGAATATGTAAGGATGAATATGTGCTTTTTGGTGGGACATTGTAAATTAGGAAGAAGCCTAAATTGGTTGAAGCTTGAAGGGTGGGTTCTAAAATTAAATTTATAATCAAAGACTTAATCAATATCTTTCTATATTATTGTCACGAATTTAATGAGCCTGTCCAGGTATGATTTTGTTTCTTCCTTTATATTTTCCTAAGTTTGTATTTGGTCTCTGAGGGGTGACTGAGGGTCCGTCCTAGACGTGTGTGATGTTTCACGAGAACACTTGTATCAGGAAAACTGTGTGATCAGGAGCTATAATTAACCTGTCTCCATGTTTTTACTAATTTGAAAGCAGACCGGATGGCTCTGGTGGCTCTTGAATGCACTTTCCAAAAGGTTCCAGAAAAATATCGGATCCTGTTGCGATGACCAATGAGAATGAGGTGATTTCCCGATGAGGGGTAAGACCTTCTTGTGGCCAGCAGAGGGCAACCCACGCCAATGGGGGTCACCGCCATTGGGGCACCTCCAAGAAGGGGGGTGTTTTTTATGTGAGGTGTGTATGAGAGGTAAGGCAGATGTCTGTGAGGCCAGCAGCATCACTGTGGGAGGGGAAGCTGTGTTTCGTAGGGGCCAAGGTCAAGACTGGACACGGCAGCCCCTGCCCTAATATTGGCCCCTCTATACCGCTCACCAAATACCGCATAATTGAGAGCCAGGAAACACCTTAAAGATTGGCATTCAAGGGTCAGCTGAGATCATTCTGGTCACTTTAACCTTGCAAATTTCAGTCATGTGTTCAGATTTTGGAGGCATCACACGCCTCTAACTTGATGGAAATGCAGCGCCAGTGAGTGCTCGTTTAGCCCGGCTTCCAGAGATTAAATATGGATTTGTCTTTTATTTCATTTTGTTTTATTTTATTTTATTTTATTTCATTTTGTTTTATTTTATTTTATATTTCCTTTTACTGAAACCCTAAAGAATTGTATGAATACTATTGTACTATATTGTCTGTTCCCCTCTCAATGAGAGAAAGCACGTTATCAGTATGTTGATCAGGAGTTTTGAGAAAAGAAGAACATTGGGGCCCTGTTTGTGAGTGGAAGGGGTAAAAGAGCCTCAAAACGGGGACTGGTCTTTTTAGTGGCCAGCTTGTCCGTGATGAGGCGAAGAGACAAGTGTATACCCGCCAGGGTTGCATGCGTCATGACTTGACCTTCCGTAGCGACCTCACTGGTAGACCAGACGTGGCGGTATGGGACCCCCACATATGGTCTAAAAGGGGGGAATGAAGGGTCAAGGGTCAAGCCAAACATCACTTGTCTCTTCATCAGACACATATCCTTCAAGAATGATTTTATGTTCAATATTAAAATAAGAATCAATGATAATCAAGTTATAACTATTTTCTACATTGGATAAATCAGTTAATCTATAACCTCTCTATATTTTGGAGATTTTAGTATTATTTGCTGTGTGCTTTTGAATCCACATTTTTTTTAGGTGCCAGCTCTGATGTCTGTGTCAAGACGAGCTGACAGGCAAATGTCCTTGGTGTGTGCGTATCAACACCCCGGGAGAACCTCTCTCTGCATGTGTTGAGCTATATGTCTTCCTAAAGTGACCTTAGGGTCATGGGATGTCAGGTCTACGTGACTTCTTAGGGACCCAGAGAAACTGTACCTCTCTTATGTGCCTTTCTTATTAAAAGAATAATTTCACTTCAGTACTAAAAAATGATATCAGGATGTTTTGGAGAAGAAATTGTTGATAGTTAGTTAAGATGTTCTCAACCTTGAGCAAACTGTTACTCTTTGGAGCTTTTGTGTGTATGTGCGTTGCATGATCTTTGCAGAATCATTATTGGAGATGGACTTTTCTGCAGATGATACGAGACGTGGAGACGCCATTCTGCGACCTCCGAGGTCATGACGATCTAAATCTTGGCCTGGGCGACAACTAGTCTACGCATTTTTAGTGATATGTGCTCCTATCTGTTTACGTGTGGAAAGTTGCATACGTGCATGTTGCTAGAACCAATCGGAATCATTCCACATGACAGTAATGACGTGGTTGGACCTTGAAAACAGTATAATTGTTCAGAAATTGTATGTACGTGAGGCGGAGGTGGGGAGACTGTTAGAGGGAGCGCAGCCTACGAACTCCTTGAGAGACTTGAAGCTGGCTTCTGCTGATGAAACTGCAAACTATTCTTCAGTAAATTTTTCTTTAATTAATCTAACTCCTGACTCTTGGTCTTCATTTCTCACTACTGGTCCTGGGTCCAAAGCTGTTACCCCAACACTGGATGATTCAACAAGGAGCTGAAAGCATTCTTTAGAAATGTTGGCCCATATTGATAGGATAGCATCTTGCAGTTGATGGAGATTTGTGGGATGCACATCCAGGGCACGAAGCTCCCGTTCCACCACATCCCAAAGATGCTCTATTGGGTTGAGATCTGGTGACTGTGGGGGCCATTTTAGTCCAGTGAACTCATTGTCATGTTCAAGAAACCAATTTGAAATGATTCAAGCTTTGTGACATGGTGCATTATCCTGCTGGAAGTAGCCATCAGAGGATGGGGACATGGTGGTCATAAAGGGATGGACATGGTCAGAAACAATGCTCAGGTAGGCCGTGGCATTTAAACGATGCCCAATTGGCACTAAGGGGCCTAAAGTGTGCCAAGAAAACATCCCCCACACCATTACACCACCACCACCAGCCTGCACAGTGGTAACAAGGCATGATGGATCCATGTTCTCATTCTGTTTACGCCAAATTCTGACTCTACCATCTGAATGTCTCAACAGAAATCGAGACTCATCAGACCAGGCAACATTTTTCCAGTCTTCAACTGTACAATTTTGGTGAGCTCGTGCAAATTGTAACCTCTTTTTCCTATTTGTAGTGGAGATGAGTGGTACCCGTTGGGGTCTTCTGCTGTTGTAGCCCATTCGACTCAAGGTTGTGCGTGTTTTGGCTTCACAAATGCTTTTCTGCATACCTCGGTTGTAACGAGTGGTTATTTCAGTCAAAGTTGCTCTTCTATCAGCTTGAATCAGTCGACCCATTCTCCTCTGACCTCTAGCATCAACAAGGCATTTTCTCCCACAGGACTGCCGCATACTGGATGTTTTTCCCTTTTCACACCATTCTTTGTAAACCCTAGAAATGGTTGTGTGTGAAAATCCCAGTAACTGAGCAGATTGTGAAATACTCAGACTGGCCCGTCTGGCACCAACAACCATGCCACGCTCAAAATTGCTTAAATCACCTTTCTTTCCCATTCTGACATTCAGTTTGGAGTTCAGGAGATTGTCTTGACCAGGACCACACCCCTAAATGCATTGAAGCAACTGCCATGTGATTGGTTGATTAGATAATTGCATTAATGAGAAATTGAACAGGTGTTCCTAATAATCCTTTAGGTGAGTGTATAGTAAAGCTACAATTTTATAACCCTAAAACCAACCCTACTCTGGAAACTGGAAGAACTTCAAGTATGGATGCTGATTTGTACGCTTAGTAACAAGATCAATGGCACGTCTCTACAGGGGGGAGCGTGCCTATGTTCCCACAGCCCTGTGTTACCACAGCCCTATGTTCCCACAGAGATAAGATGAGAGGGGGAGGAGAAAGGGAAAGGGCAAAGAGACAAGCAGTCTCAGATGAGATTTGTGCCAGCTCCCTAGTTGGGGTTATCCCTCTGTTCCCACAGCTCTATGTTACAGCTACATGTTATGCTACAGCTAGTTAGGGTTAGGTTTAGGGTTAGGGTTAGGGGCCTAACCCTAAACCTAACCCTAACTAGCTGTAGCATAACATGTAGCTGTAACATAGAGCTGTGGGAACAGAGGGATAACCCCAACTAGGGAGCTGGCACAAATCTCATCTGAGACTGCTTGTCTCATTGCCCTTTCCCTTTCTCCTCCCCCTCTCATCTTATCCGTTTCATCGATCTGTTGAAGGTTCTGATTGCTGTGCGATCAGTTTTGACTCTTTGTGTAGTGCTTTCTAAATTACAACATTGTGTAGGCAATGATAAATGGATAATGTGTGTAAAGTTTTGCAGTGAAAGTTTAACAAATCTGACTCATGTGTCAAAACTGGGGAGTAGTGTTTATAGTTTGGGGGAAAGGGTGTGCTTTTTGATAAACGGTGTTGTGTTTTTGAAATTTGAGTTCAAATCCATAGTTATAGTGTTTCAGCAATCGAGAAAAACTGTAACATATACACCTAACAGATACACATTACTTATTATGATAGATCTTGTTTAATTACAAACAAGGTTGATTGTTTGAAAATAAGTAAAAAGACATGCATTAAAGTAATTAATAATGCAGTTTTATGTTAAACAGAGTTTAAACTGTTAAACAGTTTATCTGTAAACAAGATTCCACAGTGTGATGTTTTTTATCAACTATAAAAATATAAAATATTGTTTTTCAATAAAGTATGAAAAAGTAAAAACAAAATATTCATCTTTGGAAATACTTTATTTCTTGTCTTTCACAACAATACCAGTGAAAATACACCAAATGCATATTTGTCAAACAAGCCATAAGGCTATATTTTAAAACATTGGACTGTGAGGTTAAGTTCACTTGCAAAAAGCTCCAGCAGAACAAAGAATTAAGTCATCTGTCAACTGTAATAATATACAATATAAATTATAATCGTAAAATAAAAAACGGTGTATTTTTCTGTTACATACTATAATGCATCTTTGCAGTGATATAAAGTTACACAACAGTTATATACACTCAATCAAGTAGTGATCCATAGGCAGCCTCCTCTGGGGAAAAACTAAATATCATAGACTGACAGACACTGCTGCTGCACCACAGAATAAGTGAATATTGAGAAATGCAATCAAGAATGAGTTTTTACATTAAGGCCTAAATGTGATGATAGAGGAATTGTCATGAGGTCACCAAAGTCATCATGTGCTTACAAGATTTCATGGCAATCTGCCCAATTAGACAATATTCTATTTTACATTCTGGTCTAATGATTGTGCTACAGGGAATGTCATAAGGTCAACATGACATGATTCATTGCTGAGCAAATTACAGAAATCGGTTCATAACATTTGTTGTATGCAAGTCAAAAGTTTGGCCTAACGTTGGTGCAAAAGAAAAGGTCACAGGGTCACCACAATTAATGGGAGTCTCTCTTAAAAGAGTATACACTACCCTAATATCATTTGAGCCCAGTAATTACATCTGGTAATATCGTACATGCAAAGTTGACATTTTTGGATAAGATTGGTGCACCTATACTGAGAGGTTTGTGCATTTTCACTGAACTGCAATGTGCTTACTAAATTGCTTGGAAAATCTAAAGACACAGTTTGAATTTTCAACAAGATTTTGATGTGGTTAATCAATCAGCATACTAATAATACACAGATTTAGGGCAAGTCCATTTCCTTCAACATAGTCCTTCGTGCAGCTTCCATCTGGGGAAATACAGAAAACAAAAAAGCAAGAATTAGGATCAGAGGGTGATTTTCAGCTGTTTTAGAATAAGTAAGGTGTGTAAAGCATTAATAAAATACACAAATAAATTAATAAGAATATCAGTAAAGGTCTTTGCACACATGCGAAAACCTAGAAAATCGAACCCGTTTCAAATTTTTTTATGACGGACGAAAGTTTCGTAGGCAGTGTGCAAGCGTGATTGACATAACGTGAGGTCGTATTTATTTTTTAACGTGCGAAAATTTGTGCAATGGCCTTAACAGGGGGTTATTCCAAAAAACAAACAAACAAACAAACAAACATACATAATAATAAATAAATTACCTAAATTGTGTTTTCCTCTTCATCCTCACTGGTGTCTGGACTACTGAGGCCACTTTGATCTTCCTCTTCAACATGTAGAAGGACAGAGGCCTCAGGACCTAAGGCAGTCTTGTACTGTTGGAGGACCACTTGGAACCTTTCTGACACCTCTGACAGTCTTCTTCTTAAGAGACAGCAAAGTCCCTCATTTCCTTGGTCTACGTCTCAAAATACAAACGAGATTACATTAAAGACAAACTATATTAAAGGTTGTATCAGCGATTTCAGGCCCAAACATAAATGATCACATTAATCTAATCTTTCCTAATGATCCGCTAGCTGCCCGCCCCATAAGCAAGCCGTCACAAAAACGCGTCTCTGTAGGCAGCCTGGGCTCTGAGATCTGCACACAAAAACAATTGCGCTTACCACCACTCAAAACCAAAATAAATAGTGTTCCAACCAATCACCGACAGGGGCGGGTGTTGTGAGGTTTTCGCGTGCAGCCGTCATAGGCAGCCGTGCACGAGCGCAAAACCTCACAACACCCCCCGTGATTGGTTGGAACACTATTTATTTTGGTTTTGAGTGGTTGGTGAACCCAATTGTTTTTGTGTGCAGATCTCAGAGCCCAGGCTGCCTACAGAGACGCGTTTTTTTGACGGCTTGCTTATGGGGCGGGCAGCTAGCGGATCATTAGGAAAGATTAGATGAATGTGATCATTTATGTTTGGGCCTGAAATCACTGATACAACCTTTAAGATTGTTTCATAAGGCCAAATAACTTAAATGGAGTAAAAATATATCACCAATTCAAATCTACATAGCAGGATGATTGGCATTTTTATGTGTATCGCTGACATGGGACCAGGCTAGCTTCTGTATAAAACAACTTAAGGCAAGTGGCTCACTGAGGTGACTTTATGGAGGGAGGCCCAAAGCAGCATATATATGTCTGATAGCTGTTTTAAGTTAACAGTTTTCTTCTTCACTACAGTTTTGCTGAAGTAACACATTTTGTTACTTGCTGACCAGCAAGGTTTTCTATGTTGACTGGGGGAGATAATAATAAGATTAATCTTGATGTTATGCTAACCCCATGTAACACATCAGGACAAAAATTCCAATGTTCAAATTCTTTTGTTCATTTCCGCTTTCCAGTAACAGACATAGTACAACAAATCTGCACATCTTTCAAGCAAATGTGAATCTTTATAGCCTTACTGACTTGTTACCATAGCTACAGTAACAACTTTAATCCCCATTTTATGTATATCCCAAAGGACTACGGCAAAGAGAGCCATAACCGTTCTACTCCATCCAAGTTCTGTGACTGATGTGTTTTGTTGTATGTTTTTTTAAAACACATTATATGGACAGGGTTTTAATTAAACTTACCCTCCTCAGCCAACTTGTTCTTGAGAACCATTGCCAGGCTCTGCAACCACGTGCAGTGTTGTGCCATCTCCAAAACCAAAACTCTTGTTTCCTCATGCAGTCGCCTTGTTAACATCACTTGGTCGTGCACTCGTTTCTTGATTGAAATGTTTGCTAAGAATCAATAACAGTTATATGTATACATGAGACAATCTGGGATAATCACTACAAACATTGACTTTTTTTTATCAAATTGATACATAAGAAAACTGAAAATACACCATTAAACTAAATTAATATTACAACACTCAATATGTAACATGCATGCCTTAGTTCAGTATACTCTATAAAGCAGAACTGTAAATAAATTCCTGTGAAGCATCTAAAAACAGACATACCACTGCCATGAACCTCCCACGGCCATATTTGAGACACAGTGCTATCTCCAGTAAGGGAATGCTCCACCACAGCTACATCAATGGTTGTTGCAGAGTCTAGTACAAGATCATTGTTTTTCTGTATCTCCTGAAGAAGGAGTTTTTTGTCTTCTGCCAGCTTCCTTCGAAGGCGATGGCGAAACTTGCTGCTGTCTAGAAAGACATGAAGTACAGAGGCAGAGGTTTTTGACAGAACTCTTCAACAAGAAAAAAATTATAGCACCAAAAATTTTAAAAGCAAAGCTGCAGTTATTGAAGTATGTGAAAATTATAATGTAGACTGACATGGGAAACAAATTGTCCAGTGTGTAACATTTTGGGGGCAATCTATTTGCAGGAATAACTAACACACACACACACACACACACACACACACACACACACACACACACACACACACACACACACACACACACACACACACACACACACACACACTTTTCATGATTGCCTGAAAATAATAATTGTGCATTAATTAATTTAGAATGGGCAGTTTTTTATCTAAATACGTTCCCTTTCCACGGAGGCCGCTATGTTGCACCTCCATGTTCCTACAGTAGCCCACAACGGACAAACAAACACTGGGTTTAGATTGTACCTCTCACATTTTCTCTTCGGCTACCGTAGCTTGGAAAGATAGAGGTGAGGGAAGCTGGTTGCAATCGTCAAACCTCACTGATAGATACGACTAAATCCTACAGACTGGTCATTTAAAGAACAGAATTCAATGATTGAGCTGAACTGTGCTACTACATTATTAGCTAATTCCATGTTGGTGGAGTAGGATGCGTACAGTAGCCTGAATTTATCAACCTATTATATTATATAGTTATACCATTCTGACGGTAGAGGGTTCGCTTCCGGTGCCTCACACTAAGGTAGAGCCCCTCAATTGATTGCTGCATTCCTCTGTGTGTTGTGCCTTGACTGGCACGAGATGTATCAGGTGTCTCTGTAGAAGATATAGTGAAAGCAAATTCACTGTTAAAACAACACAGAACCGTTTCTCTGTTTGAATTTTATGTAAAACCTTTTAATCCAATTTATTTAAACTTTGTATGTGCACTTCCTGCAGGGAACTGGAATATACTAATAAACCTGACAAAAATGTGGCATCACATTAGATGATGATCCGCCTACTATTTTCTGCTGCTCTTTAATATCAAACATAAAATTTAGATTGTAGAAAGGGATGTTTGTTGTTTCTTTTATCTGGTCATGCTTACCACCAGCTGCCCATTCCTTTACATCAGATAGCCACTGTGTCACCACTTCATCTGTGCAATCTAGCTCTGTTTTTAGGTCAGCTAGACTTGCAGTCTCATCATGGAGTCTCTGACAAGTCTGATTAACAGTGTTATAGAATAATCAGGATTAAAACTTTGTATGATTAACAACAGGCCAAGTAAACACAACAAAAGGACACACAAAACAATTAATATGAGACTTACCTTCACATATCTCGTGGAAAGTGCCTGATGTAAAGAGAGATTTTTTTTCTCGTTCCAACCCATTGCATGCAATGTAAGCATGTCCACCCGTGCTGTTGAAAGCAAATAATGAGGTTATGATGATCAATCTAAAAAAAAAGTATACACGAATATTGCAAACTCCGATCACCTGCTTTGGACATATATTTGGTCGTCAGGGCACAACGTGAGAGGTAGCTGTTCACTTGCTCCACCTCCTCACCAGCGGTTGTCCCTGCTCCTTCCTGGTTCCTGCCACTCCAATTAATCTGTTAGTAAAGGGTGGAAGAAATTCAATTTAATTTTATTTATATAGCCCAATATCACAAACCAAAATTTGCATCAAAGGGCATTACATTCTATGCAAGAAATGGTTATGCAAAAAGACAAGATAATATAGTGTAGCTTAACTTATATTTCATATTATTAATGTGCTTCTAAATATTACAAATGTACATATGATGCCAAAATATTATACACACCTCACACTTAGTAGCATGGGCTCGAGCATGCATTACACTGAGAAAGGGTTTCATAGTGGTCAGTTCCTGAAGAGCAGGAAGGACACTAGCAACTTTCTCCAGGTATGGCCAGTATTTGCATGCCACGTCCATTGCGAAGAATTGTGCCTTGGCTGGCATGAGCTCCCTTTGAAGGTACAGAGGGTAGGCAAATATCTCCCCCCTGTACATATTAAGGGCTTTCAAAAGGAACCCATGGCGACACACAGCAACCTCCATCCCCTCTTCATCCAATTTTGAAGCCCTCCTTGAAGTTTCCCTCGCTGCTGTCCACTGGGAGTCCCCACATGTGCCTCTTCCCTGTGTCTATGACACACAAAACAAACACGACAAATCAAATTTCAATACAATGGCGTCATTCAATATATGGCATTTATTCTCTCAGTTTGATTTTGTAATTGGTAGTCAACAGTAATTGAAGTGGGGGTTACGTTTATTATTGTAACAACTATTTTGTCAACTTGCATTTTTCACTGCTTTCTGTATGGTGTCGACAAATCTAGACACCGCACTGTCTTCAGCCACAAAGAGCCCCTCAAAAAAGCCAGGATCATCAGAGCTGAGGAAGAAAGAAAAATAGAAAATCCATTCATGAAATATATGAAGTAAGAAAATAAATCAATAAAAAGACTGGAAGAAAGATCACCTTCCGTTTCGGCGAAAGCGATATAGCTTTCTGTTTCCATCTGCTGAAACAGCCAACATTTCCGGCGTGCAGGCTGGGCAAGTGAAAGGAGCACTACAGCAGAGCTGGTCTTCCTCAAATGATGCATACGAAAGCTCTAAGAAGCTGCGCTGCAGTGCATCGCCGTTGATAGGTCCAGACTGGAAAATATATAGAATGAAATAATATTTTGATATTGTCTGCTTATGGATTTTTTTTTTATATAAAATGGTAATAACATTTACACTTACTCTTCCTCCACACTTAGTGCGATGTTCCAGCAGCTTTGCGAAGGCTTGTCTGGAGAATCCCGGAGAGATGATCTTGAGTTCCTGAAGGGAGCTCAAGAGGTCCAGTGTATAAAGTGTGGAATTGGTGACGGAGGCTGGCCAATATCCACTTCTTAGGAGGTCTTTAAAGTCAGGGGTCCACTGCTGCTGGCATGTTTGACATTCATACAGTGGCTGATGCAAGTCAAAACGCCCTTGGAACAAAATAAAAATTTAAAAATATAATACACATTTACCACATACTTCATTTTACAACACTTAGTTCATTATGCACATTGTGAATGGTTGAGAGACATTGCACAAGTTCCTATAATCCCACATTTATATTTTCTAATTCACTAAATTCCACACTGCTGTGTTGATTGGACATCATGCTGGAAAGATGCTAATAATTTTTTTCTTTGCGGAGGACAAAAAACAAACAAACATCTGTCTTGTGCTATTCCATATGTTCTGTCACTTCTGCAATTATAAGCACAATGCCACAGCACACTAGTGTGAAAAACATGAAATCTACAATATATATATATATATATATATATATATATATTTTTTTTTTTTTTACCATTGATGGTAATTAAAATCACTGGTTTGCCTGGTAACACAGTAAAGTTTGTGCCTCCACAGGAGCAGTCTGGCACCTTCACAGTTGGCAAAATGCAAGCTGGCAAAAAGAAGGAAAACCAATTATTTAGATTATCTATAACTGTCTGCTAACACACATTGAACAGCAAAATTAAAGCTTTCGTGAGAACGTACCTTGCTCATGGGTGCAATATCTATCTTCCCCTTTAATGATGCATGTGGTCGGAGGAATGGCTTCAAAAAAACCACGAATCACGCATTCCCTGTTGTGGAGTGGCTGTTTTTTGTGATGCAATACATCACAGTCCCCACAGAACCACTCCTCAGGAAGACACTCTCTGCACCTAAGGAGAAAATAAAACAATATTATAATATAATACATTATTACAGGTGAATAACTCATATAAAGTACTGTACACTCTATTTAAGCTATTTCACTTTTACTAGGTTTGATTTTATTGTATAGGATTGCATAGTGGCTCAGTGTTTAGCACTGTCACCTCACAGCAAGAAGGTCCTAGATTTACTTTTCTCATTAATGTGTTTTTCATCTGGGTATCTAAGTCTTCTCCCATCCCAAAAGACATGCATCTTAGCCTATAAAGCAGGGCACTCAGCAAACCTACCCTGGGTAATTGAAGTTTGGTATTAATGAAAACCAACCTAATAACAGCAGGCTCGTTGCAAAGGCAACACAGGGGATGACCAACAGCCTCTTTTGAAATAAGGCATTTTAGGCGGTATGGTCTTGCTTCTTTCCAGCGCTCAGAGGCTTTCTTCTGCCGAAAAGACCATGATGATGCAGAGCTACTTTGAGGCTGAGCAGCAGAAGAACATGACACCAAAATATCAGAGAGCCTCTCCATATTTTTTTCTGTAAAGAAAATCCAAAAATAAAGCGGTAAGGGATCATTTACTGTAGATAAGGAACAATTAAAAGTCAACTGATCAGTATTAGAATTTTTTTAGAGACTTTTTTTATACTGTACATGCATAAATTCATCACTGTGAATTACCAAATTCCTCTTGAGGATTTAGTTTTGTTGAGGTTGCAGCAAGTGGAACCTCCACACTGGATGACAGGGAGCAATCAACCGTGGGGTATGTGGCTGTAAAACAGTAATAGAAGAATAAGAACAAGTTAGGCTATCACACTCTATTCTTGTTCTTCTTTTCAAACTATATACTTAACAATTTATGAAATCAGACATATGTTTGTTAAGTACTTGGTAGTGTCTTCTACAATAATGACACTGAAAGGTTTATCTACTTTTTAATGTCTTTTTAGATATTTGAATATTTTAAACTCTCAATAAACAATTACATTGTTCTAATTTGAGTTGGTCCAACATTGTCATAGTAAATTCCTACAAATGTCAAATAATCCAGATATAACCTGTAGTGGAGGCTTGGCGTCGCCCTCCTCGCCTCCCCCTCGGCTTACCACGTCCTACAGAGTCCCTTTTAGAGGTGTGTGGAGGGTCTCTTACACGTTTCCTCTCATCAGCTGCTCTCTGTGTATTGGAGTGAATATTTCTTGTAAGACTGATGTTGATAAAAGTACGGTAACCAAAAGGCAGGTAACTTGTGAAAGGAAAACACAACATAGTGTGTTAGTAAGGTGTTGAACAGCTTAAATGAGCCTTGGAATAGATTCTCCAAGTCTCTGTAACTCAGAGGAATGGAACTGGATATACTATTATTATTATTATATTCCCTTATTAACACGTCACAGAGCATGGCAGGATGCATCATGCAATATACCTGTATTAAATCTTCTGCACTCATCATTCTTACATATTCCTCATCATGTTTTACTTAAATTTGTTATGTTTGTTATAAAATGATTGAGGTGTACAAAAACTCTAACCTTGGCTTCAGCTAGAATGTGTTCATGTTTCAGCTCCAGAGCCATGCGTCTCCCCTCTTGGTAGTGGGGATCCTTTGAATCAAGTTTATGCTTGGTGGCCATTGCAATGTAGTCAGATACAGACAGACAGTCAGATACAGACAGACAGTCAGACAGTCAGATACAGACAGACAGTCGTATACAGACAGACAGACAGACAGACAGACAGTCAGATACAGACAGACAGTCAGATACAGACAGACAGACAGACAGTCAGATACAGACAGACAGTCAGATACAGACAGATAGACAGACAGTCAGATACAGACAGATAGACAGTCAGATACAGACAGACACATTCAGATACAGACAGACAGTCAGATAAAGACAGACACATTCAGATACAGACAGATAGACAGACAGTCAGATACAGACAGACAGTCAGATACAGACAGACAGGCTGACAAAAGATGGGTAAGACAGACAAGTAGACAAAGACAGACAGGGAGGAAAGAAAGAGCAATAGATAAAGACCGTGAGATAGATAAAGATTGAAGAGATGGACAGAAATATAGATAGTGAGAACAGAGAGGATGTAAGATATAGAAAATAATGAAGAGATGGCTCTTAAAAGTGCCTTTGGGTTTTAAAAAGCAGGTTCAGATATGTTCGAGAGGTGATATGTTTGACAGGATCTGCAGGGAGAACAACAGAAAATGTTAATTACGTAGTGTTATGTTGATATAAGATATAAAACGTGTACCCTAATAGTGAGTGATTCCCATTTTCTTATAAATGCTTAGGATAAATAAATACAGATCACGTTCTTCCTATTTCCTGTGCTACTGTTAAAAGTCACGTAACATTTTTTTTTAATACATTTTTATTAATATATATATATAGGCCTACATATATCTAGAACCTATATCTAGGCCTAGAACATGTTTTTTTTTTATAAACTCGTAATTGTATTAGTTTTGGACGTGTAAATAATGCTTATGAATTCATCTTGCTTATTAAACTGTTGTAAGCGACTTGCCGTGGTGGAATCGCGCTGGGCAATGGTTTCTGCGATGGTCGCACACAGTGACGTGTTGCACAAAATTGCGCCAAAATATCAATCATAATTAAAAAGTACAGTATTAATATTTTATATCCGTGCTCAATTTTAAAGGGGTCAGCATAAATGTCCAAGTGAAGGAAACACGAGTATGTAGCCATTACATTTAAACACATATCACTTCCCAGAATGCATCCATCTCTTTGCCAAAGGATATGTCCATAAAGTAATATAAACATTTCTGCAGTAGGCTATATAATTAATTTATTACAACTTCATAATCAGTATTGAGATGAAAGTTATATAAAAGTAGGCTATTCTTTTTTTCTTTTCTTTTTTTGGCGCAAAAAAAAAAAGCAAAGTAGGCTCACTATTGCAAATTGAAATACCATCGACAATTATAAAATATCCCACAATAAATTAAGGCATGTTTTAAGCCTACAGCAAATATGCAGTCCTGCAATTATGTCGTTTTAATGTATTCCGAAATTATATTAAAAAGAGAGGAAAAATCGTGATATTACCGAATTAGAAAAGGGTTTCAGCTAGCTAGCTACCCTCAACGTCGGCTTATGGACGTGAGGGGAAAATGATCAAATATCCCACCTAAATTAACGATGAATGTTTTAAGCATATAGAAAATATACCGTCCTGTAATTATGTAATTTTAATGTATAAAATTAAATAAAAAAGAGAGGAAAAAGAGTTAGTGTTAGAAAAATAATCAAAGTTCAAAGTTCAAAGATCGGACGACTCTCCGTTGTCAAGTGACGAATAGGGGTGAGACGACCATGTTGCAAAGAAAGACGTGGTGCAGGCACGGAAAATACGTCCCTTTGAAATACATTAGATTGAAAGTCGTGCTGAGTGACACGAAAAAAAGAAGAAAATTCGTGCTATTGGACACGAACCAATTCGTGTTGAGTAGCCTACCGAATATAAAGCAATACAACAAGGATTAAAACCTCCCGATTAAATGTTGAGTAATAGCCCTTAAAGTTTACAAAATGAATAACAATTGTAAAAAAAAATAGTGTGCTCTCGGAAGAAAGACGTGGTGCAGGCACGAAAAATACGTCCCATTAAAATACATTGAAAGTCGTGCTGAGTGACACGGAAAAAAAAGAAGGATATCTGTGCCCTTGGACACGAATAAACAGATTAATGTTGAGTATAGCCTACCGAATATAAAGCAATAAAAACGAGGATTAAAATCTCTTGATTCAATGTTGAGTAATGTATCTCTTAAAGTTTGCAAAATGAATAACAATTGAGAAAAAAACAATACTGTGCTCTCGAAAGAAAGACGTGGTGCAGGCACGAAAAATACGTCCCATTGAAATACATTAGATTGAAAGTCGTGCTGAGTGACACGGAAAAATGGGGAAATTCGTGTCCATGAACACGAATCAATAGATTACATTTCGTGATTATGTCACGAACTGCCGTGAGCCTATCTTATTTCGATGTATGATTTTGTTTTATGATTCCTGACCGTAATATTTCCGTCCGAATCATCGCAGATACATTTAACTGTTAATAACTGAACTAATGTGTTCATAAACACTGAGAGATGGCGCTTATGATCACTGTAAAATACATCAGGAACGTCATCACCCGTTCCTTCATCAGTAAAATCATATTATGGGCTTTCTCGTTTTGTCTGGTTTTGGGCTCGTTTATTAATGTGCATTTCTTCACCCCTCTACTACTAACCTGTTTGATTCACAGGACTAAAATTAGAATCACTCATTTATTTATTTTTATTTTTTATTAAATGCATAAAGGAACAATAACAACAATTTTCCTCATTGTCATACCACAATAAAGGAATAATACACCCTTCAGTCTTTCAGTCAAGATTAAGATCCAAGTCCTTAAACACTGTTCTCGTCGCTTTTGCGTTTTTAGAAAACTCAATGGATACAAAATACATCTCAAGTTTAAATCTGAAAAAAAGAGGTTTGCGGTTAGAAAATGTACATTTATTAATGTGGTATTTGGCTAACAGATTTATAAAATAAATATAATTTTTCACCTTCATGAAAACCAAAAATTACATTTTTATAAATTAATTAATATTCGGATGCACATAATCTTTGATAAAAGCACAAATATCACACAAAATGTCTCTGATGTGTGAGAGCAATTCCAAAATAAATGTAAAGTAGATTCAAGTTTCTCTGAACAGAAGAACTGAGGGTATTAATGTCATGTTTAAGTGTTTTGAGAGAGCACTTATCTGGATAAAACCTGTGAATTAACTTAAAAGTAATGTATCTCATTTAGTTGGTTATCAGATTAGAGTCACTGATGTGCAAAAACACACATGAGGTCGCGTGCGCGAGTATGAGCGCGTGAGTGAGAGCACATCCAGTGTCAACACATTTATTGAACAGTTACAATAATTATACACACAACAGTTAAATATTATTATTATAATCCGTGAATGCTTCGTGTCCCAAATCTTCATCATTATAGCTCGTAAGAATAGCTCACAATTCATGAATTCACAGTTGCAATTGACACCCCTTCAATTCGACATATAGACATTTGATTTAAATGTAGCCTATTTCTTTGATTGGGACTCGATTTAATTTACCTCAAATTTAGAAATGTATTATTTATTTAATTTCGTGTCCCAAATCTTCATCATTATAGCTCGTGCGTTAATTGAGCAAAACCTCGCAAGGCACTGTCAGTCTAACCCACAGTCACTGCTTCTGTCCAAAATGCTCAAGGGAGAATAAATCAGACATCATCTTATTATAAACTCTAGATTGATTAAATGTGCCCCTTCCGCATATAGTAGAAGGCTTTCATTCTTTCTTTTTTAATTTTTAAAAAAATTATTAGAACTTACAAACATAACACACAACATTTACACTTTTAAAAAGACATCCAAAAATATAACACATTTAAATAAAAGGGTTTACATTGTATAAAGAAAAAAATACAATGAAAAAAAATAAATAAATAAGAAGAAAGACATACCACTTCAATTTACAATTTACTTTTAATTTAAACTCTTTGGCGAATAAAAGTGTATCTTTAATTGTTTTGTTAATAAATGTAAATTTTCTAACCGCAAACCTCTTTTTTTCAGATTTAAGCTTGAGATGTATTTTGTATCCATTGAGTTTTCTAAAAACGCAAAAGCGACGAGAACAGTGTTTAAGGACTTGGATCTTAATCTTGACTGAAAGACTGAAGGGTGTATTATTCCTTTATTGTGGTATGACAATGAGGAAAATTGTTGAATTCCTTCATGCACTTAATAAAAAATAAAAATAAATAAATGAGTGATTCTAATTTTAGTCCTGTGAATCAAACAGGTTAGTAGTAGAGGGGTGAAGAAATGCACATTAATAAACGAGCCCAAAACCAGACAAAACGAGAAAGCCCATAATATGATTTTACTGATGAAGGAACGGGTGATGACGTTCCTGATGTATTTTACAGTGATCATAAGCGCCATCTCTCAGTGTTTATGAACACATTAGGTCAGTTATTAACAGTTAAATGTATCTGCGATGATTCGGACGGAAATATTACAGTCAGGAATCATAAAACAAAATCATACATCGAAATAAGATAGGCCTAAACTTTAGGAATAAAATAAAACTTCAATGGACGGCAAACAAGTATGAAGTTTGCCCCGATATTTTGGAAACATCCATTTCTAAATTTGAGGTAAATTAAATCGAGTCCCAATCAAAGAAATAGGCTACATTTAAATCAAATGTCTATATTTTGAATTGAAGGGGTGTCAATTGCAACTGTGAATTCATGAATTGTGCTCAATTTTCTTATGATGAATAATTAAGGCTTTGAAAATGATAAATTCCAGGAATTATAAAAACAAGTACAAAACCGAGAGCGTAACTCTACTCACGCACGCCACTTTGTTTATGTTTTTGCGTGCGTGCATTTTAGTTGCTATAACGACGCATCCTGTGAATATGAACTGCAAATATAAAAACCGGAGCCCATCGCTGTCTGTTGGTTGAGCTGAGGCGAAATCCGACCCTGTTGCAGATTGTGTCCTGAGCAAATCCCGTGACTTTGAGGCTGATTGAAAGAGTTTTGAGGAGGCTTTTATTCTAGAAGGAGATCGGAAGAGATTTTCTTTCCATCGAGTTTTATATTTTCATATTATTTCTGATTACAATTTTATTTTATTGTTCTTTTCTTGTTTTAGACGGAGTTTGGCGTTTTATTTCGTTTTTTTTATTTGATTTGATTATTTTTTGGGGGGAGGGGTATTTCTGAAGAGTTGTATTATATTCTCTTCTTTTGTATTGTATTTTGTATTGTTTCTATTGCAGGTTGGAGGACGATGTCGATGTCGAAGGCTCTCATGGGTGAAAGAAGAGGTGAGTGTTTATTTTTGTTTCATCTGTTGCAGGGCCGGCCCTGACCAATTTGCTGCCCTAGGCAAGATTTGACTTGGTGCCCTTGTATCAAGGTTTAGCACTTCATGTTTTCAGTCTAAGTTGCGGAAACACTGGTACTGTTTTATTTTTTTAATGCATTGATGTTTTTTCATTTTTATTGTTTAAATGATGTCCAGTCCATCTACCCCGTCATTATGTTCATGGTATTATTATTATTATTTATTTTTTAAAAAGGCTGATGATAGCTAAACTATACAAAAATAGCACCGACGCCACATTACAGCCTAAACACAAATAACAAGTAATTGCATCTAGCATTCATGCACAAACTATTGAGAACTAGCAAAAGTGTTTGTTTTCCAGTTTAGTTTTAAATAAACCCGTATATAAATATCATTACTAATTTCGGCAAATACAATTTAAAATGTCCATATGTCCCCTTAAAACTGCACAACTGTAGAGTAAAAACATTAGACTATTAAAAAAGTGATATTACATGCGTTTAAAAAAACAGATATGATTCTTTTTGACAAAATCCACTGGAGAACCCAGAACAGCTGCTTGCGTATAGTTGAAGGTAAAACTGGAATTTATTAGCGTACATTAGTATTTTACTACTATGCAAATAAATAAACTGTTCATTCATTACAGCACTTTACCTCTGTCTTTACACTGCAAAAAATGCTCTTCTTATTCAGTCATTTTTTCTTGTGTCCAGTCCAAACATCAAAAAATTCTTAAATCAAGATGTATTTACTAGTAAAATGACATTAGATAATTTCTTCCTTGTTTTCTGGGGAAAAAAATCAAAATGAAGTGAGTTTATGCTTAAAACTAGCACAATTATCTGCCAAATGGGGTGAGAAAAATGATCTTATTTCTGTTTGGGACAGAAACAAGAAACACGATTTCAGTCAGAAACAAGATGATTTTTCTCACCCCATTGGCAGATCATTTAGCTTGTTTTAAGCATAAACTCACAAACTCACGCGACACAACAAATTCCCAACGTTAAACTGATCACTCGTTATATTTCTGATGCACTTCAAGCTCGGCAGGGGAGATTGATGAGGCGGACCGGGAAGATGCAGGGGACTTAGTTAAGTTTTTTTGCGCTTTATTTGGTAATATTTCAAATTAATATGAATAAAATAGTATCAGTAATACATTTTGGTGCCCCTATGGATGAGTGGCGCCCCTAGCATTTGCCTATTCCGCCTATGCCACGGGCCGGCCCTGATTTGTTGATTGGTATGTTATGGTATGTGTGGTACAACAATTTGTACAGAACAATTTGTAATAGATTGTTATTAAAATATGACTAATTATTGATGTGAAATATTCCAGCTCCAGGCCGCTGCAGATCCAGCAGAGCTGCTTCCAGTCAGTCGGCTGGTCAGGAGGTTTGGAGCATCAGTTCAGACGACCGAGAGGATCCGCTGCCAGACCCGACACTGAGCCAGGAACTACCAGGATATTTTGCCCCCCTGCCTTCTGATTTGGCTGTATCTGTGTCCACAGGTCCGGCTGACAGGAAGAGGAAGGGGCAGAGCGGCAGCGGGGAGGGACCAGACGATGGAAGTCCATCCACTTCATTTAAAACACCTGCGAAACGCTCTCGCAAAGGTCAGAATAGACTTATATTAAAAAATGTATGGCTCAGTTAATCAATTATTTGTCATTAACATAGAAAGTTGAAAAAATAAAGTAACAATATGTTGTAACCACTGACATTAATTATTCATATTATTAAAAAACAGTTTCTGATGTTTGAAATATTCCAGCTCCAGGCCGCTGCAGATCTAGCAGAGCTGCTTCCAGTCAGTCGGCTGGTCAGGAGGTTTGGAGCATCAGTTCAGACGCCCGCGAGGATCCGCTGCCAGACCCGACACTGAGCCAGGTACTACCAGGATATTTTGCCCCCCTGCCTTCTGATTTGGCGGTTTCTGTGTTCACAGGTCCGGCTGACAGGAAGAGGAAGGGGCAGAGCGGCAGTTGGGAGGGAGAAGACGATGGAAGTCCATCCACTTCATTTAAAACACCTGCGAAACGCTCTCGCAAAGGTCAGAATAGACTTATATTAAAAAGTCATGGCTCAGTTATTAAATGATTTGTCATTAAAAATGTTCCTCAGCTGTTTGATGTAAGGATTGAAGCATTAAAGTTATGTCTTTTTACAGCTTTAGAGACTGAAACATGTTTTCTCTTAAGACGTTTCTTTGATCGTATGTATTGCAGAAGCATATGCGAAGGGCCCGTTGCTGGGCAAGGGCGGATTCGGCTCCGTGTATGCTGGGAACCGCAGGTCTGACGGACTGCCAGTAAGACATTTTCTTCCCTCCTTTGTTCAGACAGCCTTTATAAATGTTGATATCAGTGAATTCAGGTGTGATTTACTGTGGCTTATCGTCTACAGGTCGCCATCAAGTACGTCTCCAAAAACAGGGCCCTAAAGATGCTGAAAGATGTAAGTTCCAGCGTGAATCTGTTGTTCTGTTTCATCCGTTTGGTTCAGCGCTGGATATAATGGAGCATTTGTCCCTGCAGGAAGGTCAGGGTCTGCTGCCTCTGGAGGTGGCATTGATGGCCCGGGTCAATTCGGCTCCTGCCTGCCCCAACGTCCTGCAGCTCGTGGAGTGGTTTGAGTGTCCCACCCGCTACAGCCTGATCCTGGAACGGCCAGTTCCCTGCCAAGATCTGCAGAGTTTCTGCGAGGAGAACGGCTGTCTGGATGAGAGCTTGGCCAAGAAAGTGCTGGTGCAGCTGATCACCGCTCTGAAGCACTGCGAGAGCCGCGGAGTCCTGCACCGGGACGTCAAGCCAGAGAACCTGTTGATCTCCACAGCTTCCCACGACATCAAGCTGCTGGACTTTGGTTGTGGAGCGCTACTGAAGGACTCGGCCTACACATCTTTTGCAGGTGGGTTTGCGTTTCAGGAGGAAACGCTCTGTGGATGTTTGTGAACTTTTGATGAGAGAATTAGTTTGGACCGGAGCTTTTTCAGTGAATGTTTCTTGTCTTCTTGGGTCTCTCAGGTACTCTTGAATACGCCCCTCCTGAGTGGTTTAATAAGCACCGCTATCATGCAGGACCGGCTACTGTTTGGTCTGTGGGGGTGACGCTGTACAACATCCTGTGCTTCCCCTTCATAGCCGCAGACAGGATCTCCTTCAATAGCACACTGATCTTCCCTAGAGAGCTGTCTACAGGCAAGAGATAGCAAACATTCAGAGGTAGAAACCCAGGATGAGTTTGTTGGTTTGTGTTTCTGAAGACTGTGTTGTGTGTTACAGAGTGCCTTCAGTTGATCAGCTTGTGTCTCAGTGACGCGGCGGCAGGCCGTCCCAGGTTAGACGACATGGAGGTCCATCCCTGGTTACAGTGAACAGGTGACCAGTGACATTACACTTATCTGAATCACCGCATTCATGGCTTGGATTGTATTGTTAGGATAGTGTAGATAAACGGTTTTGATTATGTGTTCAGGGTGAGCAGGAGTGACAGCGGAACTGCAGAGAGCTTCCTGATCACCTACAGAAGTGGACCATGAACTACAGTTTACATCCTCTACTCCCACTGATCTACATAAATATAGACACTGATCTATATTTGTCATAAATATAGATCAGTGTCTGCTGCGCTCTGTGAAGCTCTGTGTAGACGCTGGAGGAGCTGAACACGCAGCGCCAGCTGAAACCAGAGCCCAAATGGGCCAGAGATAGTTTGAGAGATATAGAGAGTAGTTTGTCCCTCAATAAGAAAAGACCAAAGGGGAAAAACATTGGGACAGAGTGCAGAACAGTCTGAGGCAGTGTTAACTAGCATAATCGGCTTGATTTTCTCTTTTTGAAACTAGGACAGTAAAAATAAAAACAGTCCAGTAGGCGGAGACAGACACACAGAAGCGTCTATAAACTAAATACATTTATTATGCTCAGAACAATAACTAACATATTGTACCATGAGGTAGAGGTCGTGTGTGAAAGTCATTGAACTGCAGAGTGTAAACTAGCATAATGAGGTTTATTTATTATTACAAGGACAAGGAACAGAAATCAAATTAATAGAAAATACAAGAAATTAAACCCAGAGCTAAAGTTAAATTAAACCCTTCCTGCAAAACAAGAGACCCAGGATCAGCGAGTCGTAACTAGGACTCAACTAATGAATATTTATATTTATATATCTATATATTGTATTTTTTACATTATTTATCAAAATCATGACAATGATTAAAACAATGTGTAAATAAAAGCCTAACAAATATAGTGAATGTGTCTTTAGCCAGTGCTGAACATTGAATGCAAAACGGTTCAAATATAAACACATTCTAAAACTTGCCCACCGTAACACAGAAAAACTAAAGCACAGACTAAACACACACAGATAAATATACTAATTTAGTATTTTATACCTTACAGGCAATAAAAGGCATATTTAATGTAGCAGAATTCCTGTTCATGTTTTCATGTGCATGTTTTCAACCCGCCCACAGCGGAGAGATCTCACTCACAGAATGTAAATGTGCTCGGCTCGGCCTCGGGCATTCATAACCGAGCGGTGCAGAGCAAAGTGAGTGTTTCAACTTTTCAATGAATTCTTATGAAAGTTTAGCTTCCAGACTGGACATGCGCTGAGAATGACAGCCGCGCTTCCCTCAGCTCTGCTCAGCTCTTACTTCCCTCTCGTGATGAATGAAATCTGACTCCTGCTGCGTCTGCCGTGACTTTCGTTCGGCTCACTCACACTTTATTGAAAAGACACGTTCAGTTTTTAATTGTAGTGTTTATTCTCTAACTGAACGAAATGATTGTATTATTATGAAGATCAAAACGACGCTGGGGGCGGTGTAGTAGGGCAGTGAAGTAAGTGCATTCTGGGAGTTGTTGTCTTTCATCCACATGAGACAAAAATCTGTCTTTTCTTATTCTAGAAGGCACCAAATTCGAAAATAATTTCACATTTCTACTGCATAAATGACCCAGTTTAAATACACATTCATCTTCCCAGTGCTGAAGTGCCCCTTTAAGCCCTCGGCTGCGTCCGAAAACCTAAGCAGTGACTCGGTGCCTCATCAGACAATGGCTTGTAAGGCAGTGTTTGGGCATGAAGGCACCTCACGAAACTGATTTTGGACAGACTTCTTAGTCAGTGTAACAGTTGAATTATCTACAGCAAAATAAAGAGAGCTTTGGTGAGAACTAAACACATATTGAATTACTATATTAGTAATTACTCTCTAGAAATGACATCAGAAATAGAAAATGTTGGTAAAAAACTTACATTTACACACAAACTGACCAGCAAACGCAACTTTCGGATGCCATCTTTTTTCCCAGCTCAACTGTCACAGAATGGAAAGCACAGGATTGTGGGAAATCAAAGGCAGCGAAGGATACACATATGCTGCCTTCAAAAATCGATCAGATGAAGGTATCTCTGGAGACAGGAAGTGAAGCTAACATTAGATTCGGATGTGCCTTGGTGCCTTCCTGCCTTGAAATGTATCCTCCGATGGCAGCATTTTCCAGGTTTCGGACGCAGCCCTCATGTTTGCCATGTTCCCTTGTCTAGCTTTGTTATATGTACATGTGTCAAGTGTCATGTGTCAAGTCTGTGTTCGTGTCAATTCCTTGTTTGTTTTGTTCACTTATAATTAAACTGCACTTGGGTTCTGACTTCAACTTGCCTCCAGTGGCTCCTTCATTACACAGAATGTCCATCAGTTTGACGCACATGCGCACACCGGCCCTCATTCAGTGAAGTCTAAAACATATTGTCATGTTCAAAATAGCCCAACAGCTAAAACAGCACCAAACTAGCACTTCTCGTCTGGACCAGACTGGACATGTGTTGATCTAAGCTGATCAGAAGGGATCCTCACATGATTCATTTATAATGATTGACAAGAAGAATATAATGATTGACAAAAGGCATGCGATATTCTCTTAGACTGAACGTTTGATAATAATAAAATAAGCTACATTTAAATTGCTATTAGATTGTGTAGCAACTCATAATGTAACATAAACTTCACATAAATCATAAGCCCCCATGACTTCAATGTTTGACCATTCAAACTGAACTAGGAAACACATAATGGTTTAATATTAGTACAGGTGTATGACAAGGCTGCATTCTTTCTTCAAGACCGTTGTAGCGGAGCTCAGACAATCAAACTTGAGGACCGGCGGTAAGTGGCATCTGTCTATAAGCACTTTATTCTTCACAAATGTATTCTTAACGCACAACTTACATTTGACTGTTATCATCATCTGTAAAGATTAAAACATAAGTATTTCTATGTTCTCATCTTAAGCAAGTTTCAGTTAATATGTAACAGAAGCAGTTTAGACAAAGAAGTGCAATGCAAATCATTTTTATTCATGAAAATAAAAGTGCAATGTGTTAATACACAGATTATTATACAATATAATCTCTTTTTATATCAGTTTTATATGTTCTTAAATTCTCAAAAAGCTGTTTACTTTGGCATGACACAAAATCAACCTGTTGTCCAGAACTTACAAGCATGGAAAACATTTTAATGTACTGTGGGATCCAAAAGTCCACAATCTGGGATTTAAACCTGAAAATTAACAATGGTTTTAGGATTTCTGATTTAGATCCTGTCCTTTTTTTAAGATCACAAATCAAATAAATACATTTTTGTGCAGATGGTCAGATGTTCTCACAGATGAACTGATGATGTCATTCAATCAAAGGGAAAAAACGAAGAGATTCTGAAATTCATGAATATTTCATACTGCAACTTTGGATGTAAAGTGGACTTTTGGAGCCCTGTAGCTTTAATGTATAGCCATATATCAAGCAATAAGTCTTTTTTAAAGAACACTGATGCTGATTTAGAAGCTGATTACAACATGTGTATAGTATTTTTCAGCATTATATATCCAGAATCACTTTTAAAAGACTATGCAGTATGGTTCTTGCTAATAACACTGTGGTGCAGCAGAGTGTGTTGCTGTGTATGTATGTGTGTTTCTTCAGGACATAAATGCATGCACACTCCCACGAATGACCGCCCTGCATATGGGGCAGTGGCGCAGACTGGCTGCACAGTCTGTGCAGACGACCAGATGGCCACAGGGGATGAAGACCATGGAGACGAGCTTGTCCATGCAGACCTTACAGGTCCTCTCTTCCTGAAGCTGTCTCAACTGTTCCTCTGGACTCAGATCTGATCGCACTGAAAAACACAAATACACTGACATTTCAACTCAACCTGGGTCAATTAAGATGATTATGATCTGTTCCATCCCAGAGGCTACTAGATAGAGAGAAGAAGAAGATACACACACACACACACACACACACACACACACACACACATTATAAGTGCAATGAGAGTGTGTTAATATGGACCTTTCTCCCTGACTGAGACCTGCGTTCTTGACGTTCTCGGACTCTCCACAGTCTCTGAGGGAAAAAACCATTCACACATTAGAGGAGGGAAAACGGCACATATCATTTTATTACATTTTTTTAATGAACAACACGTGGCTATCAATATACAGTACTGTGCAAAAGTCTTAAGCACATTAGTATTTTCACCAACAACAAAAAAAGGTTTTAACCCTCTGGTACTGTTCACGTGTTCTGTTTTTTTTTCTACAATGAAATGATTGTACTATATTTTAGTTTGATCATGTTTTTTAATTAATAATTTAGTATTTTAAGGGTACTATGGTACTAAGGGTTTTATGGTACTAAATTACATTTATGCAGTAGGTATAATCCATTTATTTACTTTTTGAGCACGGACCTGAAAAATACATTTCCAACTCTAACTGACACAAATCTTAAATGGTTTGGAGCACAGACTGAAGTTTGATCTCTTTTCAAAGACGACACTTGCAAGATTATTGCTTAAGTGAACAACGTTTTAAAAAGTGAACTTGAAAAAAATATTTCCAAAACACCACTCTAAAACTGTGAGAAAATAAAAGCTATGAATCTAAACAAGCTTTGAGGTTGATATCTCAAAAAATTAGCTTTCAGTAAGAATTTGTTTACCAAACGTTTCCTATAGATGAAATTTGTCTCCCATTAATTTCCAATGCACACATTTTTGACCGCGAACCATACCAGTGTGACTATTTTTAATCCGAATCCACTTTTGCTAGTTTAATGACGAAAAACGGTCGGCGCACTAGGCACATGGTCCAAAAGGGTTGTCCCTCGTCTCTTAATGAGTCATGGGTGTGTTTAGGGCTTAACGTGCGTAACGTCCAATCAGAGTCTCATCTCCCATTTCCTTTAAAAGCCAGTTGCGCTCGCACCATGGCGGATTCGCTATTTACATGGTAGAATATGCAAGCAGAAAAAGTGAATGCTTCTCCAGAGAGGAATCCTTTAATTTTTAATATTTGGCATGTTTGTGTGCTGTCCTTGTGTGTGTAATAAGCAAAGTGCATTGTGCACCCGCCTATAGGCGCATATTACTAACGTGCCCTTTAAATAACACAATAATACTGCGCAGTCGTTTTCAGTTCCTCAAAATTGCAACGTGCCAACAATACACTTGAACACACCTGGTTTTCAGACCAGCACACCAGTGGGTGAACAGAGGGGCGCGAGTGCATTTGCTATTTAAACAAAGTGACGCTGGACGTGAAAATGATAACTGTGTCGGGCTGAAACTAGCAGAAAACACTTGCGTTGGGTGTATGATAGAGCCCAGCAAGTGCATACCATTCTAAAGTAAAAAATGATTTTTAAAAAACAAAACGTAACATTTACCAGAGGGTTAAGACCGTTATTTATATCAAAATAAGAAATATCAGTTTACATTTCCAAACATTCTTTTTGCCATTAATTGTAATAATGGTAACACTTTACAATAAGGTTCATTAGTTAACCTGAACTAATAATGAACTGCACTTCTACAGCATTTATTAATCTTTGTTCATGTTAATTTCAACATTTACTAATACATTATTAAAATCAAAAGTTGTATTTGTTAACAATAGTTAATGCACTGTGAACTAACATGAACAAACCATGAACAGCTGGGTTTTTATCACTAATGTTAACAAATATGAATAAATACAGTAACACATGTATTGCTCGTTGTTAGATCATGTTAGTTAATACATTAACTAATGTTAACTAATAAACCTTAATGTAAAGTGTTACCGTAATAATCCAGTGAGATTTTTGTAGTCTGACAACAGCCGGTATGTTGCAGGTCAGTTTCTTCAAGCTTCTTGGAGACGTTGCCTCGGTTCTTCAGGATTTAGTCGGGGTCATTTTTTTCTGTTTCTTGTAATCACAGACGGACGATTGAGATCAGATCATCTGTTGTCAGACTCCTTATGCATACACAAATCTCACTGGATTATTACAATAAATGGCAAAAGTAAAGTTTGGAAATGTGAACTGATATTTTCTACTCACACACTACAGCAAAATATATAAATAACTGGCTTTAAACCCATTTTGGGGTGTAAATACTAATGTGCCTAAGACTTTTGCACACTACTGTAGGTTATAGGAATGCCACAATTCTCAATATAATATTGAACCGTTCGGTATGGCATTCACGGTTCAATACGCGCTTGCGTTTTTTTCGGTTTTGCATTGAATTAATTATTTTTCTACACATTCTATCATTTGCCTCCATCCCAATATACTGAACACCGCGACATACATTCACATCACACGTTAGTGGGGGAGTTATACTCACGGAACACTACAGTTATTCACAATCACGAAAGTTCATTATTTGAATGCGTTTTACAGCCTTGTCGGTGCATTCGCGTCCGCGGTTTTAACATACGCTAGTCAGACTGCGCTAATACTGTCAAATACACACAAGGTTAACATAAACACAGTCGGTTATGTCTAAAGTGAAAGTAAAATCGGTGTGTGTCTGTATATTAGATGCACGCAGGTCTTAAATTGACAGCAGCGCAGTAGTGAACACGCTGTCCTTAAAGGGACAGTTCACCTCTAAAATGATGTCATTATTTACTCATCTAATATTGTTCCTAACCTGTATTCATTTCTCGATGACAGAATTTTCATTTTTGATTGAACTATCCTTTAATGTTAATACAACAACAAAACACAAAGAGAAAATCACTCACTGCTCTTGACTAAAAAACTAATACAGTATAGCTTTAATAAGAATCAATGTATATTTTATAGTGAAGTCTATGTAGTGTTTTATTTTTACATTTATTCATTCAATTTCATACTTAAATGCTGCTGTACAGCTCTGAGCTGCCAGTGTAAATCTTTATATTTATTTTATATTATACAATACACTAGGAATGTGTACAAGGGTTTTTTTTAAGTAAAGTTTTTAGTTTAAGTAAGGTTTTTCAATTCTTTTAAGTAAAATAAAGAAAGAGTATTGCAATAAAAATAGTCTTTTTTCTCCTTAACCTCTTGCTGTTCCTGTCGCCTTAGAATTGAATAGCAAAAAAACTGATGTGACAAGCCATCAGAACCGAACCGAACCGAAAACCGTGGTTAAAAACCGAGGTATGTATTAAACTGTGGACTAACTGTATTGTTGCATCCCTAGTAGGTTACATTAAAGTACTAGTTAAAATTTAAATTCTGTCATTATTTATTTACTAACTCTTAAGTCACTTCCAACCTTGGACTTTCATACTCAACACGAATACAAACGCAAGGTGTGGCGGAATGAAAAATACGGCATTATTTAAAAATCTTGACGCTGTTGATGGCAACAGTTCATGCCTGACACAAGGAGCGGAGCAATGCAATAATCTGATGTGTCCATCTAGCGCTTGTTTACATAGAAAAATCATATTAATGACATAAATGACACAAGTCGCATTAAGTATTTTGATGATGAGGGTTTAAGACGTGCTTTTTTGGGGCGGTAAATAGGCCTAATGGCACAAACACGTAGATCACAAGATGATTGACGAGCGCAAACCTTAGTAAATTTAACTTTGCGTGATTCATTGAAATACTCTCCTCCACTAAATTTTGTGTCTAAAAAGGGAAATTCCTAGCCTGACGTCGTCATACTCCATTCTAGTCAGAATTTGAGTCTGATACTGCTCCGTTGGGCTGCGATTATGGGGCGTGTTTCAACCGAACCAGGAAAGACCTCAATTGGATAGACCTACAACCAATCAGAGCAACGGAGCGACGCATAACGTTAGTTGTCAAATGTCAACAGAACTCAACTGCACTGTGTTGCCAAGTCCGCGGGTTGAAGCGACCTCAATTATGTGATATACAGACCCAGGAATGCAAAATTTAGCAGCCGTGCCAAAATAACACATATTTTACCCCCCAAATGCCATTTTTCCCGGAGAACCCAGCCGGAAAGCTATTAGGCTTGTTTTTGGCTTGTTTTGAGTAGCAGTTGGGCGAGTTTTGCTGTAATAACTTGGCAACCCTGTCTGTACGCAAGCTGGAATAAGTTACGTTAGAAGAAGAAGATGAGTGTAAACGATCTTTGCCGGTGTTGTAAAAAAATAATTTAAGGATACACAGAGTACTTACCAACACCATCATCATTTCTGAGAGAAATAGTAAAGGTGAATGCATATACGAACACGTTCTCCGTTTAGGATTAGAACAAATTTAACCCAAGCGCCTTTGATGACGTGATGATTACGTTACTGTTGATCATCTGTCCATCATCGTCTAAAGCCCGCCCTGACAATTTCATTGGTCCGAACAGTTTCTGTTCGGGCATAATTACTTCTCTATGGATCAAGTCCAGACCGAACTGCCCGTGCAAAAAAAATTGTAGGCGGGGCTAAGTTCGTCTGGCATCCAGGCTAGGAAATTCCTACAAATCAGTCAGTCAGTCGCAACATTAACTGTGTCCAATCTTTTTCGGCGCTAATTTTTCACTGCATGTCTTTAGTAAATCCTGACAGTGGGTTTGCGCTGGCGCAAGCTGTTAGTAAATCTGGCCCTAGAATGTTTCAGAAAAAAGTGTTTGATGAAGGATGTATAAATACAATTTTTGAGGATGTTCTCAATGTTCTATTAACATCACTGGAGAGAACCTTGCCAGAAAGTTCTGAGAACGTTCCCTGTGAGGTCACTGTTCACTGCCCTTATATGGACAAGCACGAGCAGAACATTTTAAAGAAGGGCATGTGGCATTAGAACAAAACCAGGGTAAATAGTAAATAATGACTGAATTTTCATTTTGGGATGAACTACTGCCTTTAAATCATACCATCATTTAAATTAAACATCAATTAAACACCATGTTGACGTTTTTACGTAATGAAATATAGATTTGTTCTGTTTTGATGGAGGGATGAGTTTGGAAACAGAGGGTGCTCCACACCTGGTCTGGGCTCCCCCGCCTGCCTTTCCTCCTCCTCGGCCTGCAGGACATCGGTCACCAGGTCAGAGACTGAGGTGTAGTGTGAGCCGGTGAGCAGGTAGCGTGACTGCACCAGGCTCTCCACTAGTGAACGCTGGAAGCCCATCTGCAGCACCGCCTGCACCACAGGAGACAACATGGCTGCCGCCACTGAGCTCTGCCCACCCAACACCTCTGCCAGCAGGAACACAAAAATGCCAAAGGTGTCTTTAAGGGTGTAGTAATTTGCTTACTGTAAAATGTTATTGGTCCTCACAAGTAGAACTTAGTATAAGCAGAGCTTGGGTGTACAATATATTATTAGGAGCTTTCGCACGCGAGGAACCTTTTCATAGTTCTGTAAGAATATAAAGAACCAGGCCAGATTGTCTGGATGAGTAACTTTCAGAAAGACTGTCTGAAATCTGAATCCACTCATACAATTATCACTCTCATCTGAGACAACGTCCCACCTTGTCTCAAACTTCCCCCAAACTCCTAATCCCCTCTCCTGGGAGATCACAAAAATCCAATAGATTTTGGGTATATTTCAATGTCAATTCTCACTATACAATATTATATGTGTTTAGTATCGTTTGAAATGTCTCAGTGCGAATGGTACAAAAATTTCATAAGCACAGAAATACACAAGAAGTTAATAAGAGTTTTTAGAGCTTAGAGGTATTTTACTTATGATGGTGGGTGTGGCTGTTGGAGCCATTTGGTTTCCTTTCAATCAAGCCAAATGGGAATTCGACTCAATTTAAATTCCCTTTGTTTACATGCATTTCCATTTGAAACAGTTGATGATCTGGTCTGAGTTATTTAAAGCAATGCAGCGATGAGTTCGGGGCTCAATACTATTAACAAGGTTGGCCCGTAACACAGAAAATGCTCTGTGTTACGTAATATTCAAAAGGTCAGGAAATCTTTCACTCTTTAGGCTATTTCGGAGTATTTGATGTTATTATCTTTGAAATGATTATGTAATTGGCATTATACATTTACCTGACTGTTAATAAAATTGTTACATTTTGATCCTTTCTGAATTACTCTGTAATTATTAACTATTTCCAGAACGGAACGATATAATTGCAATAAAGGGTTAAAATGATTAAATGTATGATTAACTATTAGATATAAATGACTAAAACAACCGATTGGCATTCTCTTCTAAATTCGACAAATATGATAAATCGAGTCAGACAGAGAATATTATAATTAAATCCATTTTGCCCAGCTGAAACACGAACGCGCAAACGGCCTTCGAGTCGCTATCGCTACTGATCCTTGGAGCGATTTCAGCGACATCAGGACTTTACGGGGGAGTCGTGGCCTAATGGTTAGAGAGTCAGACTTGTAACCGGAAGGTTGCGGGTTCAAGTCTCAGGTCCGGCAGGAATTGTAGGTGGGGGGAGTGAATAACCAGCGCCCTCCTCCACCCTCAATACCACGACTGAGGTGAGACCCTTGAGCAAGGCACCCCCAACTGCAGCAATATGACTGCCCACTGCTCCGTGTGTGTGTTCACTACTGTGTGTGTGCACTTGGATGGGTTAAATGCAGAACACAAAATCCAATTATAGGTCACCACACACGAAACTTCACTTTTTTTCACTTTTACAGAACTATTGGCTGAAGTACTAGGGATGATTTTAGGTCTAGGGACACCTTTTAGGGGAACTAAATTAGCTCCTGCTTCAAAGTAGAGTCTAACCCAACACAATAGAGTGGTGCAGGTATGACTTCACTTTGTAGGCCAAAACGTGGAAACAGGTTAGCATTTTAGCACTTCCGGTTCCCTCGTCCCGAAGTCAATGTTTTTTTTTAATGGGATTTTGGTAAAATGACTGAAATAAGGTCTTGTGTAAACCCTCGTCTGTGGTGAACACGAGCTCAAGACACTTTCATGTTTTATTCTACGACATAAAATGCATCAGTATTACCCCACTCAGGGTTTTCTGAAGCTGTTACGTGTCTTGTAAAAGGCGGTTGCTAACAAGTAGCTAAATGGAACTACAGAGGCTGTTGGGGACCTTTTTGTGATAATCCAAAAGCCTATGGGAAAATCCTATTGGGCTTTTCTCAAGGGAACCAGTGTGATGCTAACTCCCAGTTGGCCTACAAAGTGACGTCATACCTGCACCACTCTATAGGAACTACCCGGCATTTTTTTAAAAGCCGTGGAAAAGCACAGATTATAGCCACAAACTAACTCTACTAAAATGGAAAACAGTGATAGATGGACCGTTCAACCTTTACGCTAAAGAGAAAATCCAACGCAATTTGAGGGGACCAAGCGAAACATGATTAGGTATTTCTGCTCAGCTAGCGACATCGGACATCAACCACACGGCAAACACTAATACTTTCTTTGTATAATAGTTCTATAATAATGTATTAGACAGGACTGTTAAAAAGATCGTAAACCAATGAAGACTGAGGAAGCAAGCACTGTGTGCTCAGGCTCTGGCGTTCTCAACGGCATCAAAATAAAGGTCTGCGCGCCGTCAAAATAAAAGTCACAACAACAAGAACAGCTTGCGTCACTTCAGAGTTCCTACTGGCGGCGCGAATGCAACCAGGAAAACCATCCTGGTGGCTAGTTCCTATAACTGAGTTCCTACCCGGTGCGAAAGCCCCTATTCACACTCTTAGAAGAAAAGGAAGATTTATGCAAAGAATCAGTTCAGGTATGTTTGTTTGCCATCAGCGTACAGTGATTTAAAGCTTTAAAAATCACAAAATACTAAACGTTAGAGTAACACTAATCATCATCATCATCGTTAGTTGAATAAAAGGAACAATTGGTAAGGAAAGAGAAGAAGAGAAGGTCATTTGCCTGGGTGAAAAGAAAATTGTGAGAGCTGGAACAATAACAGCAACTCCTGAGGAACAAAAAATGCATAGCAGCATAAAACATAACCTGATATTATCCTGCTTATTACACGGCTCTTTGCCCCAAAAATAAATACAGAAAATATTGATTTGAGTTGAAGTTATTTTATTCTTTTACTCCAGAGAGACAGAACATGAGCACAGCTATGTAGGAAACATGGATTTCCAGGACAAGCAGTAAGTTATACTGTGTCATGGACAATGGTTATTATTCAGAAATATCTGACTGCTGAATGTTGTGAATGACCAATCAGAATCAAGTATTCCAGAAAGCCGTGTAATAAACACACATAAGAGTCTGTGTATCCATAGAACACAAGCACCACTCACAGCAATGGAGACATTTTACAGGACATTAGGATTGCAGAGAATCCATAAAGGCAGGGGTTTTCAAACTGGGACCTGTTGACACCCAAGCGGCCGCAGGGGGAGCTAAGGGTCATTGGAAAATTTAAAGTCCCCATGAAAAAAATTATGACGTATTTTGGCTTTTAGTATGAATATGTTAGTCCTATTTTTATCTATACGCTAGTCTCCTCCAAAACAATGACAACATTCACATTTGAAAGATAAGCATTTCAATTCAGCTTCTCATCAGATTTTCTGCCCAATCAAATGCTCTCTTGAATCTGGTCGAGGCCGGTCCAGAGACACGATAGCATCACAATATGATCGAGTCGCCACAGACCACAAAACGTATCGGACACTTTTGAATTCTGCACTGAATGCTGCATTTTAAAGCGATATGGAGGAGATTAGGAGGAGAAACTGTTAGAGATTAGGAGGAAACTATGGCTTTACTGAGCTCAACGGCTCTGGCTGAGCTGTGACGTAAACAAGATGCTATTGGATATTTAAAAAAGGGGGAGGATCTGTTCGATAAGTCCCACCCTGTCTTCCTGTTTCAGTGGAAATTACGTCAACACATTGAATAGTGCTGCATGTTTCAAGGCACTTCTGTGGGCCTTTAAGATAAAATATTCTAGATGTAATATGCTATATGTATTTTAACAGAAGTAAGAAATAAAAAAACAAATATGTTGTAGCATGAGGTTTCGGTTTGACCTGTTTACACGACAACAATGTACTAAAAATGGAAACGTTCTTCCTTTGCGCTTTCCGCGTACAGACAACAACGTTGTCAAAACAATTCCTGCGCACACGGATCTGCGAAAACTATTAAAAACGCTGTATGATTCATGCCAGGCCAGTAGATGGCGATGTCACTTTGCAAAGAAACACTACGCGCATATAGACTGAACACATAATGCACATGCACATGACATCCAGTGTTGCCAAGTCCATGGGCTACTTCAACACAGTTGCCACGGGCTGTTTTTCATGTCCGCGGGTTGAAGCGACCCCAATTATGTGATATTTAGCCCCGGGAATGCGAATTTTAGTAGGCAACCATGCCAAAAAAACACATATTTAACCCCCCAAATGCGATTTTTACTGGAGATGCCCCCCTGAAACGAGATTGTGCTTGTTTGGGGCTAGTTTTGAGTAGCAATTGGGCGGGTTTTGTTGTGAAAACCTGGCAACCCTGATGACATCGTAATTTTTTGTGCCGTTTACACAGTGACGATAACTGTATCGGTTTCAAAAACTTGCACTTTGAAAACCGTTCTCATTTTCAAGTTTGCATTTTCAGGCCCCCAAAACGCCTTTGTGACGTTTTGTGAAATGAACGCGTAAAAAATGTAATTTTTGTGTGTGTGTATTCCATTATGTAAATGTATGTCTAATATCTATTTTGTTTGCACAGTATAAATGGGTCTGTACGTGAAAATATACTTTACTGCCATTACACTTGTAGGAAGATCATCATATTCGGTGGTCCTTAGCTTTTAAACATGAAAACCCCTGCACTGTTACACTTTTAGAAGAATTCATGGCGTGACTCACCTGATGCAATATTTCCTGCTGTTGATGACAGAGATCCACCCTTTAAAACAAAATAAAACATTTAAATCCAAAGCAATCAGCTGTTAAATTGACCATAAACTGATGGTTAGATGTATCATTATCATTATTACTTACCACCCTCTCGTTCATGTTGAAGTAAGACTGCTGGATATTGCTCACATATTGCCTTCCTCTGGATTGAAGCAAATATTCACATCTTTGGAAGCACATGAAAGACCAAATGAATACATATGCGCATACGTGCACTAAAATCAATAAAACATAATCCATTTGCTATTAAACAATACATGTTTGTAATATTCCCCTTTAGTCCTCATTGATTAATGTGGGATTCAAACGTCCTGTTTAAAGTAGAAATAGATGAGAAATAACCCAGCACTCACTGTGGAAACCATTTGGCGTGTTCCTGCCAAGGGTCATCACCTGGTTCCCAGTTCCTCAGACCACCATCACAGAAGAAACACTTCACATTGTCACCATGACCTAGAAAACGAAGATCAATTATTAGGCCTACCGTCTTCTAAACAACACTATATTTAAGACAACTGCATACAATACTTCTTGAGATCATAATGTAATAACAATTTTTTACATCATGAGAAAATATTTACATTAAAAATGTACCAAAAACATGTAATATTTTCATTATTGTAATAGCTTTTAGTATTCCCTTACAGTACATTTTTAAACATCTAAATCCAGTCTTAAACTACCTGCAAAATGCAACATTTAAATATTCATGCAATTGTTATTATGTTTATTAAACAGCATTGGTATTCCTTTACAGTACATTTTAAAATCAAAATCAGATAAATAAATAAAATCTGAACTTTTTCACCTTTAAACTAGTACTATTGCTACTACTGGATTTCATAGGCAGGTTAAAATCGGATTAAGATAAAGGAATAATGCTTTATTTAATAATAATAATAATAATTAATAATAGCATGAATATTAAATATTTTGCAGGTAGTTTCAGATTGGGTTTAGATTTTTTTTTTTTAAATGTACTGTAAGGGAATAATATTTTTTATGTTTTAAAAGCTATTACAACAATTTAAATATGACATGTTTCTGGTGAGTTTAAAATGTAATATATTTCTTATAATGTAAAAATGTGTATTACATAATTCTCAATAAAAGTAATAACATCATAATTTCACTATGAAAATTGTATTACAATAATAATGTAATGCTTTTTACATTATGTACTAATGAGTTGTTTCAGAATAATGAGCGGCACGCGCTGCTGGCTGCACTGCGCTCGCGGGCTCTCTCGTTTATTCCGTGCATTCACAGCGCGCAATGCTGCGCATGACTGCCGTGCGCGTGACTGAGAACGCAGAAAACAGAAGCTAACTAAGTTTTGGTCCTGGTCCGAATCGAAACTGCATACAATCCCAATTATAATTTCATCTGAGTTTCATTTCACACAAAAAACACCCTAGTATGAGATGGACCTGTATAGAAGAAGCCGGCTCGCGCCAGTGTGTCGGGTTGAACCGATGCTCCTGGGGGCCAGTTGTGGTAGGTGGACAACCTGCTGTCCTCGGACTCCATCTCCAGGTACACCGGCTGCCCGGGCAGCACCTGCTCGTCCACGGTCAGCCGCTGCATTTGACTCAAGAGCTGCCCATCCACAGAGTCGGACGAGCCCAGCGGAACATTCCCCACATCCCTGCCCAGCATTAAGCCGCATGTGGGGAAGTGCCTCTCGTGCTCCCCGCGCGGAGTGTCTCCATGAACCCAGTGCCTCAGGATCCCATCACAGCAGAAGCACTGCACCGTGTCCCCGTATCCCAGATAGTGAAAGCCAGCGCGGGCTAGCTCCGCGGGGCTCACGGGCGCATCTTCGGGCCAGTTGTGGAAAGTCTGGAGTCTTTCCTCCTCACTCCGCTTACCGAGCCGAACCCCCGCCTCCATCCGCGCGCTCCTCTCGCGCTCATGTCCACGATCTGCCCTCATTCTGCTCTCCTTCCATAACGCACTGTCCAAGTGCGCTCCAGCCACCCCTCCGCTGGCCATATAGCCTATTATTCCCAGCAACAGAGCACCGGTCACTATAGCGCGCACATTTCCAGAATGAGCAGTTGTTGAAGTGATCTGCCCTGTGGCCAAGCCCTGAATAGCATATGTACAATAGACGCCTTTCATGGTGATTTCTCCCAATTTCACATGTTGATGGGTTAAAAACAACCCAATCTGCAACCCAGCAAGTAGTACAATCACTATGAAATTAAAATGGACATTTTTACTAAAACATACACTCTAAAAAAAAGGTTCTATATGGCACCAAAAATGGTTCTTGGCTCGTAATCATAGGGGAACCTTTTTAAGTGCTATATAGCACCAATTTTGGTTCTTCAGAGGTTCTTTGACTAAGGTGCTATATAGCACCGCTACCATATACATAACATGTTAAGATATGGTGCTATATAGCACCGCTACCATATACAGAACATGTTAAGATATGGTGCTATATAGCACCGCTACCATATACATAACATGTTAAGATATGGTGCTATATAGCACCGCTACCATATACAAAACATGTTAAGATATGGTGCTATATAGCACCGCTACCATATACAGAACATGTTAAGATATGGTGCTATATAGCACCGCTACCATATACAGAACATGTTAAGATATGGTGCTATATAGCACCGCTACCATATACAGAACATGTTAAGATATGGTGCTATATAGCACCAAAAGTGGTTCCTCTATGATTACGACGAATAACCATTTTTGGTGCCAAATAGAACCTTTTTTTTTAGAGTGTAGCAATGTTTATTATAGATAAAAGATTTATCCGTGCACTTTATTTATTTAGTGTCTTCGTAATCTTTAATCACCCTGGGCCTGGTAACTTGTCTTACCTCATAAACTACTTTTTTACATAGGCCTATTTAAAATGTTACAGAATTATATATTATTGTTTTAAACATAATGAATACATAAAAGCAAAAGATAAATACATCTCGGGAAACATTATTTACATTATTATTATTATAGCAAATCCAGCGCGTTTGAAAGTAGCTTTTGACTACATCCCCCATAATCCCTCGCAGGAAGTCCGTCAAAATCACCAGGAAATTAAAATGTAGGCTACAAGTTTTTCTAAAATATAGCAGTTTATTATAGCTAAATGGTTTATCCGTGCACAATATTTATTCATGTATGTATTAGTTTAGTTTATGTGCGCTCGTAATCTTTAATCACTAACTTGGTAACTTCTGTTTCATGCCAACTTTTAATTCACAGCTGCAAACTGCTGTAATTGTGAACATCATGAACTACTTTCTACTGTCTTGCATAATTGAAAATGTTACAGAATTGTGCCTTGTTTATTGTTTTAAACTAAATTAATTCATAAAATAAAAAATAAAATAAACATTTCTGGAAACAGGATCCTCCTTTACATTATTATTATTATTATTATTATTATTATTATTATTATTATTATTATTATTTTACTATTATTATCTTTAGCAAATCCAGCGTGTTTGAAAGTAGCTTTTGACTACATCCCCCATAATCCCTCACAGGAAGTCTGTCATCTGTTGACGTCAAACAAAATGGCGGCTTAGTGAAACGCAAAGGCTTCGCAAGCGCCTTGATTTTGATCCCTAAAGTAAGTACCTGCATGAAATGTATTCTATTTTTAGTAACAGCACAGTTGAACATGTTCCTAATAACGTGGTTTTACTCGTTATAGTCTTTCTCTGGTTTCTAAAGGTTGTGTTTATTGAAGGGAGCAGGCCATTGCTGTGCAGTGAGATACATGATATTATTAAAACTACAAGATATATTACACGTGTAATTGTATAGTTGCATATTTTAGCTGTGTTTTAAAGACCGCACTTAATGCAATGTGACTAAATTTCCCTAAACAATATAAAATATCTAGCTCAGTGTTAGGAAACACACACATTTCCCAAATACAAGCGCGATATGTTCTTGTAAAGTCTTGTAACGTTACTTGTAATCCGTTTCGCTGTAAACACCGATCAACTTGTCTTTCAAACATGCGTCACTGCTCATCATCATAATGCCCATGGCCTCGCTGTCCTCCTCTTCGCAGATGGCTGGTGACTCTAATGATAAGAAGGACCTGGACAGCGCAGTGAAGGAGCGGGAGGCCCGTAAGCGCAGTCGGTCTCGCTCCAGAGACCGTGATCGTAAGGGATCTCCCGGCAGAGACCGCAAACGGCATCGGTCCCGTGAACGCAAGCGCTCCCGCAGCAGATCCAAATCTCTAGACCGGTGTGTATGCTGGGCTATATGCTGTTCTTCTCATGCCAATGATTATGCATTTGTAGTCTAACGCTAACTGCTCTTTATCTGTTTTTAGAGATCGTCGTCAAAAAGACAAAGAAAGAGACAGAGAGAAGGACAGAGACAGAAACCGCAAAGACAGAGAAAGAGACAGGGACAGACGGGACAAAGACCGGTCCAAGAAGTCAAGGTTTGAATCATACTCGCCTCACAAACCTTTTCAGGACTGAACCATTGCAAGATGCTTGTAACTTTTTTTGTGATCTACTGAACATTGATTTAAATGCCACCACGATTACATTATACATTTTTTTACCTAAGATAATATACTATAGAAATGATAACATTGATACTATTTAAAAAAAATCACAAAATATGATTATGATGCTAAAAAATATGGTTGAGCTGGTGAAAATAGCAATACAAATCTGAACTCTACGAATGGGCCAGGAGAAAAAAATAATATTGTGAGTTCTTGTGTGTGTGTGTGAACGCTCACTGGCCACTTTATTAGGTACGTCAGTTATTGCAGGCGCATATCAACACGTTATCATATCGGCAAGGCATATCAGCATAATTTTTTCATATCGGCTGATTTTTATATTAAGCGTGTATCGATAATATCATGCATCCCTATGCACAACCATCTCTAGGGCTTACAGAGAATGGTCAGAAAAAGAGGAAATATCCAGTGAGCGGCAGTTCTGTGGGAGTAAATGCTTAGATGCCAGAGGTCAGACTGGTTCAGCTGATAGAAAGGCAACAGTAACTCTAATAACCACTCGCTACAACCGAGGTCTGCAGAAGAGCATCTCTGAATGCACATCACGTCCAACCTTGAAGCAGACGAGCTACAGCAGCAGAAGACACTCCTGTCAGATAAGAAGAGCAAACTGAGGACACCAAAACTGGAAAATAGAAAAACTTAATTTCTGCTGCGACATTCAGATAGTCGGGTCAGAATTTTCCATAAACAACATGAGCGCATGGATTTATCCTGCCTTGTATCAATGGTTCGGGCTGCTGGTGGTGTAATGGTCTGGGGTGTATTTCCTTGGCACACTTTAGGCCTCTTAGTGCCAAGTGAACATTGTTTAACTGATGTTGGCTTTAGTGAAGTTCTCTGTCAGTTTTTGTGGAAACTTTTTGTTGGTCTTCAGGGTGAATACTGAGGTTTGCTGTCACTTTGATGCAGTTGTTCTGTGTTGTTTGGACACAATCCTTCTTGGTGTTTGACGGTCTCTATCATTCACTTTTGTTTTTTGCTCTATTATTCTTTGCTGATGATGTCATAATCAACAATTTGGAAGTTAAAGTCTGTTTACACCAAGGACGATAAGTATAGCGATATAGTTTGAAAAATAAAAGAATAGCAGAGTCCACATCACAGCTATAACAGTAAAGGCACAGAGAAACAATATCGTTGGAATCACTTTCAGAATGATTTTATCCAGCTAAAAAAAAACAAAAAACAAAACATTGAGAGCCAATCAGAATCCATCCTGCTTTAAAGCACTTGAGCATTTAAAGCGGCAGACAAGCACACGCTTGGAATAAACAGCATCATCATTCGCTGGTGTGGACGGGACGCTAATATGGCTATCGTTATGGTTGTCTATAGTTCTCATTCTTGGTGTGAACAGGCCTTAAAGATTAAGGTTACAGATGCTTTTGTTAAACGGGCTCCGGTGAATTGCCATTTTTGGACGTCTGACACAAGTCGCCCATTTCACACGCTGCTTGTTCTAAACACTGCTGAAAACCACTTATACTGCCCTGATATACAATATAAAGAACAAAAAATTAATAATTGCAATGTTTGATTTTTCAAATAAACGTGTGTGTGTGTATATATATATATATAATATATATTAGGGGTGTAACGGTACACAAAACTGACGGTTCGGTACGTACCTCGGATTTGAAGTCCCGGTTCGGTATGGATTCGGTACAGCAGTTTTACAAAATTGCTTTTTTATTAATTTTTATTCAACAGTGGTTTAATGAAAAAAAAATTGTGTCTGTCCTTAAATGAATTAAATTATACCTAAACGTTTCTTAAAGATAATGCTGTAAACTATATAGGGAGCCCTTACTTACATATAGCTATTAAAAATTAACAACAGAGCCCAAACTATGAGCCTAAATTCAGTTGCTATTTATTTTTAGATATAATAATCTACACTCATAAGCTTCACATAAGGCAGTTTTTGCATTAACTTCTAAATCTAATTATTTTTATTCGTTGTTGAAATATAATTATTTAGTGGCTGTAATTTTCATGACAGGTTTATTTAAACATACATTAAATAAACAAGACCTCACTAACAGGCTAAGTAGTATATAATGAATATATAACGGCTAATATAATGAATATAACGGCTAATATAGTGCATGTATTCAGTGAAAGAGTTGATTTCTCTAGTGAGCTAACAGCTGTGGACACTGAATGACTTCTGAGTAAACGTGATTCTGCATGACATTGTTTACAAGCCATTTTATTGTCTTTCCGCGGTTGAAACACAGATGGAGCGATTACACATGAAATGATACATTTCAGTAAGTTGTAATGTATCCTCAACATACCTTAAGATATATTAATTTATGTTTATTCTTTAGGAAGAGATGATTGCATTGACTCTCGCGCCGCGCGCTGCCGCTTTAAGTTGAACTGATACGCATCTGTCAGTCACGTCACATTAAAGAGCGTTAAAACGGCATTTATTGTTTGAATTTCGTTATAAAATGGACTGAATACTTAATATGTTCGTGTGGGAACTCGGATTGAAGTGTGTTCTGCGCTTGCAACCGACTGTTAACTGTTAAAGATTACATTCATAACCGTTCGGTACACGCATGCACCGTACCGAAAGCTCTGTACCGAAATGGTTCAATACAAATACATGTACCGTTACACCCCTAGTATGTGTATATATATATGTGTATATGTGTGTGTGTGTGTATATATATGTTTGAACACCTGTCTATCAGCTAGAATTGTGACCCTCAAAGACCTGTTAGTCTGCCTTTAAAATGTCCACCTCCACTCCATTTATTATCCTAAATTAGATGCACCTGTTTGAGGTCGTTAGCTGCATAAAGACACCTGTCCACCCCATACAATCAGTAAGAATCCAACTACTAACATGGCCAAGACCAAAGAGCTGTCCAAAGACACTAGAGACAAAATTGTACACCTCCACAAGGCTGGAAAGGGCTACAGGGAAGTGGCCAAGCAGCTTGGTGAAAAAAGGTCCACTGTTGGAGCAATCATTAGAAAATTGAAGAAGCTAAACATGACTGTCAATCTCCCTCGGACTGGGGCTCCATGCAAGATCTCACCTCGTGGGGTCTCAATGATCCTAAGAAAGGTGAGAAATCAGCCCAGAACTACACGGGTGGAGCTGGTCAATGACCTGAAAAGAGCTGGGACCACCGTTTCCAAGGTTACTGTTGGTAATACACTAAGACGTCATGGTTTGAAATCATGCATGGCACGGAAGGTTCCCCTGCTTAAACCAGCACATGTCAAGGCCTGTCTTAAGTTTGCCAATGACCATTTGGATGATCCAGAGGAGTCATGGGAGAAAGTCATGTGGTCAGATGAGACCAAAATAGAACTTTTTGGTCATAATTCCACTAAACGTGTTTGGAGGAAGAAGAATGATGAGTACCATCCCAAGAACACCATCCCTACTGTGAAGCATGGGGGTGGAAGCATCATGCTTTGTGGGTGTTTTTCTGCACATGGGACAACACAACCTCCTTCCCTCAGTTAGAGCATTGAAGATGGGTCGAGGCTGGGTCTTCCAACATGACAATGACCCGAAGCACACAGCCAGGATAACCAAGGAGTGGCTCTGTAAGAAGCATATCAAGGTTCTGGCGTGGCCTAGCCAGTCTCCAGACCTAAACCCAATAGAGAATCTTTGGAGGGAGCTCAAACTCCGTGTTTCTCAGCGACAGGCCAGAAACCTGACTGATCTAGAGAAGATCTGTGTGGAGGAGTGGGCCAAAATCCCTCCTGCAGTGTGTGCAAACCTGGTGAAAAACTACAGGAAACGTTTGACCTCTGTAATTGCAAACAAAGGCTACTGTACCAAATATTAACATTGATTTTCTCAGGTGTTCAAATACTTATTTGCTGCTGTATCATACAAATAAATAGTTAAAATCATACATTGTGATTTCGGGATTTTTTTTATAGATTATGTCTCACAGTGGACATGCACCTATGATGACAATTTCAGACCCCTCCATGATTTCTAAGTGGGAGAACTTGCAAAATAGCAGGGTGTTCAAATACTTATTTTCCTCACTGTATATATATATTAAATAAAAATATAATGTAAATATTTTAATACTTAGTTATAAATGTTTGCATTTTTCCTCTCAGGAGCACTTCTCCGAAATCCAAGGATTTGAAAATAAAGAGGGATAGAGATGTGAAAAAAGAGGAAGACGAGGAAGATGAGAAGAAAAAGAAGGTGCCCTATTAAGACATTTCATGTTTGAAGGTTGCATATTGTGTACACTTCTGACTTTACTGCAATCTGCACTATTTCAGGTGCAGCCTCTCTCTCTTGAAGAGCTGCTTGCAAAGAAGAAAGCAGAAGAAGAGGCAGAGTCTAAGGTGAAGAGATTTTATATATTCATGCAAATTAGTACTCTCCATTTTTTTTTTTTTTTTTTTTCTTCCCTAAACATATCCTCCTGTTGCAGCCCAAGTTCTTGTCCAAAGCAGAGCGAGAAGCTGAAGCCATCAAACGGAGAGAGCAGCAGACAGAGGAACGCCGCAGACAGGTGGAGGATGAGAGGAAGAAAAGAAGAGTATTTCAGGACATTGGCAGAAAGATGCTTGGTGAGAGACTAGAACAAATAATAGCATCTGTAGAAACATGGTTGTACTTTTAATATTGGAGTCTGTTTGCTTTGAGGCCATCTATATGGTAATGTACTCCTGAGTGTTGACTATATGCCACTTTTGGTCTTTCTCTTTTATTCTCATCTAGGGCTGGGCGATAAAACGATAACGATATGTATCGCGAAAGACACGTAATCGATATCAATAAAAAATGCGTTCAATAAAATGTTTGATAATTTTTTTTTCTTCGTCGGAAGAAACCAGAGGTTGCGAAGCAAGTTTGTTTGCATGAACAAAGGCACTCGCTCTCTGGTAACCAAGCAAAGTAGGGAGTGACAGGCTAACAGCCAATCCTGTAACCGGATCAGTTTGGTTGACCACCTCCGCTGACAGCGCGCGTGCCTCGTTCGTTTGGGGACGCATTTATACTCGACACGCTCGCCGTTGTGCTATTCTTCGGCTGAATCCGAAATCGCCCCCTAAACCCTCAAATCACGATTCCCTACTTTAGTCCACTGATACAGTTCACTTGAAGGAGTGAATGAGAACGAGTGAGTGAATTTGGACAGTGTGTACATCGGCTGTACACTTATTGCGGTGCATTGTGGGATAGAATGAGTACACTCAATAACACTGTGGTTTCGGACACCACTACAAATGGCTGTCCCTTCAAATAGTGCCCTATTTAAGGGTATAGGGGCGATTTCAGATTCAGCCTTTGAATCTACATGGAGAGGTAATGTTACTCTGCATCAGTGCCTTATGACAGCATCTAAACGGTAACAGTTACAAAAAAATAACGGAGGCACTGCACCTTAATGTTAAGAGACAAAATGTTAAGTGTTCATTGTGATTTTAGACTTGTTTATATTTAAATTATTTGAGTGTTTTCTATGATTGTGTTGACATCTGCCTTTATAACTGAGGGGATTATAATCAGAGGAAAGTTACGTTTAAAATAAAAATGTTTAAATGTATAATATTTTTCTCCTGGTCCTTATTTTAAACAGGTCCTAAAAAATATCAATAATTATCGATATCGACCGATATGAAACACTTACATCGTGATACAGTTTTCAGCCGTATTGTCCAGCCCTATTCTCATCATCTTGCTTTAAATTGCAGAGGATCCTCAGGAGCGCGAACGGCGGGAAAGAAGGGAGCGCATGGAAAGAGAGAACAATGGGAATGACGAGGATGATGGGCGGCAGAAGATTAGAGAAGAAAAAGACAAAGGAAAAGAGCTGCAGGCCATTAAGGTGATGAGCTTTACACGGTCCTCACTTATTCAGCTGGAGAAAACACTAACCAATCTTTTAGATCATTTCTTGGCTGGGAGTAATCTTAAAAGTGAATTCAATATTAAACTAAGGCTGTTGATTTAACTAATTAATTAGTTATAGGGAAAAATAATGTGTTAAACACATTTAACACATCTGTCCCACCCCAGACCTACGTATTTCATCTTACTTTTCATATAGTTGATTAATGACGAACATGAAGCAGGGCGTGATGGAGCCCATGCAGTTAGAATGACTCTAAAATTTACAAAACCTAAAAGATATCAGGGCAAAAATGCCCCATTTGAGTTTTTGACTTAAATTTATATCATGATTTAGTTAAGCAATATTACACGAGTGCTGTTTTTGTCCCGAATAGCTTGAGTGCAAATGTAATGTTGATTTCATACAACAGTTAAATAAGAAGTTAATATTGTGTTTTATTTCAGACACAATATTGTCTGATTTTGCTCAATTTGGCCAAAGGAAATATTACCTATAAAGCCAGAGCGGAGCAACACACAGCAGTGTTTAATTTCTGAATGAATCGGCCATTTGAGCGAATCAATCGGGTGAATCAATGACCTATTCATAAAGAGAGCCATTTACTTCATTCCTGAATGAGTCAGCCGGTTGAACAAATCGATAGAACGACTCCGTGTTAAGATTGATAAAGATTGACTAAACTGTTACTACATATGCCTTTGGGAATAAGTAAAGCAAATGTTGGCCACAGATAAATTAATTTGCAAATGTTTAGAGCCGATTCTGCCATCAGAATATCGTCTTTCCATGTATTTCCTCTGTCCCTGCTGTGCATTAGGTGGTTATGTGTCTTTTTGATGAATGGTGAACCGATACTTATTTTCTCTTTAGGAGCGTTATCTTGGCGGGATGAAGAAACGGCGGCGTACGCGCCATCTGAATGACAGGAAATTTGTCTTTGAGTGGGATGCGTCTGAAGACACTTCAACCGACTACAACCCAATGTGAGACGCCTCAAATAATTACACATGAAAGTCCATTTTGTATATTTTACTGCATTGCATTTGGTCATGACGGCCTCATTTTACACATTTATTTAGTATATGTGAGAGAGGAGCTGGTTAATAGCTTAAGAACACAGATTTGACTGTTTATGTGTTTAGTTATAAAGAAAAGCATCAAGTTCAGCTGTACGGCCGAGGCTTCATCGCCGGCATCGACCTCAAGCAGCAGAAGAGAGACCAGTCCCGGTTCTACGGAGACCTGATGGAGAAGAGACGGACCCTTGAAGAGAAAGAGCAGGAGGAGTAAGATCCACACACTTCATTCAGTATTAATGGATTGTATGTACACTACAAATCAAAAGATTTGGCTCAGTAAGATTTTTTTTTAATACTAATATTACATTTCAGCAGGGATACATTAAATCATCAAAATTGACAGTTACAAAATATTACCATTTAAAAAAAATGATCTTTTGATACATCTAGTCTTAAGAAAAATTATTTGCACAAAAATATGAAGCAGCACAACCATTTTCAACATTGATCATAAGAATGTTTCTTGAGCATCAAATCATATTACAATGATTTCTGAAGGATCATGTGACACTGAAGACAGGAGCAATGATGCTGAAAATTCAGCTTTGATCACAGAAGTAAATTCATTTTAAACTATATTCAAATAGACAACAGTTATGTTAAACTGTAGCTATTTTATTTGATTAAAAACAGCCAATTACAGGGTTGTAACTGACACAAGGGAGAGCTAATGCTTATGGAAAAATTAAGATGTTCTGTTTTAATGGGTATGGTATTAATTTTCATGCATTTTATTTCACAGACTGAGGCTGAAGAAGGTCCGAAAGAAGGAGGCCAAGCAGCGCTGGGATGACCGACACTGGTCTCAGAAGAAGTTGGATGAGATGACGGACAGAGACTGGAGAATTTTCAGAGAGGACTACAGCATCACCACCAAAGGAGGGAAGATCCCCAACCCCATCCGCAACTGGAAGGAGTATTCACTGCCGCCACACATTCTGGAGGTCATCGAAAAGTGTGGCTATAAGGTCTGTGTGCTTCCAAAATATGACATGATTAGATTGTTCCGCAAATGTTCAAAAAGACTTATGTATAGCATCCATCCATGTAAATGTGTTGTGTTGTGTGTGTGTGTATATATAATAAAGCATTTTCTTGTTCATTCTTTATCAGGATCCTACACCTATCCAGAGGCAGGCCATTCCTATTGGTCTACAGAACCGTGACATCATTGGTGTGGCTGAGACTGGCAGCGGTAAAACCGCCGCCTTCCTCATTCCCTTGTTGGTCTGGATCACGACTCTACCTAAGATTGACAGGTGAGCTCTCTGTCACACGTTTATATGCCAACACATTTCCTGAGGAATCAGATCAAATGTGGGAAACTCTGTGTGTGTTTGACTCTAGGATTGAGGACTCCGATCAGGGACCTTATGCCGTAATTCTGGCCCCAACTCGTGAGCTGGCACAGCAGATTGAGGAGGAGACCATTAAATTCGGCAAACCGCTGGGGATCCGGACAGTAGCCGTTATCGGTGGAATATCCAGAGAGGATCAAGGGTTCAAACTCAGGATGGGTTGCGAGGTGAGAGTAAAGGAGTAAAATACCTTCCAATAACCAATTGTTATTAATTATTTATATTTCCTTATTTTTGATGCTGTTGATGTCAGGGTTGTTATACTTAACTAAAACCATAAATTGACATTTTGTTACTTATATTTCAGCTAGTGGCCAAAGCAACATTTCCATTTAGGTTAACTTGTAGTAAATAATGAAAACAGAAAATACAAAAATCACAACTAATTAATAAGAAAAGCAATAGTATCTCTATATACTAAAATAACACTGGTCGATGTCTATATTCGTAATGGATAACCTCATTGTAGTTGTAGATCTGATGTGTTTTCCTTCCTCATTCTCAGATCGTCATAGCCACACCTGGTCGTTTGATCGACGTGTTGGAAAACCGTTACCTTGTCCTGAGCAGGTGCACATACGTGGTACTGGATGAAGCCGACAGAATGATTGACATGGGTTTTGAACCAGACGTCCAGAAGATTCTGGAGTACATTCCTGTGACTAATCAGAAGCCAGACACCGATGATGCTGAGGACCCCGAAAAAATGATGCAGAACTTTGAGTCAGGCAAACACAAATACAGACAGGTAACAGATTCTGAGTTATCATGGTTTAAAACGGAAATGACTGACTCTGACTCCCCTTTTTTTAATCTGATTGGCACGTCTCCTCTCATGTTTTTCAGACGGTCATGTTTACGGCCACTATGCCTCCTGCAGTGGAGCGTTTGGCCAGAAGTTACCTCCGACGGCCTGCGGTGGTGTACATCGGCTCTGCAGGCAAACCACACGAGAGAGTGGAACAGAAGGTCATCCTCATGTCCGAGGGTGAAAAGAGGTCAGAGCGCACACATTTACTGTATCCCCTTGCATTCAAGTGGAAGTCGTCATCAGAAATGTACTAAACCTTTTCTTGCAAATGTTCTTGTGTGGTAAACAGGAAGAAGCTGCTGGAAGTTTTGGCAAGTGGCTTCGAGCCACCCATCATCATCTTCGTTAACCAAAAGAAGGGTTGTGATGTGCTGGCTAAGTCTCTGGAGAAGATGGGAGTGAGTGCACAGTGTTTATTACTGTCTGTAATTCTTTATAGAAATAACTTTTAGTCACTAACTCCCAATCTTTCTTTTCCTCTGTTCTGCAGTACAATGCTTGTACACTTCATGGTGGTAAAGGTCAGGAACAGAGAGAGTTTGCCCTGTCCAACCTGAAGGCCGGAGCTAAGGACATCCTGGTGGCCACAGATGTGGCTGGCAGAGGTATCGACATCCACGATGTCTCCATGGTCCTCAACTACGACATGGCCAAGAACATCGAGGGTGAGTCCAAAATCATTTCTGTCACTGTATCCATTAAACCTTTTCCCTTTAGAACTGTTGAGTGGTTATATCAGAGGACTTCCTGTTTCCCGTTCCCATTTTGAGGATTAATCTTTTAACTTTGCTTTTTTCAGACTATATCCATCGTATTGGCCGAACGGGTCGTGCTGGAAAGAGTGGTATGGCAATGACCTTCCTGACCAAAGAAGACTCTACTGTATTCTACGACCTGAAGCAGGCCATCTTAGAAAGCCCTGTGTCCACCTGCCCGCCCGAGCTGGCCAATCACCCAGAAGCCCAGCACAAGCCTGGCACCATCCTTACCAAGAAGAGGAGAGAGGAGACCATCTTTGCCTGAGGCAAACCACTTACACGTTGTTTTTCTTTTGTGCATCTTGTGACTCTGCTGTTTCTTCTCTCCATATTCTTCATAAGAGACGCCCAGTAAAGCATGGGATCATAAATCACAGTTTTCTGACAGATAAACCATTGACAAGTGTAGAACTCTGTAATAAAATGGAGGTAGAGAGAAATCATCCCATGACACCATCAAATGGACAGTTGGTAAAGCGTAAAATTGTACACCGCTTTTGTTTTTTACACATTGTGTAATTGTTTGTGATTTTTAAATTGTGTAAAAATACTAATTCGTTAATGCATTTGTAGATACCCCATTTCAGTCAGAGGATGAGAAACTGTTCATTCACTTTATGGATTAATAATAAAGTCCTTTAGACTGAATAATGTGTCGTTTGAAGTTCATTTGAATATTTTACTGACTTGGTGATGGCAGATTGATTAAAATCTGTAATGGTAATCTAACATCCAGTTACTTAAGTTACAATGCCAAAAGAGTAACAGAAGATTTCACAAGCCAACGCGAAACTATTAAATGTTGTTTGGCGACGTCAAGAACAAAAGTAAACACATATTGCTTTACTAGTTGAAAGAGGAGAATCAGGTCTGTGTACGTTGCGTTCATTCGTTTTTCGATTTAATATTGAAAGTTGAAAAATTTGAAAACGGCTCATTCATTTTTCGTAAAAAAAAAACGAGAATTCGGCTTGATTTTATATTTTTTGGTTCCGGGATAGAAAATGGATAAAAGGCTTGAATATTCGATTTCCACGTGTGGGCTTGCTTGCATGAAACGACCCTTTCCGCTGATTGATCAACCAAAGATCAACCCGTAGATTTGTTCAAAGAATCAGTCATTTATGAACAGCACTGAGCAGTGAGTCAGCTGTGCAACGGTTCTGTGGCTTTATTTTGCAATAGCATTAATTAATTCGATTTCAGCTTCATCCCTTGTTCAAAACTCAGTGTACTGTGAAACAGTACACTGAATTACGACTGCTGTATATTCACACTTAAATCGATACTGATGCGCTTCGCTACATGTAACCGCATCTGCAAGCTGTCCAGTGGGTCATTTTATTGCCACACAGATTTTGATAGTTGGACAACTCAATAAAACCAGTGGTGTGCCAAAAAAGTAAGCTGATGGGTAATGTGGGTGCAGATGCGAGATAACCTACATTAAATAATCAGCTAATATTTCTCTAGCACGTAATACATGCCTATAGAGAAGAAAACCCTTTCTAGTCCCTGCCCAGTGTGATTAGTGTCAAAGCATTAGTCTGGTTGTTTGATGAGAGACCGAATCAGTACCTGTACAGCTGAAGAAGCAGAAAGACAAAAAACAAAACAAAAGCATAAACATTAGTACAGCAAATAAGGTGGAAAGATTTGATGGAGAAAGTCCGGTTTTGACTGCCCAACCAGGAGGCTTGCACAGCTCACAGCATCAGACAGCCAAGTCCTGCTAACTACCATACGGGCGCACAAGACTCCAGCCAGCTGACCAAAAGTGGTGCTATAGGTTGAGTGGAGGGGGAAGGAGAGTGGCTTTTTCAAAAGGTGGTCTTGTGCAGAAGGATGGCGGTGATGCTGCACGACGTGAGTTCGGGGCCCTACGGGTTTTGTTCGCTTGATTGGTCGCCCCGGAGGCTGGAGTGGATCTAGGAGATGGGTTGGCTGACTGCAGGGAGACATACAGGTCGTATTACTGTGCTGCTGCTTGAATGTCTGAGTTAATTAGTCCTTACCTTAGTCCTAGAACTGTCCATTTTTCTATGGCAGGGACTATTGGATGGGGTAGAGAATTAGAGGGTGCCGGGGAGGAAGGTGGGCGTCTTTCTGGCGGGGGAGAGGGGAGGCCTTGGCGTCTTGGCATGTGAGTGGCAGTTTGGACCAGCCGACGGCTACGCGATGTAGCAAAGGGGTTCTGCAGTAGCGGATGATCCGTGGAGAGACTCATCATCGTCAGACAGGTAGAGTTCAATTTATGTCAAAAATTCATAGGCTGTGCCCTGAGGAATTGTTTTGTGTGCTGGGTAGATGTCTGTGAAAATGTGCATCTGACGTAAATCAGTCTTTGGGACAAATGAAATGACATTCAACATGATAATTTTTAATTTGTACTTCCTGAGGTGTTTGTTGAGCTTCCGCAAATCCAGAATGCGACGTATACCTCTCTTGAGAATGACAATGTACAGGGAGTAAAAGCCATGATGGCTGTCCTTCGGCGACACAATCCAAATTGCTCTTTTGCCCAATAAACAGGCTTTCTTCCTCTAAAATCTGAGCTGACTCCAGCACACTGTTGAAAAGGGGTAGTTTTACAGCTAACTGCAGACGAGTGCTCCAACTGGTGCCAACTCTACACTTGAACTGGTCATAAGATAACTTTCTGGTATTTCTGTGAAGAATTCCCATGTCCAAGACCGTCTCTTGGCAGGAGAGGGAGAAAATGACTGCTCTCTTTGAGGGAGGATAGCAACAGATACACTGCTAGTGCTGTTACTCGTCCCTTCTTTCTGAACAGAAGGATGAATTAAGTTACCTGCTGTTTCTTCCCTCCCTGAGATTTGCTGGCCAGTGTCTAGCCGCAGCCACTGCGAAGGAAGGCCTTCCTCTCAGCTGAGCTGGCTTAGACTGTGTCCGGGGACCCTGACGGCTGACTGACCACTCATCTGGGGGGCTTCAAAACCAGGGTGAGGGAGGCAAGTTTGGAAAGCCTCAAATCACACTGCTGTCGCATAGCAGTGACCAATGCCTTGAAAAGGGCTCAACCGGAGCATTCAAGTAGTCTCTGTCTGACAACCAGAGAGCTTGTTTGCCTCCCCTCCATTGGCAGGTCCATTCTGCAACCACAGCTCTAGACCACGCCCAGAGCAAGTTCTCAGGTTGAGATCTCCAAAAACCCAGATCTCTTCCCAGAGAGCTGGGTTTGGTGTCCCAGCATCCATTTTCCTCCCCATCTCCTCCATAAGCGCCGCCTGATAAGCAGTGAGGAGAGAGGTGGGAAAGAGAGGATGACCCTTTGCTTAACTCGCTGCCTAGCTGTGAGGGATTCGGCATTCATCCACCTCTCCTTCCTCCAATAGTTATGTCATTGTCCTCCTCTCTTTTCTCTGTTACGGTTCCAACAAGCGGAAGCAGTCCAGGGTAGACTTCATCCATCAATTTGCCCCAGATGCATGACACAGGGGCTGTTTAATCTCCTCCACAGGTGGAGAAAGCCAGGGGTCTCCTTTATTAGCGGTCGCAACCAACTCTTCTCTCTAGCAACCTTGACAGGAGGACAACACTCGGGTTCACTCGGGTCTCACCCCCCAGCCATGCAATGCACAAAGGATGAGGATCCATGCAAGAGATCATTCACCCGCATGGACGCAAAGTGTCAGCTTTTTCTGTGCCGCTTGCAAAACTAGCGGTTGCCATAATAGAGATAACACCAAAGATCACCACAAAGTCCCGCTTAACAAGAAGAACCATAGAAGAGAATTTGCTTTGACATGTTTATTCTCCTATTATATCCCAAGCAAATAATTCACTGTGACAGTGAATAGACCCGCAAGCTAAACGGCGTCATTCAGTGAAGCACCTTGACAGCTTGCCTCAGAACAGCTAAACAACTATTTACAAAAACAGGCCATGCTGACAAAATAAATAGCTTCCAATTTGAAGGGAAGAGATTACCGGCAGCAGTTTATATTAGAGAGGCATTTTTTGCTCCCACACCATACATACATTCTATTTACAGATACGACGAGACACGCATGTGCAAGTGACGTATGTGTGCAATTTCCCGCAAAAACCATCTCGCCCGGTCTAAAATATAAACACTTATAATAACGTATCAAACTCCAGGAAGAGTTTAGTTTCATCCCTGCTTCAACATATCTGTAGTTTTCAAAAGCCAGAAGGACTTTATTAACTGTTTAATTAAGGGTGAATCTAAACTCTGCAGGGCTGTGGCCCAGGAACCGAGTTTGACACCCCTGCATTAAGAGCTAACTATGAGCAATTGTGTATATATTTAAATTAACCAACAATAATAAAGGCTGCAAAGAACCATTATTGTTTGTTGTTGTTCATAACACCTAATGCTACTTATAGAACTTTATTATAATGTGTTACTGGTGCAGACCAATCAAACCTTTAGTTACATAGTGAGAATGAAACCGTTGCATTCACTGCTGGCAGAGACGCTGAACATAAGAGCTGTTGGTATTTGACCACAGGGAGGCAGTGTTGACTTTGATTTATATTTTGCCAAATATTGTATCTACATTCAACATGCCACATTAGCGCTGCACTACTGCTGACTTTCCTATACAAGTGAAACTTTGCTAAGTAACTTATTGCTCCCTATTCATATCAATAGTGGAAACAAATCAAAATCATGAACAAATCACAACACATCATGGTAATTTAAGCCTATTCAGAAATCTTTCATTTGCATTAGGCTAAATCACATTTGTACCTAGCATTTTACAATAACTAACTTGATGAGCCCACCTAAACTAATGAGATGGGTGAGCCTCCCCCTCAACGCATTTTGTTTATTCTGACAGGCACAGACTCTCGTTCTCCACATTCAAACGAGCCCTGTACTTAGTCTTCATTGCAGCCAAAATGGAGAATGATGACTCACATAGGTAAGTGGTAGGAAATGGGAGCAATATTCTCATGGCCTTGGATGAGTTCAGGATACTCATGTGAGAGGGAGGGCCAAAAATCTGCATAAGGCACCTGCTGAAATCGGGCCATTACAGCTCTTCTTCTGCCTTTTCTGTAAGGCCACTTGTTGCAGCTGGGGCCAAAGGATGCCCCACCCATTCCCAGGCATTTGTGTTCACATCTGGAAAGTATGAGCTGAAGTGCTTGCTCAGTACAGTGAGGTGAGTAAACCCTGATTGCGAGGGGTGGGACTCATTCCTCCATTTTGCGCATTGCACTTCCTCCAATTCATAGTAATACGAGTGTCTTGGTATATTTAACCCTCATCCTTCCTTCGGGTCATTTTATCCCGAAACACATTTTTTAAAAATTGTTTGTGTGATCATTGGAGTGGTCCAAGACTGTAGGACTTTTGTCGCACTTGAACCAGACACACACGCACACACACACACACACACACACACACACACACACACACACACACACACACGACTGGATTCGAGGAGTTCTGTGGTTCACATGTAAAAAAGTTAAGTAAATTTGACCTCACCTAGGGATGAATGGAATGCTTCAGTACTCAGTACTAAAAATGCTCAAAATTCTAACTAAAAATGCTAAAACTTTACCCAAAAATGTATTTATTATAATGTCTACATCTGAATGCATACTGAAGAAGAACTGACTTTAGGGCCCAGGGGAACAGTATTTTTAGGTTTTTCTGAGTACTGAAGCATTCCATTCAGTTCTTAGTTGGTTCCACTGTTCCACTGAGTCTTCTAAGAGTCGGTTTGCCTTTCCACATGCTGAGAGCCACCACAGAGCCAGGTCTTACGTCACTGTATACGTCTCATCTTTCTCAGCAGCGCTAGCAAGGCAGCGGGAAACACAAACACACCAGGCTTGTTCGAGATGCATCGGCGCTGCGAAGACCGATCAGTGTATGATATTAAAACACCGCAAGAGCGATTCAAAAGCATAAGGAGTCGTCTGCTCTTGTTGGACTTTGATGTCATACGGCGATCGGTCTGCACAGCAGCGCTGCATCTCGAACAAGCCTTCCATCACAATGGCGAACGTTGCGTTACTATTGATGCACATGGCTTTACGATCCTACATCGGCATCAAAACACAGCGAATCCAACGCATTCGTGCAGCTCGCCGTAATTTGTATAGACGGAGATTACAAACAAGCAGCAGCTGTTAGCTCCATTAGCTGCTATTTCAAAAATGGCGGATGTCAAGTTTGTTTGTCTTGTTTGGTCACGGTAACCCCCCAGCACCTGATGCAAGCGATTCTTACTTCTAGACCAGCAATGTTTTGGTGCTACTTAAGAACCACTTTTCCTGGTTCGGAGACAAAGACAAAGAACTGATTTGAAACTAGGCTCTGCCTCCGAACTAGCACCAGCACTGCTTTGGTGAAAAAGGGGTAACAGAGGTATAAGGCTAGCCTAGAAATCTAGACGCACCCTAGCGGCAGCAAATCTAATTTGCAGTCAGGGCGTCTAGCAACTCTCTGTTGGCTTGCGAGCTGGAAAAACCAAACTCTGGTCAGGCCAATCACATCGTGTATAGAGTCGGTGGGCGGGTTTAACATAATGACGGCAGAGTTGCGGCAGTTCTGCGTGCTACTCGTAAACAAAGAAGCTGGCGAACAGCTGCCTTTTGAATCGGCTTTGGTCGCGACTCGGAGTTAAGCTTTTCTTTGAGAAAAGAACAAAAAACGCCACTGAAGTCATTGTGTTCAGAGTTTTGCCGACCAGATACGGCGAAAGTTTAATCTGTCAACTAGCTCTGCTTCACCTTCTTCGTTGCTCTGGTTGTAGCGCTATCCTATTGCGTGCAGAGGGAATTTGAAAGACAACCGTTTATCCCGCCCCTTGGATTGAGCCCTGCCAATGGGGAGTTCCCAGACCCAACATCTTGATGGGGGTCTAGCTTATCAGGCTAGTGGCAAGAGTCATGACATTTTTTCCACAAGAGGTCGGCAAAGACACCCAATTTAAGATATTTTGAGCTGAATTAAAAGGATTATGCATGAAAATGTGACTTATTTTGAATTTAAGTTGAAAGAATGTTAAGAATGTGCTTAAATTACTATTCATTTATTATTTATTGATACAAATGTATTTAAAAGGTAAATCAATTAAAAAAAATCCTCAAAAAAAATGCATTAAATAATAGAAAACATATCAAAATTAAATGAAACAAGCTTTCTGGACAAAACAAAAAAAGGGGGGAAGGATTTATGGTTTGGTAGTCATGCTTAAGTTGCTGAAATGATAAGTGAATTTATTATGTAAAACACACTCTAAAACTCACTTGTATTAGTGCGATTTACATAAAACTGATACAATCATGTTAATCCATGTTGATAGATTTCAGTGCAGTGTCCAACACCATTGTGGTTGTATCATTGCTAATGCTAATGCTAGCTAAAGTACTTCTGAATACACCTTAATTTCATGGTATTTGGATGGGGGAGGGATGTAAAACTAAGAGGGCTAAGTTACATATTTAGTTGAAATATCACGATATGAATAACGGGCACTAAATAACAACCAAGAATGTGTATTAAGATGTAGTTGAATATGGTTGACAGCTTTATAAGACAAAACAACAGTGATGCAAAAACAGCAATGATCAAACAATTTGAGAGACAACTTGAGTGTTAAAAGTACATAAAATGTTTTTTTGTTTTGTTTTTTTATTATAACTAGTGGCATTTTCTTTAAATAGAAAGCATATACAGCATCAGGCAGGATTTTATTTTCCATGTTGTCAGAAAGATGAAGGGGCGTGAGAGAGAGAGAGTGTGTGCCTACATCACGTCTGAGGACCAATTCAATGTCCATTGCAATTATCGTTCTACCTAGTGCATTTATTGCGATACAAAGAAGACATCAAAAAAGAAAAAGAAAAAAAAAATAGTGCAATATCTTTTTCTCTACTTACACAGGAGAGGAAGTGTTAATGTTCTAAGGCGTTTTCTTTCCATGTTTGTATTGCATACAGATTCGAAGACAAAGGACTCAAATTATACCCATTGTAAATATTGTGCTTCTTAATACCTCAAAAAGAAAAAAAAAATCTGCTTTTGTTATGGATGCTGTATTGGTCCGCTAGAAAACAATGCAATGCCATAACAGATAAGGGAAAAACAATGTATCATGTACATTTACATATATTAAGACATGCAAACCTAAAATAGTAGACCTTATACAGTACATATCCCACCAAAGCTCTTTTACACTGTGCATTGTGGATAATACACATCATTTCCTTTCTCAATATCAGTCAAACCACAACAATGCAAGTTTAAAAGTAGCTCAATTCATATCCTACCGGTCCTGATAAATGCTGTTTAAAGGAATGCTCCAGGTAAAAAAAAACAAACAAATTAGGTTCTATTGACAATGCACGGAAATTTTTTTGGACATGTCTCCCAAATATCTCACGCACAGTAACAGACTTACAATAGATGTCTATATGGCAAAACACTCTGGAGGGTTTAAAAGCAGAAATGTGAAGCTTATATCAGTTCTTACTGGTTATGTGTTACCAAAATAATAACCAAGTTCACATGATCATGACAGTTGAACGACTAGATATAACTTTACATAGACTAGTGAAATAAAATTGCTTACTAACCTTGTCTATGTATAAAGTTTGAGTCTTGTGGCTTTACATTAGAAAGGGTTTATCATTTATTCGGGTGTAATGAATGGAAGCCTTACCCCTTAGACTTCCATTGTAAGTCTATTACTGTATGCACACAAACTGAGGGATGATCATTTTCTGTGGTATAACCAACATGTCACAGATTCTGTCAGTACAGCTTAACTTGAACTCGGAACTTTCCTTTATTACATCAATCCAAATATGTGTCATGGTTAAGCGTTAACATAAAATAAAAATAAAAACAGTAGAGGTATTGAAGCCCATGAGCTTTTCAAAGGAAATGAACTGTGCGGCAGAATCCCCTTATCTGTGGTCAGTATAAAAGAGGGCGAATTGTCTTACTAAATAGAATAATACTTACAACAAGAATCGATGCAATACTAAAGTAGATCAGAAAGAAACGATCAGATCTCATGCAACACTTGCATAGAATTTTTTTTTCAGTCATGCTCTGATTTTCTTCGTTTTTTAAATATAGAACAATAGATTAAAGTGAGACATGTTGATAGCAAATAAAGATGCAGTACACTAGAAGAGAGGATTGGTCAAGGCATTCGTTAAAGTGGAATATTACCCTGACTTCCACACCCCAGAACATGTACATTTCCCATGACCCTCTAATCAGCCTATACTAGGTTTTGCTTCAAGATCGGCGCTGTAAACACAATGTCCAGGACTGTGACATACAATCTACGTCAGTTTGATCTTACGTTAGAAAGGCAAGAGATACAGCGACTTGTCTAATGACCTGAGATCAATGCGTGACGTGGGCTGTTAAAAGGTAATTGCGTGATTTCTTCAATATGGCATGAAGACTCTTTTAATCCTGAAACATACTCTACATACTCCGTATGTGAATGCGTATGCATATAACTACATCATTTTCAGTAGATTCTTAGTATTGCCACAAGGGGCACTATAGCGTTCATTAGCATAAACTCTTCTTCTATGGTACGTTTTCTCTTTCACGTCAACAAATGCAAAATTAAGTCAAATATGGATGGTTGGGTTACATTTTTAAATACATTTTGTAACCCAACAGTTGGGTTTGTCCATATTTAGAAAATGCTGGGTTGTTTAAACCCCAATTTGGGTCAGAGTGAACCGTTATGGTGAAACAACAGTTTGAAGGGAATTGTGGTCTGACACATTTAGCTTGAAACACTTGCGTTCACACACTTGTGTAGAGTGTGTTTCAGGCCTTAGCATTCACCATGTAGGCGTTGTTTCGCCTGTTTGGATTTCGGTGTATTTCAGACATAACTATGATTATGCTATGAGGATCTTCAGATTAGGCATCAATTTGGGTCGATAAGACAAGTCTTTACAATCTAATATGAGGGTGGATGTTTCTAAAAGTGCATTCTGGGAGTGTACGGATCCAGTACAATCAACGCAACACAATCAATTGCGGGACAGTCAATTTAACACCGTCCCTCTGGAGGACAATACATTAGTTCTGAGGACAAGAGGTGTTAAGGCATGCAACTATACATTCACTCAAGTCTCTGTGCATGTTTGGAAAGAACTGTGTAGTCTAAGTGAAATCATATTTTAATGCACATCCTACGGTATAAACAATGCATTCAATCAGAAAGGTTAGTTCTAAAAAAAAAAAAAAGGATTTCTCTTGCTGGATGGGGAGGTTTGGGTATGTACTGAAATCTAGAGGAAATCAAATTAATTTATTATTATGAGAGAGTGTACTGCAACTTTATGTGACATTTTATAACCGTACAACAACTGACGTTACATATATTTCAATGCGTCTCACGCCAACAATCTCTGAGTGAGAGCAATCCTGACTTTGTAAACATCGCAACATTTGTTAAAAACAATACAGATCCATAAATACAAAGTAAAGTAACGTTCTAAAGAATTATATTCAGGATCTGGTGAAATTTCATTTGATATATATACACACACTTGCTATTCTTAGATGCATTACTAATATTCTGTTGCAGATTTTAAATTAAACAACAACAAAAAAAAAAACGGAGTAGATTTTTCTACTCTTATATACTTAAAGTTTTCTAAAAGTCCTGTTTCAACCCTAATGTGCAAATAGTCCTAAATAGTTGTATTTGAGACATGCAGTGGTATAGATATACAGGTACGTATTAAGGCCAGTTTGAATTGTCCTACACTGGATAAACCTTAGCCTAAGCTGCTACAGGTAACATCCGAGTCTAGAGTCATGATAATGAGAAAAGGGAGAAACTTTCTTGGATTTGGTCTTAACACAACCTGGTTGATTTATGATAATCTAATCACCAATAAGGTCATTAAACTAGCTAGCAGTCAACGTGTCGTCAAAGCAAAATGTGACGCTGTGTTTTTAAATTTGGCCATGGTAACCCGCCCCCTTAGATGCCCAGAGCCTTGGAGAGGAAAGAGTGGCGAGAAACAGAGGACAGAGGAAGATCACTCGCTAGTTAGATCTTTGTTCTTCTTGGTAAAGACAAAGTCCTTCTGAGGCAGTTCACTCGGCGGCCATTTTGGTAATGCTAGTACAACTCCTACCTACTTAAAATGGGGATATCGCTTTGCCAACCTTGTCAAAAAATTGTTAAAATCACCCAAAAACAATGATAGCCTACAAAAATTTAAATTTAGCTTCTAAATTTAGCTAATGTGCATGCATATTCTAGACAAAACAGATCAGGATGCCTTTGATTAGCCCCTTTCACTGAAAGACGCCATTTTGAGAGTTATGATTTCTCATCATTCATTTATTCTTTACTTATACTGTCTCTGTTAAGGTCAACCAATTGACGACTTGCAAATGTGTAAAATGGTCAGATGTATTCTAGACCAGCTTTCAGCTGTCAAGTCGCAGAGGAACAACAAGACTATCCCAAAACGGACACCAAATCTGGTGAGCTTCATCTATAGTACTTCTATTTAAAAAAAAAGCCAGCATATGGCCACTGTTGGGTGATAAAATAAATCCACTTTTCAGTCCTTCTCATTTCCCAGAAAAAGAAACCGATGACACTGACCTAATTAGGTTCTTTCTTTATGCGGCAGTACGGAAATGCAGGAAGATCGACTGCTCCGCTTCATTCTGGAGTTGAAATTCCCCTCATGTGCAAACCCAGACTATAGTCCCAATAACATTTTTACTCTACGACGGCAGAGCGTAACCCTGAATTCCTTTCCTACATATACCACATTTACACGGGGCTTGTGCAAGCGCCAATGTGTGCTACATCTGTGAACGTGACCGTGAAATGTCAGTTGCCTGAATAACGTCCAAAGGTCTACCAATAACTGATAATGATAAGACTAGTGCATACAGGCTCCATGATAGAGGGCATGAACCAACAAAATAGTGAGTAATATTCACATTTACAAGAGCGCTAGCAAAAAAAGAAGCCATTAAAGTAAGATGCAACAAAATGCTACAACATCGTTCATTGTGACTCACATCCCATGCTATAAAAGTGCTTTTCCTTTTCCCATAATGCCTTCTGTGCTCATTAGGTTAAGGGAGAGTGTATAATACGCAAAATAATAAAGTAATATTTGACTCTGGTGGGGTAAGGGTTTCCAGAGGAAGCTCAAATATTCTTTCGATATGAACATGCATTTGATCTTAAAGGAGAAAAGCTGCCTGTCTTTTAAAAGCAAATGTAGTGCAATGCCTCAAACAATAACGACCACATAAGCTTAGAAAACAGGATATTTTCATGGGCAGCTTCATCCACCAACACACATACACACACACATTGTGCATTTCCAGTTCCTCACCAATTCCCATCACCCCGATTCACGACCCAACCCTCTCCTCCAGACTCCTCCTGCACGTGGACGGTCAGTAGTTGTCTCTCGGCCAGGCTCTCACGCGCTGGCGGTTGTGTCGTTGGTTGTGTCCGTCCTGCGAGTCTCGCTGCTGCAGGAGTCGGTTCTGCGACTCATGTCCATTAGTGCTGTTGATACCACCGGGGTGGTTACGGTTGGGTGGGTACACGTCCCGGTACGGGTGAGAGTGGCGGTGGGGTTCATATTCGTCTTCCTCTTCTTCTTCCTCCTCCTCCTCTTCTTCCTCGTCCTCCGGGGGGTGCAGGGAGCTAGAGCCACCTCGGCGGAGGGAGCGAGAGTCACTGGCCTCGTCGGAGGGCATGAGGCTGTCCTGCTCCCCCTGCTCCTCCTCCTCCACTCCCCCTCCACCCCCGGCGGGCGACAACTGCTGGTTCTGAGAAAGAAAAAGAGAGATAAACACTCTAAACCTTACCGAGGTCACGTTTCCTCTTTCTGTTTTACTCCAAAGAAAAATTACTCATTTAGGAGATTTAGACACAAAATAAAAACACAAATACCAAACACATAATGTGCAGTGAAGTGGGGAGAAGTCTCACCAATGACATCTGGAGATTTCAAGTGACTGGTTACTATGGTTTTGTTCATACCAAATTGGACTTGTCTTTAGGACTTACTGTCCAAACTATCATCATCTGTGTTTGTCAGATGTTGTTCAGGCTGAATTGTTTTGAGTCATGTGACTATATTTCATTTTGTTGCCCGTCTGAACAAAGCCTCTTTGGTTGCTGAGATCAAACATCTATGCATTATAGATTGCTACGCATTTTTCTCTGGAGCAAAACGATTCGGGTTAGTTTTAGAAACAAGGAGGTTGCATTCAAAGGGAAGTTAGAAGGGTTGTCACATTCACAAAGCATCCGTCTGTGTGGTCAGATACAGCCTGTTTCCCAAAGTCATAAAACCAATGTCTTTATAACGCAGCAAAACAGGCAGCTGTATCTGCTTTGTGAACTCATCTTATGGAGGGCCTGCGGTGTTAATATCAATCAGCAAGGTGCAAAACTAGAACAGTCTGAGACGACTGTGTGCAGCTCAATCTGATAACAGCAAATTAAGCGAAAAGTGTAGAGGGGTAGGTGCACAACACAATAGAAATCATAGAAAAAGTAGGCTTGTCAAATGGAAAGTTTGCACTGCCATATGGGAGTTTACATCATTTGACAGAAAAAGTTTAAGGAGTGAAATGGACAGCTAGAAAGTGCCAGAATGATCACAGTTCATTTCTAACCTCCAACCCGTAGGAACGCTACACCTACAAATGCTTTTGGCTTTAGAAAAGCTGCCTGCACCTTGAAATGCACCACCCACCCCCTTATAAATGATGTCTACAACTTAAAAACACTGCCTACAGCTTTGGAAATGTAGCCTACACTTTTACAAACATTCTCTGCCGCTTTAGAAAAGCTTCTCAACACTTTGAGACATGCCACCTACACCCTTACAAATGCTGTCTATACTTTTACAAACACTGCCTACATCTGAGGATACACAACCTACAGCTTTACAAATGCTGTCTACACCTTAAGACCCACTGCCTACATTTTCAGAAAAGCTGCCTACACCTTTACAAACGCTGCCTACATCTTTAGAAACATTGCCTACACCTTTTAGCGCACCACCTACACCCCCACAAATGCTGCCTATCTTTACAAATGCGGCCTACCCCCTTACAAATGTTGCCTATCTTTACAAATGCTACCTACACCCTTACAAATGTTGCCTATCTTTACAAATGCTACCTACACCCTTACAAATGTTGCCTATCTTTACAAATGCTACATACACCCTTACAAATGCTGCCTATCTTTACAAATGCTACCTACACCCTTACAAATGTTGCCTATCTTTACAAATGCTACCTACACCCTTACAAATGTTGCCTATCTTTACAAATGCTACCTACACCCTTACAAATGTTGCCTATCTTTACAAATGCTACCTACACCCTTACAAATGCTGCCTATCTTTACAAATGCTACCTACACCGTTACAAATGCTGCCTATCTTTACAAATGCTACATACACCCTTACAAATGCTGCCTATCTTTACAAATGCGGCCTACACCCTTACAAATGCTGCCTATCTTTACAAATGCTACATACACCCTTACAAATGTTGCCTATTTTTACAAATGCGGCCTACACCCTTACAAATGCTGCCTACACCCTTACAAATGCTGCCTATCTTTACAAATGCGGCCTACACCCTTACAAATGCTGCCTATCTTTACAAATGCGGCCTACACCCTTACAAATAATATCTATCTTTACAAATGCGGCCTACACCCTTACAAATGCTATCTATCTTTACAAATGCGGCCTACACCCTTACAAATGCTATCTATCTTTACAAATGCGGCCTACACCCTTACAAATGCTATCTATCTTTACAAATGCTACCTACACCCTTACAAATGCTGCCTATCTTTACAAATGCTGCCTACACCCTTACAAATGTTGCCTATCTTTACAAATGCTACCTACACCCTTACAAATGTTGCCTATCTTTATAAATGCTACCTACACCCTTACAAATGCTGCCTATCTTTACAAATGCTGCCTACACCCTTACAAATGCTGCCTATCTTTACAAATGCGGCCTACACCCTTACAAATGCTGCCTACACCCTTACAAATGCTGCCTATCTTTACAAATGCGGCCTACACCCTTACAAATGCTGCCTACACCCTTACAAATGTTGCCTATCTTTACAAATGCTGCCTAAACCCTTACAAATGGTGCCTATCTTTACAAATGCAGCCTACACCCTTACAAATGCTGCCTATCTTTACAAATGCGGCCTCCACCCTTACAAATCCTGCCTATCTTTACAAATGCGGCCTACACCCTTACAAATGCTACCTACACCCTTACAAATGTTGCCTATCTTTACAAATGCTACCTACACCCTTACAAATGTTGCCTATCTTTACAAATGCTACCTACACCCTTACAAATGTTGCCTATCTTTATAAATGCTACCTACACCCTTACAAATGCTGCCTATCTTTACAAATGCTGCCTACACCCTTACAAATGCTGCCTACACCCTTACAAATGCTGCCTATCTTTACAAATGCGGCCTACACCCTTACAAATGCTGCCTACACCCTTACAAATGTTGCCTATCTTTACAAATGCTGCCTAAACCCTTACAAATGGTGCCTATCTTTACAAATGCAGCCTACACCCTTACAAATGCTGCCTATCTTTACAAATGCGGCCTCCACCCTTACAAATCCTGCCTATCTTTACAAATGCGGCCTACACCCTTACAAATGCTACCTACACCCTTACAAATGTTGCCTATCTTTACAAATGCTACCTACACCCTTACAAATGTTGCCTATCTTTACAAATGCTACCTACACCCTTACAAATGTTGCCTATCTTTACAAATGCTGCCTACACTCTTACAAATTCTGCCTACATCTTTACAAATACTGCCTACACCTTTACAAATGCTGCCTACACCCTTACAAATGCTGCCTACATCTTTACAAATGCTGCCTACACCCTTACAAATGCTGCCTACATCTTTACAAATGCTGCCTACATCTTTACAATTGCTGCCTGCATCTTTACAAATGCTGCCTATCTTTACAAATGCGGCCTCCACCCTTACAAATCCTGCCTATCTTTACAAATGCGGCCTACACCCTTACAAATGCTACCTACACCCTTACAAATGTTGCCTATCTTTACAAATGCTACCTACACCCTTACAAATGTTGCCTATCTTTACAAATGCTACCTACACCCTTACAAATGTTGCCTATCTTTACAAATGCTGCCTACACTCTTACAAATTCTGCCTACATCTTTACAAATACTGCCTACACCTTTACAAATGCTGCCTACACCCTTACAAATGCTGCCTACATCTTTACAAATGCTGCCTACACCCTTACAAATGCTGCCTACATCTTTACAAATGCTGCCTACATCTTTACAATTGCTGCCTACATCTTTACAATTGCTGCCTGCATCTTTACAAATGCTGCCTACATCTTTACAAATGCTGCCTACACCCTTACAAATGCTGCCTACCTCTTTACAAATACTGCCTACATCTTTACAAATGTTGCCTACACCCTTTACAAATGCTGCCTACATCTTTACAATTGCTGCCTACACCCTTTACAAATACTGCCTACATCTTTACAAATGTTGCCTACACCCTTTACAAATACTGCCTACATCTTTACAAATGTTGCCTACACCCTTTACAAATACTGCCTACATCTTTACAAATGTTGCCTACACCCTTTACAAATGCTGCCTACATCTTTACAAATGCTGCCTACACCCTTACAAATGCTGCCTACCTCTTTACAAATACTGCCTACATCTTTACAAATGTTGCCTACACCCTTTACAAATGCTGCCTACCTCTTTACAAATGCTGCCTACATCTTTACAAATGCTGCCTACACCCTTACAAATGCTGCCTACCTCTTTACAAATACTGCCTACATCTTTACAAATGTTGCCTACACCCTTTACAATTGCTGCCTGCATCTTTACAAATGCTGCCTATACTTTTACAAACACTGCCTACACATTTAGAAAAGTTGCCTACACCTTAGGATACACTGCCTACAGCTTTACAAATGCTGTCTACACCTTAAGACCCACTGCCTACATCTCCAGAAAAGCTGCCTACACCTTTACAAACACTGCCTACAGCTTAAAAAAGGAAGTAAGCTATTTTCTGTGAATGTGTGAGATGCCCACTCTTATGTTTCACAAATGCTGTACACACATTGAAGTTGTGCTGCCTACACCTTTAGAAAAGCTGCCTACACCATAAGATGTGCTGATTACATATTAAGAAGAACATTTAAATGTGAATTCAATGGACATTTGAATGTGCTTTTGGAGTTTTCTTGAACATTTAAGGCATTTTAAGGCCTGCATAATTTTAAACATAAAGCTTTTGTATAACTACCTTTTACCCAACTGGGCAAATGGCATTGCCACATTGAAACATAAAAACCATAAAATGACTACATGTCTTACCAACAACAACATAACAAAATCATATATTTGCATATATGATTTTCTTTTTCTCCCCAATGGGGATACCAGATGGCCATTTCCATTTGGAGGGTTTAAAGAAATTGGAGGATGTAAAGAGTATCAGGGTGGGGTTTTGATTTACAGTCAGAGTGGGGAAGGCAGATTGACTGTCTCACCTACTCACCGCAGGTTTGTAAGCGTTCATTCAATTAATTCCTGTGTTTCAGAGAACTGCAAAGATGTCAGGCATGAATGAGACACAGAACAGACAGATTGAGACTTACAACATGTCAATATTACAAGTATTTGTGGACCCAAGACAACTAAAGGACAGAGAGTGAAACTATGGAGTGGAAGAAAAGACAGACCAGACAAATGTTTACTCTATGATCACTATATGCGGTCAAAAAGGACAATTATAATCAGTTTTTTTTAAATTATACATCTGTTTTGTTAAATGCAAAGTAGGACTGACCAATTACTGCTTGCATGAAATGATAAAGCAGAACAGTTGTCACTGGAGTGACTTTTTTGAACATACAGGGGCTCCAAAAGTCAGCCTTTATTTAGCCTTTTTTATTTAAAAATAAAAATGTATTAAAACAAAGTTCCACAGTGCCTGTCTACCTTTAAAACTGTGTCCCATACACCAGCGAAAATCAGCTGTGACCTAAAACCATTTTCTGTGAAACTGTAAAATCCTGACTTTCGAGGTCAGCTGTATAATTGAAATTAAATGCATTTCATAGGATCTTGAATAAGGTGGATGCAAACATGAATCCACACATCACAAATATATGATATATTTCTCAAAGCTGATACATATGGCATTTATATTCCCAATGATTATGTTTAGCATAGTCTCTGAACTACTTTCCTGGCTGATCGATGAGGACACAATGTGCTAAGTCTGGTGGCCTCTGGTCTAACTAGGTCAAAACACAAAACTTGTTCCTTTTCAAGAATGTAGTCATCTGTATTTTTAAATATAGAAGGATATATTGAATATCTATGATTATAGATATGTCATTGCACCATTTCCGCAATCCCTCCTTGTGAAGCTGCTTTGATTGTCATGAGAGCCAAAGGCACATGAGACCTAACGTATAGTTCTCCTATATATTTTAATATAAACTCTTTAAATGTTTCGGCCCATCCACACAAAGACACCTCACCTGAAGACTGGAGATTGCTGAGGGTGGGGTCATCAGATTTTGCTCCAATAGGGGGTTAAGAGGGGTGGTGCCTGGCAGATGAGTGGCACGCCAGTAGACCTCCAGATATTCTGCAAGGTGCTCACAGGCATCCTCCAACTGGTTCTCGTCCAAAATGACATCAAACATCTCCTGATGGGGAGACAGGGTGGAGGAGAAGATGACATGCAGGGGATGGAATTAGAAGATATTATATAAAATATCTTATGATGGTGGTCAGGTGATGGGAGATGACGTTGAGCGACAGGTAGGATAATGGCTCTATGGAACAACATGCAACATGACTTTTGTCAGAATGTGGTTTGGAAAAGCAAGCGTTTGCATCAGTAGAACTGTAGCAAGGCCAGTCTAAATAAGTTTAGTTTAGAACTAAGCAACGCAGTTGAAGAGCATCAAGTGAGAATGAAGAACAAACATTTAAAATTACACCAGTTCGCTAACAATGTGAGACACAAATTTACCTTCATTTCCAATAAAAAGACAATGTAATCAGACAGATGTGCCCTAAATGAAAACCTGCAGTTCTCATACTTGCAATCATATATCAGCCTTTGACAGTTTGAGTGAATTTTTTTTTTAACTTCACTTTGTTTAGGGCTGTCAGAGTTTGACTAGTAATCAGGTCTATTTAAAGAGAGGAAAACAGCTCAATTATGGCATGGATTTTAAATAGTTCTGTCATCATTTACTCACCCTGGTTTATTTCCAAAAAGTACTAGTTTCTATACAATTGCAATGAATGGGTACTTTCAAGCTTCAAAAAGGAAGCAAAAGCACCATAAAGGTCCTGCATATGCTATACTTCAAGTTTTCTGTAACCAAACATACAACAAATGTTATTCACTGAAAATTGTGACATCTGCCCTAACTATCATTGGTGAGATTTCATGAGACAAATCGTTCAGATCTGGTTTTGTGAACCAGATCAACCAATTCATGACAAAGATCATTGAATAGGATTTGTGAGTCATACTTTTATGGGGCTTTAGTGACTTTCTTACAACTCCAGTCCCTAGTCATTGCAACTGCATGTAAAGGAGCAACCAGTGCCAGTTTCTCAAAATATCTTCCATGTTCCACACAAGAAAGAAAGTCATATGTATTAGGAGCAAAATGAGGGAGAGTAAATAATAATAATTTTTAGAAAATATATTTTTTTATACCCTTTGGGATTTATAGTCTAGACTCTAGACATTGCTGTACATCAGGGGTGTCCAATCCTGCTCATGCAGAGTTTAGCTCTGTCAACCCAGCCAGACCTTGATAAGATGGTTCAAGTGTGTTTAATTAGAGCTAGAGCAGATAGTGGCCCTCAAGGAGCAGGACTGGACACTCCTGCTGTACATGCATTACTCATTTATGAGTTTACATGATATACCAGGGCCCATCCCATAATGTATTATGGCAGCCTAGCTCTTTAAGAGCTTTTCAAGTACCTTTTATAAAGGACATATTGTAAAAAAAATACAAAAAATACAAAACTATCCAATTATATTTCTGAGGTGGATCTTGACAACATTTACTAACACTAATGTTCATGGACGTCGGAAGCAAAACAAATGTGGGTGGGTCCTCCCTCAGAAAAATTTTACTGGAGTAGACGCCATTTACATTAAGTGCAAATAGCCCGCCTTGTTTACTAAACGTCTGTTTTGGCCAGACAAAATTACAGAAGACACTGAATTATTTACAGCGCCAATAGTATAGGGGTAAGGCACACGGCAGAAAGTTTTGACCCAAATCGACCCAAGGTTCGAATCTGTATTTTGCCAAAATCGCTCTACTCCCTTTTCCCCATCATATATCAGAAAAATTAAGAAAATAATCGAAAAGTGGAAATAAAGCGTCTAACGTGTGTTTATAATAAAGTGTTTATCGGTTAGGGGTCGGTGAACAGACATGCGCTGAATTAGAGACAGTAAAAGTGAGTGGGTCCAATATCATTGGTCTTAAAAAATGGGTGGTTCCGACGCCCATGCTAATGTTGAATCTACAGTATTTTAAACAGCTCTGTAATGTCTGTGTGTCTGTTTAAACTTCAAGAACTTACAGGGGGACACTGAGCAAGTTTATCTGCTGCCATCATCTGAACATTGAGGTGTTTGCTCTGTGATTTACCCCTCGACTTTATCAACCGCTGTAGGACCTGCAGAAAGAGAGGACGAATGAGAATCAAACTGTGAAACTATGCTAGCTTTTAAAATGAAAAAATATATATATATATATATATATATATATATATATATATATATATATATATATATATTTAAGAATATTTGAAGCTATTCCTTGAAATAGTGCACACACATGATCATGAGACTCACCTTTGGAGAGGTGACCTTGACATACACTATAATGGGAGCTAGCGAGGTTTTAGCTAGCTGTGCTGGATGGTTAATGGTGTCCGCATCCAGAATCACCAGTTGAAGGGTTTTGGCCAACTCAAATATTCTCTCGATCTCACTCTGTACCTCCGCTGGGTGCACAAACAGACAAACAGCACCCACAAAACATGAAGCCCGAGAAAACAGAAGGAGAAAATGCTCAAAAGCTCTACTGTACAGAGAGAGTTCAACAACATAGATTTTGCCTGCTGGTTTTTGACCTTGTTAACCAGCTAGATAATGTAAACGTGGTAACATATGACATTTTATGTATTTATCATTTGCAACAACAGATTTCAGCGCATCACATAAAAGCAATTGTTTAAGTATGCAAGATCAAAAAATAGGCAATTGATGTTATCTTATTGTTGAGCTCTGAAGGTTGTACAGTATAGTAAGTCTTTAGTGAGTTGATGTTCTCACCCAAACTGGTCCTTGTGTTAGACCGCTCCATGATAGGTCTCTTGTTGAGAACCGATCTCTTGGCCAAAGAAAGGTCAGCGGTCACCCGGGTTATAGAAATCCTGTTAGCATAACAATCCATTAGTCACTTAATGATGTGAAAGAAAGATTGCAGGTCACTGAAAATCCTGTCTCCACCATAGTAATCCATTATGATGTGCCAGTTCTATTTTATATCACTTAAATTTAGGTCTGTTCCTCGTACAAAGCTTTAGAAGACATGAAATACAATCACATGAGTTGTATGGACTACTTTTATGAATGCTTTTTTGGAGCTTGACAGACACTGCCACCATTAATTTTCATTGTAAGTACATGAGTGTGAGTAAACGGCGATTATTCATACACATACACTGACATTTTTTTTACGTTTTTGAAAGAAGACTTTTATGCTCACCAAGGTTGCATTTATTTGATAAAAAATACAGTAAAAACAGTAATACTGTGAAATATTCCTTAAAAAACATTTCTTATTACTATCAACGTTGAAAACCATGATACACTACCATTCAAAAGTCTGGGTTAAGTCAAATTAATCAAATATTTGTATTCAGCATAGACTGATCAAAATACGTTTATAATGTTACGAAACATTTCTATTTCAAATAAATACGTTTTCCACATTGATAATAATAACCATTATTAATAATTGAGCATCAATCATCATATCAGAATGATGTGACACTAAATACTGGAGTAATGATGCTGAAAATTCAGCTTTGATCACAGGAATAAACTACATTTTATAATATTAATGTTAAATATTAATTAATAATATTTCACAATGCTATTGTTTTTACTGTATTTTTGATCAAATAAATGCAGCCCTGGTGAGCAGAAGAGACTTCTTTAAAAGAAACATGAAAAAAAAAACATTAAAAATCGTAATTATTCTAAAGTCTTTACCGGTAGTGTATTTCTTATACATATAAAATCGAGAAATGTGCCAAGATGTCTTTTAGAGCTCACCGTCCATCAAAGCGATGTTTGAGAAAGTCAAACAGAGCTTTCTGCATCATATCTGTCACCTGTCGACAGACACGACACATGAGACAACCAATTTCAAAAACAAATTCAGAGGGTTGTATGATATCTAGTGCTCACCTCATAGCCCTTCAGTGAAGGCCCAACCAGAACCACAGGCCTCATGGACGGCACCACATCATATGGAGGAATGTGTTCAGTCTAAGTGAGAAAGACAAGAACGGCACTGTCACACAGAACCACAGCCTCAAGTACAAACAAACCTAAAATTTGAATTATTAAATTCTCATGCATATATATTTTCTGAGATGAAGCGTTCTCAGATACTTTCCTACTGTTTACATTATCTAGTGCCGTTATAGAAATCATTCGATTTAGTCCATTCACATAAGACCATACCGTTCAAGGTTTTGGGGTCAGTAAGATCATTTTTTGTATTATTTTTTAAAGACATTAATACTTTTATTCAGCAAGGACACATTCAATTGATTTAATAAAAAATTCAATATTCAAATAGAAAACAGTTATTTAAAATTGTAATAAAATTTCACAATATTGCTGTATTTTGGATCAAATAAATCAGCTTTGGTGAGCATAAAACAGAGCATTAAAAAGTCTTACCAACTCCAAAGCTTTGAACAGTAGTGTAAGTGTATTTTTGGCCATTTTGTGTGTGTTTTTGGCAGCGATACTAAAAGAGGGTTTCCAATAAATATCCCATTAAATAATTTGCTCAAATATGTTACGACCTGTCTGAGTCTGACCAATCGCAAAGAGAGATACTATAAGATATCTAACACTTAGCCATATCAACACACCTACCTGCTTTAGCTTCTGTTTGGCTTTTGGAAATGAGAGAACACATCAGAATCAGCATTCAGAAGATTGCAGAGGGATAATTACTCATTTTTTTACTGTATTCTGAACTTTTATAGGTTTTATCCTACTGTATTTGACAGTGGATGCTTAACCTGCAGCAGAGTGTGTCATGCATTATGTTAAGAAGAGGAGGAAAGAATAAGAACAAAAGCAAGGGAAGAATAAACTCACTGATCTTCAGCCCTACTGATATTTTGCTCATTTGAGGCAGCATTTGCAGCCACACACATCCCCTGCAAAGCAGCATGGCGCCCAGGCCCTGTCATACTCACTCTCACCTGCAGATGGCGGCGTGGCTCTCCAACCTCCTGATACCATGTCACCCAGGCTTGAGGAGGAGTTACCACTTTTCCTGCGGAAAGAAAAAAAACTACATCAGCATATGACACCACATGCCTTCACACACAGAACTGGTAAGCTATCTGGACATTACCAGAATTGTCAGCTTCATTAAAGGGGTGGTAAAACACATTCTTTCGAAGGCTTGATTGTGTTTGTGGGGTACACTGTAACATGTGTTCATGCTTCGGTTTTAAAAAATTGCATTATTTTTCATACATTTTACCTTTATTCTACACTGCTCTGTCCCTCCTTGTAAAAACGGTCTGATGGTTTCCGGGTTGTATGAAGCCAGTCCCTCAAAAATACGCAATGGGCTCAGATTGGTTAGCTGTGGCAGTGTGTTGTGATTCGCTAACCGCCTAGTGCACGTTTGTCGGAAATGTCACGCACCTTACCTTTAAGGTAACCGCCTGTGCTTTGAGTAGTACAATGGCGTCAATAAAACCATACCAATTTGAGCCCGAATCAGACCCAGACCATTTTAGTGAAGATGATCGAGCAGAACCTGTTCAGTCCTCAAGAGTAAAGACTGCGGATCTATAGTGATCGCTACTGAATGGCACTGTTACTTTTGTATTTTTAGAATGATTATAGCCAAATATCTGTCGCAAGTACGAACACTAAACATTGGCTTTACTATAGTACCCAAATCAAACACAGAACCATGTTTAGCATGCCTGTAGATAAACAATACATAAAAGCTCTAATCAAAGAATAATTTACACTAATGCCAAGTTCGCTGTTGAGATTTAAAACAGTTTGTAATGTTAGGTGTTTGTTAGGTGTTTGGGGAGTGGGGAGGCTGCAGGCTGGATGGGTCCCCGGCCTGAGTCGGGCGGTGGGGGTATGTGGCGGAGGGGGCGTGGTTTTGCGAGGTCTGTAGCGGGAGAGAGAGAGAGCGGAGCCGAGCAGTGAGTAAGTAGGTCAAGTGCAGATGAGTAACACCTGTGTCTGATTGCAGTAATTGGCGTGGAGAGACTGCATTTAAGCCACAGCAGAGAGAGAGTCGAGAGAGAGAGAGCTTTGGACTGGGACGTCGCGACTGCCTGCCCGCCAGAGAGACGCAGTGAAAAACCGAGTGATTAAGCTGAAAGTGTTTTGAGTGTATTGTTGCCTTTGATGCGCCCACAAACGCTTGTTCTGTTATATATAAATGTTCTGAGTAATAAAAACAAAAATCTACACAAAAAATCTACGAACCGAACCACAATAGCATTGTTCTTAATTGAACAAAATATAATGTTTTCATATGGACAAAACATGTCTGTTCATATTGTTAAAGCAAACATAGGTAATCCTTCACAAAATGTATCTCATTTTGTTGTTGTTTTGTTATGTCCTTTAAGTTGCTTTGGTACAAAATATCTAAATTCAACCAGTAACCATGTCTGACAAAAATATGATGAACTACAAATGCCTTCATCTCTAAATCTGCACTGAAAATACATTCATTTCAACATTACTAGCAACCTAAAGTGCTTTTTCCCTGCTGAACTGAGATACATATTAACCATCAATGAACGCAAACCCCCTTGGTTAAAAAAAAAAATTCAGAAATATCATACAGTATATGTTCATTCACATGTATAGTCTCTACTTAACTAATTGCATCTAATATTGAACACTGCTATCCTCTGTACTTCAAATTGCACTGGTAAAATATCATTAGCAATATCATTCAGAAACACAAACAGGCAAAAATAAAGTGCCACCAGTGTTGGAAAATGTTTAAAGTGCAAGAAACATTTTATTTAATGTTTCCACTTTTGACAACCGCAACAGAATCAGAGCAAATGAGACACACAGGCCTCGTTCAGGATGCAAGAAGAATAAATGCGATTTCTTTCCACCCATTCATCTCGGAAAACTCGGTTTTCAGCTTCAACTTTCCTAATTTTTGAAAATGCCATTTTTTTTTGCGTGCCGCTTTCTGCTCTCAATCTCTTCTTCACTGCATGCGTGACCTCGCGTCTGAACGTGAGCATAGTAACGTTTACTGTCGTCGCAACCCTTGGCAAAACGGTTCTACTGAGCTGCCTGATATAAATGTGCTTTTTTTTTTAATGGCATTTGGCATTTATTTATTTCATTACGTCAAAAGGCCGCTAGTTTGCGACCAAAACGCCAGGCGTAAAAGCGTCATTTTTAAAAAAATGCCTCGGGTTCGTTTTTTTATTTTGACGCGGCGCGTAAAAAACTGTCCGACCAATGAGATCGGCGCTTTTGTTCACGTGCCTGGAGCTGCTGAAGTGACAGTAAAACACGACTTGGTGGCGCTCAAGCACAAAACGGTCTTGCCGACCGAGCACACATTGATACGACGAAGAAGTAGTAAGTAGACAAAGAAGAAGATGAACTGCTAATGCTGCTTGCCAGTTAGCAAAAAGTGTGTGAATGGTTTTGTCCATATACATAATATGTCTATGGTTTTGGCAAGCACGTAAATACTGTCTCTCTTCTCCTTCTGTGTGACAAGCGAGTGTCAGAGGCTTAAAGTGCCGCAGCACCATCTTGTGTACCGGGAGCGCATCGACTGAATGTGCACGTTCACTCGGCGCAGCGCCAGTGAAAATCGCTTGGGTGTGAACACTCAAGACGCGCCGAAAAACGGCACGAAAAACGCTGGTGATAAGCGCGGGCGATATTCGTCCCGGTGTGTACAGGCCTTTAGGGTGTGTCCGAATCCACTTTTGCTAGTTTAACGACGGAAAAAACAGTCGCCGCACCAGGCACATTGTCTAAACTGGTTGTACCTAGTCTCTTAATGAGTCATGGGTGTGTTTTGAATAAATATGAAGAAATGTATTGCAAGTTAATGTTAAGTTAATGTTAAGTTAATGCATTAACTGATGTTAACTCATGGGAGCTTATTGTAAAGTGTCCAGAAAACTGGTATTTCCACGCATCCAAATGTAACCCAACGTTTTTATGGATACGATGTCTGAAATAGATATAGAATGCAGTTGTGCATAATCTTGGCAGAAAGAGAAAGAGAGACCTCTGTTGTTTTTGCTCCTGTTTGAGTCTCATGGCCTCCAGTCGGAGGGGGCTGGGAATGAAGCTGATGTCTGCCCCCTCTTTCACCAGCCTTCCAATCCACCAGTCATTATTGTACTTCTGCAACACAAGGAAAAAACACACTCAGCACAATTACGAAGAGCCATTATGGTATTATGGATATTGTTAGCCAATAGGACTGACCTGCAGAACGTGCCACACGTTCGTCTGCATGTATTGTACGTGCATCTCACCTCTTTAATGTGCAGAAAATCTTTGGCTTCAAAGTTTATGGCAGCACCCTGAACAGGACAGTCCTCATCTAGAGCCCCGCAATAATTCACATTCGTCTTCACTGCGAACGCTACAGGTTTGGACTGCCAGAGAAAGCAATGTTAATAATCACATAGCTGTGGGTGTGTGTGAGGCTGATTTTTAATGCTAAAAAACTTGCAATTTGTTAAACTCAGTCATTTCTATATAATCTAGATTAATGGTTTTCAGTCTTTACAGACTCAGGGACCCTACACCCAAACTCTCAGTCAGCCCACGGCCCCAATATTAAAAAACTAAATGACCTGCATAGTAACTATATAAATAATGATCTAATATAACTAATGCAAGTAATTAAAATAGTAAGTAGCATTACATGATACAATGCTTACCAGGTGATGTTATGTACATTCAAATAGACAGTAATTGATTAGAACTGTATATTTAATGAATTTATAACAATTCTACATGAAAGTGAACCATTGTCAATATTTTTGTGTACAATTTGGGACAAAATGTTGTAAGATAAAGCAAAAGGTCCCAATTTATATGAAGTGTCTTTAACTACTATGAACCTAAATTAGCATGAGATGCATGCAATTCATTTTTTCAGTTTAGCGCATTAAAGATATTTAACGCAAGTAACGCAACACCTGCTATTTCTGTCATCCTTTGGCTAGCGTTACATTATAGGATCACACTAGCCTGGATGCCAGACGAACTTAGCCCCGCCCACAAAAATATTTGCACGGGCAGTTCGGTCTGGACTTGATCCATAGAGGAGTAATTATGCCAATGAAATTGTCAGGGCGGGCTTTTCTCCGGGAAAAATGGCATTTGGGGGGTAAAATATGTGTTATTTTGGCACGGCTGCTAAATTTCGCATTCCTGGGTCTGTATATCACATAATTGGGGTCGCTTCAACCCGCGGACTTGGCAACACAGTGCAGTTGAGTTCTGTTGACATTTGACAACTAACCAACGTTATGCGTCGCTCCGTTGCTCTGATTGGTTGTAGGTCTATCCAATTGAGGTCTTTCCTGGTTCGGTTTAAACACGCCCCATAATCACAGCCCAACGGAGCAGTATCAGACTCATATTCGGACTAGAATGGAGTATGACGACGTCAGGCTATGATCACACTCTTATTCATGCAAATGCTTTTAAACCATTAAAGTGCGACAAGACAAAAGATGCACAGAAAGACGTGTGCCAGAATTGAGTTCTCTTTTGCGCTTGAATGAACAACAACACACAGAATTATGCCAAAATGACAGTTTTGTCGAGTATTCTCATAAGAACAGTCTTAAATTAGTTAAATAACATCTTAAATGAACTTAAAGAGTTGTGCGAAAATGAGATGCGTGTCATGTTCAGCAGCGGGAGATCTAAAATTGACAGCAGCCTAATAAACCAGTTACTGTGATGTCTGTCATTAATGTTAATCAAAGAACAAAGGTAACAGAGAAAATTGTAGCTTTAATACGGATTAATCTATGTTTAATTGATTATTTATGTAGTTAAGACTGATCATGTAGTTAAGAGTGATAACGGTTTTCAATTTCTGTATATGTCTAACAGGGAGGAAGGAAGGCCACAGGTAAATATGACATTAATATATGTGAAGATTGTTTTAAGTTAAAAGCCTAATAAACGTTGAAATTGATATAGCTTTCAATTATATTGTGATGTTGAATGTCTATCATTAATGTTTAAAAATAATATTTTCATAGAGACATCAGTAGCAGTATTAGTGTCAGTGATACTGGCCTTCATTCATAAAAAGATACCATTACAAGTTGTTTCTACATTAATTTGGAGAGTAACTGAAAAATATTACAAACTATTAATTATTAACAATTAATCACGGTTAAGTACAGAAAAAAATTGCGATTTAGTTATTTTTTTTATTGATTGACAACACTAGTTGTCACATGTTTCTTAAATCAATAATTGCACTGTTGACCTTTTCCTTACGGCTTAACCCACCCTTAAACCAAACCCAACCAGTCCCTAACCTCACCCGTATCCGTCTCAATAGCAGCAAAAGTGTAGTACAACACAATAAGTGTACATTGTACCTAATTATTATTTTTGATGCAAGTACATAGTTAAATACACCTAATATAACATGTGATCAAGTAAGAAAATACAATTTTGCGGTATATTTTGTCTTGAAACTTATTTATATGCAATTTTTCACGAACCCCATGCAGTAGATTCATAGACCCCTGCTTGAAAACCTTGGAAACAAATGCACCAGGCTTATATTACACTACATTATGCTAATTGTTTAATGCTTTTTTATGCTATATTTTTTAGTTCAGCAAACACATTTGTTTGCAGAAATATCAAGAAAAATGAATTGAGTTCACAATATTTATCTAAATGCTAAGAATATGCTGTTACTTGAACCAGTTTGCATGGATGATCCCCTGTTCCAACACATTTCTAAAGCTACATACAGACGGAGACTTTTTTGCTGCCCATTGTGCAAAGAAAGAGTAAAAGGCCAGAACCTTAGCTCTCTCGAGCTGCAGCTGGGCCTGGCGTTCGGCTTCACGCCGATACGCCTCGCGGTCCTCCTCCGCTGACAGGTCGGAATCCGAAGGTCTGCTCGTGTACGAATCGGCTGAACCCTGCAGAACGGGGAATAGAGATAACCAAGAATGAAAAGCTACAGAAAATAGCCCATAACTTTCTAAACATAGCTTAGCTAGTCATAACACTCTCTTCAATCCACACAAAACATGATAATGATGGCCTGTGAACCATTAAAACAAAACTCTTTTGGAATCTAGAAAATGGCCAGAAGTTTACGATGAAGAAGTGACACAAGAAACGTGCAAATAGACTTAACAATATAATGTCTGTTAACTATAAACAATATTGAAAGTTAAAGAGTATATGGCATGCAAAGTTAATGTACAGTATGTGTTCTACTTTATATGTGAAGCATATATTTGTCAAAAGTGCTCTTATTTATGTGGTACTTAAAAAACTGTAAATGAATGAGAGCCGAGAACACACAATGTGTGCACAATAACAAAAGTCCTTTAAAATAAACCTTTATAAGTAAACCATTCATAAAGTGATATGATATTGTAGAGTGTGATTTACAACATTATATATTATAGCCAGTGTGCATGTGGGAAAATGTTAATTGTTAACATAAAATATAGTCACCATGAAATCATGGCGGGGCAACCTGTCACTCATGAGATTGGCCAATAGCAAACCACTACTATTCAACCATCCAATCAATTCCCCATGGACAAAATCAAGTCCCGTCCTACATTTCACTCGGATACATGTCACAGTAGGAAAGAAAAGACTATTGCAACTTCTGTTTCATGCAGACTTTAACAGGTCTTTCACTTTGCTCAAAAACACACAAAGTAACACTTAATTTCAACATTTACTGTTCTGATTCAGCTGCAAAGCATGCTGGGGAACTAAAAATCCTCTGCCCAGTTTCAGTTAATGCTACAAAATTATTCATAAGTAGGGCTAAGAGCTGTGGATTGTTCTACTGGCCCCACCACAAAAAAAGTAAAATAATATATAAGAAGAAATAACAAATTAATAATCAAAATAATCTTAATTCAAACAGAAAACAAGATTATTTTGCTTACCCCATTGGCAGATTATTTTGCTTATTTTAAGCAAAAACTCACTTAATTTTGAGTTATTTTCCCCCAAAACAAGACAAACACTTTTGCTTGTCTAGTAAATGTTTCTTAATGTAAGATTTTTTAGACATTTGGACTGAAAACAAGACAAAAATACTAAGTAAGAAAAGCATTTTTTGCAGTGAAAGACTACTAGCCTAAATATTGTTAAAGACAAGTAAACAGTTAGTAATAAAATAAGAACAAATAATACAATCATAGCACAAATAAATACAAAAGAACAAAGACACAAGTGAAAAACAGTTAAACAAACAGGTACAGAATTTGAATAAAGTAATCAAATGTAAAATAACACTGCATAGTCTTCATTGTATAAACAAAATATAGATGATCCTTATTAAATCCTTATTAAAGTTACAAAAGCTATTCAGTCATGAGCAGTGAGAATTTTTTTCTTTGTCTTGTTTGATTAACATTAAAAACACAGACAGTAGCAGGAACATTAGGCTGCTGTCCCTTTGACCTGCATGGATCCAATATACTGTTTTCCATTCCACTGCACTACTTTTCCATTGTTAATCAAAAAATCTTTAAATGTTCTTTTGCAACATCTCAGCATCTTTTTCCATTCCACTGACCTGCATCTTACGCGGTACATCCATATACATCCATGATACATGTGTACGTGATCACAACAACACCGAAGTCGCTCATTTGAGGTTAAAAATTATAGAAATGTTTACTTTTTTTTAGAAAATGACAGATGGTTTCGCTAGGTAAGACCCTATTCTTTGGCTGGAATCGTGCAGAGCCTCTGAAGCCCTTCGAAACTGCATTGATTTGGACCTTCAACCCATTGGTTGCAATTGAAAACCATTATGTGGAGAAAAATCCTGGAATATTTTTCTCAAAAAAAAAAAATTTATTTTCGACTGAAGAAAGAAAGACATGAACATCTTGGATGAGAATGAAATGTTCATTTTTAAGTGAACTAATCCTTTAAATTAAGTAGAAGCAAAATGTTCAGCAATTGTGTCGCTTAATTAAAACTCATTTTAATTAAGTAAATTTAGCAACTGTCAAAAATCATCTTTTACAGTGTACAATAAACCACTGTAGCAACACCAGAGTTGAAATGCTTATGGTCAGTGAGGCATCAAATGCTGCTCCAATGGTCTGAACAGTCCTAATGGGCACAGCCAGCTTTAAACAATCCAAAGAAACACATATCCAACAGATTCCACAGGGGTAAAAATGGAGCTTGTACACTACAAATGTTGGTAATTCATTACCACAGACTGTAATCTGTGGCATAGTGATCCTCTCAGATTTCATCTGTACGGCCTCTAAGGTGACAGATTACTACAGCACTAGAGCGGCGAGCCCGAGGCAGTCAATGTGATGTTTTGACTATAAATAATAAAACAAAAATCACCCAAATATGCCAATAACAGTGGGATTTGCATTTCAAAGCGATACCAACATCTTCCATAACCAATAAAATAATGAAGTGAAAGACAGTTCGAAAACGTATGGGTCCAGACCAACAATAATCTTACAAAACTTAACAAATCACCTCTCTCTGACATTCAAAATCATCATCTCTTTGTAAAATCCAGGTAGCCAGGTAAATTCCACCTACCTTCTTCAAGACAGAGGTTTGAGGTGTGTTTTTAATGCTATCTCATTCTCTCTGAGCTCTAGAGAGACTCCAGGACTCTCTAAATCATAGTCTTGTGGTTGTTGGCCCTTCCTGGTTCGCTCTGAAGAGCAATAACGATCAACGCCAGTCAAAAACAACACCAAGATCCAGCACCCAAAACAGAGCAGTCATGACTGCCCTCAAAACCTCACAGCAGGGATGGAGGAAGACGAAAGACAGGGAGAGGGAGAGAGGGAGAGAGGGAGAGAGTGTGTGTGTGTGTGTGTGTGTGTGGAACTCAGGAGACAAATGAAATGCAAGCAGCCGGTACAAGCTGTTAGAAGAAGAAAAAAAATGGAGGGAGGGTTGAAAATGAGCACCTCAGGACTAGCCGAGCTGCAGTGAGCAGAATGCTTTGGGGGGAAATGACTGAACGCTTAACAAACAGTGTATTGGCATAATCACCACCAACAACTTTTTCAGCTATACTGAAGACTCGCATCAGCATTTACTATTTCCACGATTCCATAATCATTTGAAAAAAACATCTTTGATGTTTCAATGTTGTCAAAATCCAATTTTTTGGGCATTTATTTTAGAAGTTTTGAAGTGTTTGGAAAACGAATCTGTCATTCAAAATCTATCTAATCCAAATTAACAGTGCATTTTAGGATTTAAAAAATGAAATTTTAGAAAAATAATCAATAAGAATCATATATGTTTTATAATATTAGTGGTGTCAAAACGATTCATCGCGACCACACGGGCCAGCCTTCGCTCTCCACGTGCATCAATGAGCCTAGGCCGCCCATGACCCTGTCGCCGGTTCACCACTGTTCCTTCCTTGGAGCACTTTTGATAGACACTGACCACTGCAGACCGGGAACACCCCACTAGAGCTGCAGTTTTGGAGATGCTCTGACCCAGTCGTCTAGCCATCACAATTTGGCCCTCGTCAAACTCGCTCAAATCCTTACGCTTGCCCATTTTTCCTCTAACACATCAAATGTTCACAAGGACAAAATGTTCAGTTGCTGCCTAATATATCCCACCCACTAACAGGTGCTGTGATGAAGAGATAATCAGTGTTATTCACTTCACCTGTATGTATGTATATATATATATATATATATATATATATATATATATATATATATATATATATATATATATATATATATATATATATATATATATATATATATATATATATATATATATATATATATATATATATATATATATATATATATATATATATATATAATATATAATATATTCACACACACACACAAACTTTTATGTTAGATACGATTAATCGCGACTAATCAATTTGACAGCACTAAATATTACATATAATAATACAACCCCAGTTCCCATTTTGTAAAATGTTATAAAATTAAGAATGTGATTTTTTTATTCAATTTAACCTTTATTTAACTGACAGAAAACATTTCAGATGTTTTCACTAGGCAAATACATTTTTTATTTCGTTTATTATTTTGTAAATATAAACAAATTTTGATTTTGATGTCTGCTACACACTCCAAAAAAGTTGGGACAGAGGCAAGATAAAAGTGAACAGATTATAGAACATCACATTTCTCAATGTATGGTCTTTCACCATCTAGCATACATAATATTGTGAAAAGATTCAGGGAATCCAGTCAAACCATCATGCTACTCTGTTAAATACAGCCACAAGGAGTACTTTGTAAAACCATTGTCACTTAACACAGTCTGCCTCTGCCGCTGCATCAAGAAATACAACTCGAATCTTACGCTAGGAGAAAGCTACGCAGAGATGCCACTGAGTTCTCTGGGCCCGAGCTCATCTCAGATGGTCCAAAACACAGTGGAAATGTGTGCTGCGGTCATTGTATGGGGGTGCATCAGAGCAAACGGTATGGCTGACTTGCATGTGTGTGAAGGTAGATCTGCAGTCCAGATCTGTCTCTTATTGAAAAATGTATGGCCCATCGTGATAAGGAGAATCAGACAAGAATAACACAGACTACTGAGCAGCTGTCTTGTATCAGGAGAGATTGGGCAAAAATTCCACATGGATAACTGCAACAATTAGTATCCTCCGATCACAAACATTTAAAAAGTGTAATTAAAAGGAAAGGTGACGTGACACAGTGGTAAACATGCCTCTGTACCAATTTTTTGGGAGTGTTGCAGCTATCAAAATCAAAATGTGTTTATATTTGCAAGTTGGTCAGTAAAAACATTGGAAATCAGTTTTTATTTATTTATATTTTTTTTACTTTTGTCAGTTAAATAAAGGTTAAAAGAGAATTAACAAATCACAGATTCTTAAAGGGATACTTCACCACTGGAAAGATGAATGTGTATTTAAATTAGGTCATATGTAACAATTATTTTAGAAGATGGTGCCTTCTAGACTGAGAAAAGCCAGAAAATTTATTTTTGTCTCATGTGGATGAAAGACAACAACTCCCAGAATGCACTTGCTTCGCTGCCCTACGAGGCCACTCCTAAGCCAGGCCTACCAGTTACATCACTTGCCCACCGCGGCACCGCCCCCACCGTAGTTTTCATTTTTATAGTAATACAATAATTTAGTTCAGTTAGAGAACAGACACTACAATTAAAAACTGAACGTGTCTGCTCAATACAGCCCGAGCCGAATGAGAGTCGCAGCACAGACCAGCAGCAGGAGTCAGATTTCATTCATCAGAGAGTGAGGAGCTGACAGACCAGATGATCGCGGAAAATTTGGTTTCAAAGCGAAATGTGCCTATTTAAGTGAGTTTGTCATTGTACCGTTTTATTGTTGTGTTTTTCATTAAGAATAATAGGCTAATGAACCCACAATTCAAGCAACCCGCCCCCGAATTGGCACTAATTTTAAACCGAAACTAAAATGAGCACGGCCGCCCGGGCATTTATTCACAGCCGCACAGTCATTCACGGTGCGTGTCCATCTGGCGTGTCAGTTCATGCCTATGGAAGCTTAACTTTCATAGGAATTCATTGAAAACACTCACTTTGCTCTGCACCGCTCCGTTATGAATTCCCGAGTGGCTGTGCGCATTTACATTCTGTGAGTGAGATCCCACCCCTATGGGCGGGTTGAAAACATGCAGAACTAGCTCCTACTACTGGCTGTAGTCTCTAGCCTCTGGCCAAAAAGGCCTCCGATGACGCTAAATGACGATTTTTTTTGCGTCATCTGAGGGTTTTTTTCCAGACATAACATACATAAATCTTTCATCTCAGGGGGACTGGAAGGAGGGAAGCACGGTCCTTCGAATATACTACCGGCTTTCTACTGATTCAAAGCTTAATGCTAATCGCTGAAGTAACCCTTTAAATGTATTGCATTTTACAAAATGTCCCAACTTTTCTAGAATTGGAGTTGTATAATTAAAAATATATAATTACATTCTGAGATATTTCTAGGTCACTAATTAAATGTCGATTTGTAATACTGACCATGTAGCTCCTTTGTAGAAAAGGCCAGATGTTCTTCCTTCCACTGAAGCACTGAATATGCTCTTTGGATCATTATATTAATTACAATACCGGTATATAATTTATAATAAAAAAGGGAAAAATTTAAGATATAAAAATTGACATTAGTGCTTTCAGACTTTTCAACCCCACTGTTCATAATACAAAGCAAATATGATAGAAATGACATAAACTCACTGAAATGAATACATGCAAACATATTTAACTCAATTAATTTAATTGAATACACATTTAACTAAATTATTTTAAATTTTACACAAATACCTGTTTACTCAAAATTGACTACTATACATATTTGAAAATGGAAAATGTGCATTATCCATTGGTCACTTATGTTAATCAGCCAATCTGGCACAGATGCTGATAATCTCAAAGCGATGCTGATAATCCCAGTGAAAATCAGTGCCATCTACCCAGTGTTCTAATATTTTGTTTTAACAATGCCATATTGATGAGGAATGAGGTAAAGCACACGCAAACACCCTTATCGACTAAATTCATGACAGCACGCAGAAGAAAAAAGGCGAGAAAGTGCAGACATTAGCATATTTAACTCTCTCCAGCTCTGAACAGAAGGCTTGTTTTTGCAGATTCAGCTATTTTATTGTGAGCTGTGTGTCATCGCCGCTGTCTCTGTGTAGCATTCATCCAACATTAGTAATTAATCTTCCTCATAACAAAACATAATTGAGCTCTACTGTTCTGTTCTCTTTTTGGCGAAGGATATTGATTTGATGGAGATATATTGGCTAGCTCACAGAAAACAACACAAAGAAAAGATGTATTGTGTTTGTACATTTTAATCAAAGGCGTGCATTCAGTTCCAAAAATTAAGCTCGATTTTTACACATTCTTGCATGAAGGTTGTTGTGGATGGTTGCCAGCATGGTCGCTAGGGTGTTCTGAGTGTTTTTAACACATTTCTAAGTGCTAGGATGTTAGGAGTTTTCTAGCACGCTGTTATGCAGTTGGTGTTTTCAGTTGTTGCTAGGTGGTTGCTATATGACTTACAGTGTATGTCTATTCAAGTCTTTTTAAAAGGGACATATTATGCCTCTTTTCACAAGGTGCAATATACATTTCTGGAGTCCCCAAAATGTGTCTGAAGTTTCAGCTCAAAATACCCCCCAGATCATGTATTATAGCTTGTCAAATGTGTCCCTATTTGGGTGTGAGCAAAAACATGCCGTTTTTGTGTGTCCCTTTAAATGGAAATGAGCTGCTGCTCCCTGCCCCCCTTACAGAAGAGGGCGGATCCTTAACACGAGCTTCAGATACTCCGTCAACAACAGAACGAATCTCAATCTAAAATGTCAGAAATAACCAGTTGTGGAGTGCAACTCATGGACTAGCATGTACCACCGTGTTAATCTATAAATTGTTGTATAGGTGCTCGCATGGGAACGTAAAAAAGTCTGTCACTATACAATGCATAATAAATGTGCGTTTATGAATTTTGCGTTTTCGGGATAAAACGACTGTGAATATAGTCAGAGACTATGGTAACTTTAGCCATATTAGCCGTACAGAATTCTAGAAAGATCTTTCAGAAATGAAATTTGCAAACATTCACAATATATGAAGTGCCATCCTTACTTGTTCTGGGTATGAAGTTAGAGCACGAAGCGTTGACATTGACCCATCCATCAGAAACTACTTTTTCGCGAATCCAGCGTTGTACTGACCACATTTCCTTCAAAAATGAAATTCAACTAAGGCGTCCTCAGTGGCTCGAATGCCGGGAGTCTATGAGACTCTTATGTTCGTCGGTACATCCAACAACAGAACATTTGTAATGGTGAAATGGCGGTGTCTGTGCTTCTCACTCAGGGGTGTGTCTATGATAAAAGGGCAGGTCATCAACAGCCATGGGTGGGTGGGGTTTCCCTACTCTTACGTAAGAGTAGGGGGAAATATGAAACAAGATAATGATTGATGGGGATAATAAAAAGTATTGGGTGGATTTTTAACATTATAGGCTGGTTGTTTACACACTGTGGACAAACACTTTATAAAAGTGCATTTTGCATAATATGTCCCCTTTAAAGGGTTAGTTCACCCAAAAATGAAAATTATGTTATTAATTACCCTTATGTCGTTCGACACCCGTAAGACATTCGTTCATCTTCGGAACACAAATGAAGATATTTTTGTTGAAAGCTGATGCTGAGAAAGGCCTCCATTGACATTCAGTACATTTACACTCACAAGACCCATAAAAGGCACTAAAAACGTTGTTACAAAGTCCATCTCACTACAGTGGCTCTACAATAATTTTACGAAACGACAATAGTTTTTGTGCGAAAAAAAAATCGAAATAACGACTTTATTCTACAAGTTCTTGTCTTCCTTGTCGGCCTCTGCCGTGAAACTCACGAAGCACCACGACGCATGCGCGAGAATATGACGTGGCGCCGGCGTTTGGGAATCCATGAAATGCACACTTTAGTCCCATTTTGAGCACTACACCGAGACCTAAAGCACGATCAATGTAGAATTCAACAGCTTAGATACGGCGAGTCTTCCTCTGCTCGTTGTAAACAAATCTCCTCGCTTCTGGGTCACGTGTCCGAACGCCAGTTCTGCGTCAAATTCTCGCGCATGCGTCGTGGTGCTTCGTGAGTTCACGGCAGAGGCCAACACGGAAGACAAGAACTTGTAGAAGTCGTTATTTCGATTTTTTTTTTCGCACAAAAACTATTGTCGTCGCTTCGTAAAATTATTGTAGAGCCACTGTAGTGAGATGGACTTTGTAACAACGTTTTTAGTGCCTTTTATGGGTCTTGTGAGTGTAAATGTACTGAATGTCAATGGAGGCCTTTCTCAGCCGTCAGCTTTCAACAAAAATATCTTCATTTGTGTTCCGAAGATGAACGAATGTCTTACGGGTGTCGAACGACATGAGGGTGAGTAATTAATGACATAATTTTAATTTTTGGGTGAACTAACCCTTTAAGTGTGTCTATTTGTTTGGCCTTTTATCATGTAATAAGGGATGACTTATATGCTAATGTAAAATATTAGGTTTAGGGGTTTGTTCAAATAATAAAGAGAAATAATTATTTGCCGCACAAAGCGTGGCTTGTTCTCAATCACTATATTATAACGTATCATTATTGCATCATCATTATACTCGTCTGCCACCATTATGACATAATCGTTTTGAAAATAAATGGAACTTGATTTGCTTCCTAACAAAAGCCCACATCCACACCCTCTTTTCCTACCGTGTCCAAAGACCCAACTCTGGGTGCAGATGTTTACCCCACCCCTTTCTTAGCGAGTCTCTTATGGCAGATGAAGTTGGTTCACACCCACTCCCGCTTTCACTGCAACACCAAATATAGCACACAACCACCCCCCCCAACCCCCCGGCTTCTCCTTTCCCCTTACAGCACATAGATCATCTACCTCGCTGTGTGTAATCTCCATAGATTCACTGCATCATGGATATCATTTATCCATCGGACACATTCATAGAGATACGCCCGGGTTTATCAAACAATACCACCTCGTTGTGATGCAGGCAAAAATAAAAGGGAATAATAAGACCCAGATAAGACAATATTGTAAAGATAAGCAAATGCCTCCTGCTGTGTGTAAAACCACATTGCCGTGGGTGGAATGATAAAGGGTGCCGCTGGAATCAATGTGGTTAAAAAATGAATGGAGGTTCTGGGCTGGTGGGAGACGTTCTTCTGGTTGGCGAGGCCATGGCGAAGCTTCCTCCTATATTTGAAACTCAGTCCTGATTCTGTCAGCTCCAAATAACAGCCTCAAACAAAGCGAGTAGTACACATGGGAGGGAGGAGAGGAAGACAGGGAAAGAGAGAGGGAGACAGAGAGAGAGAGAGAGAGAGACAGAGACCAACGTGACCAAAAGTCCCATGAAAAAGGACGTCTCTTGAGATGCTCACATAAAACCCAAACAACAACTGCATCTCAAATACAAATTAAGCTGAGTAATATTTTCCATCTAAATGTCTTACCAGGGTTCAAACATTCAATGTTAAAATGGTTTTAAACAATTTTACTTCACTGGGTGGTGTTAGATTTATGCTAAACTGAAAACTAAAACATTTTTAAAATAAGAAACATTCAAGGCATATTCAAGATATAAAGGCCTATTCACACCAAGAACAATAACTATATAAAGATATTAGCATCCACATCAACGCACAGTAAAAATTGGCGGAGGGGGAAATCAACTCTAGGGTAAGGCTAAGGAGATGTGCGTCCTCTTTAAAAACACATTTAAATAGAATGTCACACAATCTACACATCCCAGCAAAAACACTCCCAATAAACTATTTGTTATTAAAGCGGCTACGTACACAAACCACTATATTTTGAAGAGAAAAGTAAGCATACTGAATGTGTGGATTTTGCATGGCAGCCTATTCTAAAAATAAATAACCATTGCCTTACCTACTGTAGGGCCCTAATACATAAATTTTTTTCACAAATTCTGTTTTTTTCCATAAATTTTTTTGTGGACTCCCATTTTAATGGTTAAATTACATTTTAGTAATAAAAAAGCATGTCTAATTAATTGAAATCATAAAACTTAAATAATTTAACAATAGTTTTTTTATTTTTATTACATGTTTAGGGCCCTATAAAATACTTTTAGTTTTATTAAATTCCAAATCGCCATTGCCAAATTCTGTGTTTTCTGTTTTAAGCATTCTGTTTTTTCATTTTACTGCATTAATAACATTTTAATAATCAATGATTTAACATCCAATGTTTTGAGAATCAGTTCTATGAAATGTTTCTCCCACCACCCAGAAATTCTGTGTTGTATATTACAATTTTTCTGGCAATCAAATGAAGGATAAAGCATTAATTTAATTGATCTTTTAAGCAAAGTGCTGCACAACAGAGCTTTAATGTTAACATTAAAACATGGAAGAAAAATTTTGATGATTCCTTAAATAAAGTTAATAATAATAATAATGAATTAATTATGTATTAGTGTTAGTATTATTATTACATTGAGATGTAGCTAAAAATACTGTACAACAGTAATATATTTCTCATAATGTCATAATGTCTTCAGGTTAAACCGAACTTTTATTTTGAGAGGTTGCTGTGAAGATCTTTGAGTTTCTGTGTGTTTATGATATGACGAAAGAGATAATCCCTAAATAATCGCTAAAAAGCTGTCACTCATCTCAGTTCTTCACGATCTCACATAGTTCCACTATAATCGATGAAGCTGGCTGCACAATTAACCTCTTATTTAGCCTACATAATGCTTACACTTTGTTATAAGTTAACTTATAAGGAGAGGATTTGCAAGTGTGCAGAACCCGGCGCTGGACAAAAACTTTTTTGAGAAACACCTATGATTGGCCATTGTGTTCAAGAAATCAGCAGATATGTTTGCGATTCAATGCTGGAAAAACATATTGTAAATAGAAACCTTTGATGCTCTCAAGAGCGCAAACACCAAATCTCTTTCACCAATATGCTATTATTATGGAGAAAACTGATCCTAGACCAGCCGTTATGGGCAACTTTTCCCTCTAAGAGCAATCAGAAGCAGCGGCAGTCACTGTTTTTTGCCAACTACTTCTTTAAAGGGGTGGTAAACCACGATTTCACTTTTCTAACTTTAGCTAGTGTGTAATGTTGCTGTTTGAGCATAAACAACATCTTCAAAGTTACAACATTCAAAGTTTAAAGCAAAGGGAGATATTTGCTTTTAAAGAAATCGATTTCTAAGGACTACAGCAAACGGCCGGTAGGGACTACTACACATTCACCCAGGGTGTGCTGACATCACCAGTCCCAATATTTACATAAACCCCTCCTCCGAGAATATGAAATAAGGGGGGGCCATTTTGTATCGCAGCGGGGAAGCGTTGTTGTGGTATAGTTAGTAGTAGGCTGGAGTGCTGTTGACAATGCCGACGAAACGCTGTTATTTTCATCCGGATTGCAGGTCCACTTTCTTCAGCCTTCCTAGGGACGGGGCAGCGTTGCAGTGCGTTTAACATACAACGTCATATTCATGTGTGTAAGAGACATGAGGGGAACACGATCGCATTTGCATCGGATATATGCTGCCCATCATAAATCAAAGCACGAGACAGACAGGGGTCGGAGGAGAAGATCGGAACATGTGACATAATGGACAATATTCATCTGTATTTGCAATACATGAACCTTCAGCTGCACGAGTTCAGCTGCACTAGACAGGCGGGCACGCGCGGCTACCGCGGCACATCTCGCGGAGGAAAGCTTCCACAATCTTTGCGAGTACGGGCCACAACCTGTAAGTGTGATTTATTTTTCGTCGATGTGTTTTCCTGTAATAGTTCGTGTTGTTAATTGTAGCCTACGTTGTAGCAATGAAGTAGACATGACAGCGCTGTTTGGCTCTGCAAACCAGTTTGTTAAATGCTCATTCATACTTAACGTTATCCGACAAACCCCTAACGTTACAAACTGTTTAAAATCTCAACAGCGAACTTGGCATTAGTGTAAATGATTCTTTGATTAGAGCTTTTATGTATTGTTTATCTACAGGCATGCTAAACATGGTTCTGTGTTTGATTTGGCTACTAGCAATGTTTAGTGTCCGTTCTTGCGACAGATATTTGGCAAATCGTTATAAAAATACAAAAGTAACGGTGCCATTCAGGAGCGATCACTACAGATCCGCAGTCTTTACTCTTGAGGACTGAACAGGTTCTGCTCGATCATCTTCACTAAAATTGTCTGGGTCTGATTCGGGCTCTTGGTATGGTTTCATTGACGCTATTGTACACAAAGCTCAGGCTAGTAGCCTGAGGCTACCTGTAGAGGTAAGGGGCGTGACGCTTCCGAGAAATGTTCACTAGGCGGTTAGCGAATCACAACACACTGGGCCAGCTAACCAATCAGAGCCCATTGCGTATTTTTGAGGGACTGGCTTCACAGAATCCGGAAACCATCAGACCGTTTTTACAAGGAGGGACAGAGCAGTGTAGAATAAAGGTCAAATATATGAAAAATACAGCATTTTTTTAAAAACGAAGCATGAACACATGTTACAGTGCCCCCCACAAACACAATCAAGCCTTCGAAAGAGTGTGCTTTACCACCCCTTTAAATGCTAAAGCTATTTAAAGTTGGGTGGGTTCTGATTGGCTGTGAATGTTTTTATCAGTCATCAGCTGAAAAATAAAATATTGTTCCTCTGTCGTTACTGTTATGGTTGTGGTGTGGACTTCCCTGTTCTCATAGAATTAGAATGATTATTAAAACTTTATAGCTATAGTTATTGTTAAAGTTACTGTTCTTGGTGTAAACTGCCCTTAAGTATTCAAAATATAATATAATCATGGAAATTGAGTTGAGAATATATCATTTTTTGGCCAGACAAAAGACGAATATACTGATTATGGAATTATGGAAACTTAATTGGTTTTCCAATTAAGGACATCCCTGGATGTCCCCAAAGAGATGTTTTATTTTATTTAGCACACTTCTGGGAACAAATATGTCCCCAAACTATGACTAAACACACAGACAGACACACACACACCATCTGTAAGTAGCTCTGCAGTAGAGATGTAACATAACAGGCCGAGTGAGAGCGAATGATCTTGAAATCATCACCACAGCTCACTGCAGTGACCATCACATACATGGATTTTGATGTTTGCTAAGGCAGCATCACTTTTAATATCACATACTGTATTAGTTATAATAGTAGGATTTGAACAAACTCCCAATCCTAAGTATTATATTTCATGACTTAAAGTCACCATGAAATCAAAATGGATCATTCTTATTTTTTATGGAATATTGCAGTATTTATTGTAAATTATTTATCCGCACACATCAATATTTTTTTTCATTCATGTGCCTCTTTAATCAAAATATCTTCCCCTCCCTCTTTCAGACATCTCTGATGACGTGTTTACCCGTGTGAGAGCGGGGCAACCTGTCACTCGAATGAGATCCACCAATAGCAAACCACAACCATCCAATCAATTCCCCATAGAGAAAATCAAGTCCCGCCCTACATTTGTTCTTGTTCAAGACTGTGTTTTACTCAGATGGACATCACAACAGGGAAGAAAAGATTATCATAATTTCCATTTCAAGTAACTTTAACTTATCCATCACTGCTATGGATATGACACTACAAATCATGTGGTTTTTTGTCTGAATACTGTTGAAAACCTGATTTGTTTGACATTATTATATATATACTGTATAAACATGGTTAAAAACAGCTTTAAACAAAAAATTAAAGTTAATTATATTTGTTAAATGGACAATAATTATTTAATCATGTTTTATTTCTTGGGTGTCACAATCAAATCAAATCAAATCACTTTATTGACCCTGTGACCCCAATTTTAAAGACCCTGTGGAATCAAAATGAAAGTTTTGGAATGTAACAATTTTGGGTACCACTTTATATTAAGGTGACAAAGTTCCATGTTATACATGCACTTACTATAGTAATAACAGTAAATTATGCATAATTACAAGTAACTAAGAGCCCGACCGATATGGGTTTTTGGGGCCGATACCGATACCGATATTAGGGAGTAAAAAAATTCTGATAACGATATACTGGCCGATAATCTTTGTGTGTATATTATAGTACAGTACCATCAAAAGTTTGGACCCACTTTCCCACTGGTGTGTCCAAACTTTTAACTGGTAGTGTATATACAGTGAGGAAAATAAGTATTTGAACACCCTGCTATTTTGCAAGTTCTCCCACTTGGAAATCATGGAGGGGTCTGAAATTGTCATCGTAGGTGCATGTCCACTGTGAGAGACATAATCTAATAAAAAAAAATCCAGAAATCACAATGTATGATTTTTTAACTATTTATTTGTATGATACAGCTGCAAATAAGTATTTGAACTAGAGCTGCAACTAACGATTATTTTTTCTGTCGACTAATCTAACGATTATTTTTCCGATTAGTCGACTAATCTAACGATTATTTTTCCCGGATTAATCTTATTATTCTTTTTTACTGATTATTGTATTTCAAAGAGGGTAGTGAATTTGTATATTATTTTAACATGAAATCAATGAATGATGACAATATTAATTGTATTTCAGGAAGGGTAGTGTACATAGTATGCCATTTTATAATGAAATATATGAACACAAGAAGCTTTTTAAACATAATATATAATGATACTATTCATCATGTATACAGAGTAGGCCTAATTAGGAAAAGTTGTTTACTATAGTAGTTGAGTATGATTTACTTATTGATTTGTGTCAGTAGTAAACGAAAATGCACTTGTATTTATCTGCAAAAGGTTCACATACAGGAGCTTTCAGCATAGTGTTAATGTATAACTAGTCGTCTATTTTGAAGATACATGTGCATAAACAACGACTAAAGCTGCCAGAAGTTTTTGCCCAAACTTCAAAGACACATTTAAATGATTAAAGCTAGAGGCATCTTAACTGTAATGTTACTTTAATCATGTAAACTACCTATATACAGCAAGTTATTATGCATATGTGTTTGGGACAGAGCGGAACCAGGTCGCATATACAGGAGATATATGCAGCCCATAATAAATAAAAGCACGAGACATACTGGGGTCGGAGAAGAACCCAGGAAAATGTGACCGTCTGTTGCAATACACGCGTGGCGCGTTCAGCTGCGCGAGAGAACACTGCAGGGTTGCCAGGTTTACACAACAAAACCCACCCATTCGTTACTCAAAACAAGCCCAATCGCGTTTCGGGGAGGTTCTCTGGTAAACATCGCGTTCGGGGGGTTAAATATGTGTGTTTTTTTGCTTCAACCCGCGGACATGAGACACAGCCCGCGGCAACAGTGTAGAAGTAGCCCAATTCCGCGGAAAAAAGCGGACTTGGCAACACTGACTGCAGTGTGAAAGCTCCCGCTCTCCACGCGCACAGCTTCTGCTCTGCCACTGCGTGCAGTGTGAAACCGGCGTTACAGAGCGAACAAAGCACAGTTTTACTCGGCTTCTGTTTAAAGTACTCCCACACTTTTGAATGTCGCGGTCTGGCTTTATATGATAAATGATCATTTTCACTATGCCCGGGAGCAGAAGCTGCCATTATTCTAGATCTTCTGTTCCATTCTAGAACGTAAATAATGTGCCGCCGACGCGTCGACGCATTTCACGCACGTCGTTGCAGCCCTGAACACCTGAGAAAATCAATGTTAATATTTGGTACAGTAGCCTTTGTTTGCAATTACAGAGGTCAAACGATTCCTGTAGTTTTTCAGCAGGTTTGCACACACTGCAGGAGGGATTTTGGCCCACTCCTCCACACAGATCTTCTCTAGATCAGTCAGGTTTCTGGCCTGTCGCTGGGAGACACAGAGTTTGAGCTCCCTCCAAAGATTCTCTATTGGGTTTAGGTCTGGAGACTGGCTAGGCCACGCCAGAACCTTGATATGCTTCGTACAGAGCCACTCCTTGGTTATCCTGGCTGTGTGCTTCGGGTCATTGTCATGTTGGAAGACCCAGCCTCGACTCATCTTCAATGCTCTAACTGAGGGAAGGAGGTTGTTCCCCAAAATCTCGCAATACATGGCCCCGGTCATCCTCTCCTTAATACAGTGCAGTCGCCCTGTCCCATGTGCAGAAAAACACCCCCAAAGCATGATGCTACCACCCCCATGCTTCACAGTAGGGATGGTGTTCTTGGGATGGTACTCATCATTCTTCTTCCTCCAAACACGTTTAGTGAAATTATGACCAAAAAGTTCTATTTTGGTCTCATCTGACCACATGACTTTCTCCCATGACTCCTCTGGATCATCCAAATGGTCATTAGCAAACTTAAGACGGGCCTTGACATGTGCTGGTTTAAGCAGGGGAACCTTCTGTGCCATGCATGATTTCAAACCATGACGTCTTAGTGTATTACCAACAGTAACCTTGGAAACGGTGGTCCCAGCTCTTTTCAGGTCATTGACCAGCTCCTCCCGTGTAGTTCTGGGCTGATTTCTCACATTTCTTAGGATCATTGAGACCCCACGAGGTGAGATCTTGCATGGAGCCCCAGTCCGAGGGAGATTGACAGTCATGTTTAGCTTCTTCCATTTTCTAATGATTGCTCCAACAGTGGACCTTTTTTCACCAAGCTGCTTTGGAAATTTCCCCGTAGCCCTTTCCAGCCTTGTGGAGGTGTACAATTTTGTCTCTAGTGTCTTTGGACAGCTCTTTGGTCTTGGCCATGTTAGTAGTTGGATTCTTACTGATTGTATGGGGTGGACAGGTGTCTTTATGCAGCTAAAGACCTCAAACAGGTGCATCTAATTTAGGATAATAAATGGAGTGGAGGTGGACATTTTAAAGGCAGACTAACAAGTCTTTGAGGGTCAGAATTCTAGCTGATAGACAGGTGTTCAAATACTTATTTGCAGCTGTATCATACAAATAAATAGTTAAAAAATCATATATTGTGATTTCAGTTTTTTTTTTTTTTTAGATTATGTCTCTCACAGTGGACATGCACCTACGATGACAATTTCAGACCCCTCCATGATTTCCAAGTGGGAGAACTTGCAAAATAGCAGGGTGTTCAAATACTTATTTACCTCACTGTATATATATTTATATATAAATAAATACAACCGAACAAACACAATTGAAAAACATTTCTTTTCAGGTTTTTCATGTAGGTCTAAACTAGATTTTCAGGTAGGCTACAGAAATAGTGATCAAATGTAAAATGTCACTTAATTGTCTTCCCTGTATAAATATAGATGAACCCTTATTAAAGTTATTCAGTCAAAAGTTCTGTCTTTTGTTATCTCGTCTTTTATGAGAAAACGCTTCCCTGCAATTTTCTATGTTTTCACTGTTCTACGGTAGGGGGCGCTATTACATCTCCTGAACTAGTGCAGAATCTCCTGATCAAAACACAGGTGAAGAAGAAGCAGAAACGAGCAATCTCATGTAAACAGATGTAAATGTCAAATAACGCGATCATCAACATTAAACAGCATCTAAATCAAAATGTTATTATGTATATAAATATATGTAATAAAAATATTTTTGTGATATAATATTTGTAATATTGTTATATCGCATGGAACTATCGCAAAATGATTATGTCCCTGATCACTACCTTGTGCCATATTGCTCCACATTATCGAGCACTAAAGATTCACAAATAACCTGCCTGGTCTGTCTCAGCTGCTGTGTACCCAAACACACAAATGAACTTGATGAAATGACTAGCAGTATTGGGCACTATCTTCTCTAGTAGATTAGAAACTGTTGCACCCATCAGATTAAAAAAGGTTAGAGAGAAGTACTGCACCGTGATACAACAGTATGCTCAAGCTCACACACTCTCAAGAGAGAAACTCGTATCCTAGAGCGCAACTGGAAACAAACTCATTTAGAATTGTATGGAAAAACAATATGTCCCGCTATAAAAAGGCTCTAAAAGCCACCAGGGCCGAACATCTCTGCAAAATAAATAACCAAAACAATGCAAGGTTTTTATTTAGTACAGTGGCTAGATTAACAAATAAACAGACGTCACCTGAACTGAATATTCCAACACAGTTTAGTAGAAATAATGACTATTTATTCACTAAGAAAATCAAAAGCATCAGGAATATAGCTGTAAATGTACAACCTTTGACAGCATTTTATGATGCAGCCTCAATTATCGCTCCTCAAAAACAACTGCAGTGTTTTACAACTATAGGACAGGAAGAGCTAAATAAACTTATCCTTGCATCTAAACCAACAACATGTTTATTAGATCCAATACCCACTAAAATACTAAGAGTTTGTTACCTGTAGCAGAATAGCCTCTTCTGAATATTATTAACTCGTCTCTGTCTCAAGACCGTTCAAGCTGCCAGTTATTAAGCCTCTCATTAAGAAACCCCACCTATATCCAATTAATTGTATCTAGTTGTGGGTTAGGGTGAATTGTCAAATTACAGACCCATTTCAAATCTTCCATTTATGTTTAAAATACTAGAAAAAGTTGTGTCCTAGCTCCTTTTTGCAAATAAATTAAATTTAAGAAACATTTCAGTCAGCATTCAGGCCCAATCATAGCACAGAAACTATGCTTGTTTTAATTACAAATGCTGCTGACCAAGGCTGTAAGTCGATTCTAGTTTTACTTGATCTTAGTGCTGCGTTCGACACTATAGATCATAACATACTCTTAGATCGACCCTCTGGGGTTCTTCATTTATGGGTCACACTCAGAAATCCTGTCGACAGAAAAGGTTGAAAAAATTTTTATATAATGCTTCTAAAATGCCAGTTGACTCCTTCTCTGATTGTCCCCCAGAATTTAGGCTGCCGACTAACATTGCTCAGTTATAACAGGAGGATGCCAGTCTCCTCGCTTTCCAGGAAAGGGCAAAGCGAGAGGATGCAGAAAATAATACTGACTTCACCAGGGAACTTCTCCAGAGTTGGATTTCCTTATGAGATTTTGACTGATCAAGGGACTAACTTTATGTCTACCCTTCTGAAACAGGTGTACACACTGCTTGGCTTAAAAAGTCTGAGAACAGCGCCTTACCACCCCCAGACAGATGGGCTTTATGAAAGATTCAACACTACCCTCAAACAGATGCTGCGCAAGTTTGTTTGTGAGTCTGGTAAAGACTGGGAACAATGGCTCCCCGATCTCCTGTTTGCCTAGAGAAACGCCCCAATCATCGACTGTCTTTTTCCAGTTTGAACTCCTATATGGACATGAGGTGAGAGGTCCGCTTGCTATGCTCCGAGAAATATGGGAGGGAGGACAGAGAAGGGATAAGCTGATGAAATGCGAGAGCGCTTGGAGAAGATGAGTGCATTGGCCCAATCTCATCTGGCTGAGGCGCAAACACACCAGAAAACCTGGTATAATAAATGTGCTCGTGAGTGAAGTTATGATCCTGGTCAGAAGATACTGGTGATGCTGCCCAGTAATGAAAGTAAACTGCTGGCCAAACGGCAAGGCCCGTTTGAAGTCAGGAAGACTGGGTTCTACCACTTATGAAGTTTCACTGTCAGGCCAGGATGGTCCTACACGAAGGCTGCAAATTAAGCTCCTTAAGCAATGGGTTCCTCGTCCTGATTAGACTGCAGAGCTTGATGATTAGGCAGGTGGAGGAAGAAGTCTTAGAAGACAACTTACATTGAGTTGGAACCTGATGCTGTTGTGAGGAGAATAGGTCATAGATCCCTCCAGAAGTGAATGGTGCCATCCGGTGATCCTTGTTCCAAAAATTACCTTAACTGTTACCTTAACTCTGCGACCAAATTTGATGTTACACAACTCCTCGTATAGGTGACCTCACTGATTGCCTGGGTAACTCTCATTTACTGACAACCATCAATCTATCAAAGGGGTACTGGCAGATACCTGTGACTCCCTGACAGTGTTCAAGACTCCATGGGGGTTATTTCATTTCAGGGTCCTTCCTTTTGCATTGCACGGGGCCGATGCCAGTTTCCAAAGACTCATGGACCAGGTCTAATGAAGGTTAACCTTTGCAGCTGCTTATCTGGATGACGTTGTGATTTACAGCAACATGTGGGAGCAACATCTGCAACACATCCAGGAGGTTCTGCAACGTCTACAGAAAGCTGGTTTGACTGTTAACCCACAAAAATGTGCTATTGCAAAGACAGAATACCTGGGATTCGTCATTGGTGGCGGGGTGATAATAACCGTGTCCTACCAGACTCTTGTACATTTCATTTGTACAGAGAGTCTGGCCACTCTCCATTGACAAGCGTTAACTTCCTTGAAGGCGGGTACTCTGTTGAAGGTTAAAACTATTGGATCTGCCCAGAGCCACTCTGGATCTGCCATAACCAATTGCTAACGTTTGGTCGTGATGTATGTCATCTCAAACTAGCGCACAACATCAACGTCATCGTTCTCAGCCACTCCCTCTGTTCGTTGATTGGCCTCAGGTGGAAAAGGTCCGGCCATTGAAATGTGCCCTCAGCCACAGACTCGTAAGGAGCTGCGAGCATTCCTGGGCATGGATGGGTTCATAATAAATGTATCCCCAACTGCTTTAACAGAGCTGCAGTCTTGACTGATATGGGGGGATGGACGGCGCAAGCGGAAGCAGCATTCCAAGACATTCGGACTGCCTTGAGTTGGAATTCTTTATTGCATATTCTTGATTTTAACCAACCTTTCATTCTCCAGATAGACACTTCTGATCGAGGCCTGGGAGCTGTATTACTGCAGGGTGCTCTTGATGTTCGGCGACCCATTGCTTTCCTCAGTCACAAGCTCTTCCCCAGAGAAATCCGTTATTCCATCGTGGAGAAATAATGTTTGGCTATAAAATGGACTTTGGATTCTCTGAAATATTATCTCTTGGGAAGGGAATTTGTCCTGGAGATGGACCACAAGGCTTTGAAGTGGCACCAAACAATGAAAGACACCAACAGCCGAATAACCCATTGGTACCTGGCCATGCAGCCCTTTCGCTTCTCCATCCAACATGTCCCTGGCAAAGGGAATCTGACAGCGGACTACCTTTCCCGCTGTGCCAGTGACATTTGTAAAGGGGGGGAGTTGTATGTGATGCCCCACGATGCAGCCACACATCAGTGAGCGGTAATTTTGCGCGCGCACACACACACGCATACACATATATAGTATTTGATTGTATCTTTGAAGTTTGTGTTTTTTGTCTTCCCCCTTATGTTAATATGGACTAGTCTGTTTGTATAAATGTGGCCCTGATGTTTCATTTGTAGGTTAGTTCAGGGGCCTATACCATGAAGCCGGTTTAGCGGGCTAGCCAGATATGTTTAAGCTTAGTTTGTGCTAATCCTGTGTTTTGGGTACCATTAAAATGGTTTGGCTTTTAGCAGTGTTCATCTCCATAGTAACTTACACTCCACGGCTAACCTGCTCCAGGGCAGGTTATGTTCTGGATAAGAGATCAAACTGAAACTGGACCAATCAGCTGTGAGTAAAGTGACACACCTCTGATGAAATAAAGTCACTCCCCCTGTTTCTACTCCAAATTAAAGTACATAGCAAATGGCTATTAAAGACTAAAGCGTCTGGCTTTTAACAATGCTTATTTATAATAATAATAATTTTGAATGATTTAGGATATCATTTATGTAATTATTATAACTGTAATCAATTACACATGTATCATTTTAGTTAATCAATCATTAATAGGCACTTAGTTGAAATTAATATAAATAGCCTATACAAAAGTCATACAAATAAGCTTTAAAATCAATAAATAAAGCTATAAAAATGACTACATGCAAGCTTAAATGTTCAATTCTCTATATATCAACTAAACTAACTTCATAACTTTTATTTGCATTGACGTAGTGAATATTTTCTTTAAGTGGTCCTCTTTTATAGACAGCACTTTTTTTCTTGCTGTGTAAATTTGTTTAAATTCGTAATATTTTTCAATCGTTTAATATTCTGCAGAAGAGAGAAATGAATCTCGCTGCTTCTCTCGCGAGAAGTGAATCTCCGTTTCCTTGATCCACAGCATGTGATTGGCTGTTCACTACTGATGTCACAGCTAAACTCCTAAACTCAGGATCAAAGCCTGAGTTGACAGAGAAAGCTGATGATCAGCATCATGGGACCAACAAAGCCTGAATAGATTGGTTTGGTTTTGTCAACTCTAAACTAATCCTGTAACCCTGAGTTTGTTAAACTACCATCATGGTACAGGCCCCAGGTTGGTTCTCAAATGTATTCAGTTACTTGAGTTTAGTTTTGTTCTGTTGACCTCAGTTATAGGCCTAAATATTTGATTTGATTATTTGGACTTAGTTTCCTTTTTTGAATCTTTTTTTTGTATAAGCCTGGATTTATTAAAACATTTGTATTTTTTTTCATGGCCTTCATTTCCTTGACTGTTCGGTCCCTCACAGTTTAGCTCCTGTGTATTTAAATGATCTTCTATCGTGCTACAATCCATCATGCTCTTTGAGGTCACAAAACTCTGGACTTTCACAAGTTCTATAGTTTCCCGCCATTATCTGTTGTCATGGAGATTCATTTAATGAGCACAGCTGTCTTTATTTAGTTCATTATCTCTATGTATTTAAAGCCGGGCATACACGGTGCAATTTTTGCTGTCGTACGAGCTTGCAGACGATTTGTTCTCTCGGGGGAAATCGCGTGGATGCTCGTATGGATAATAGTTTGTCTGTAGTTCTTCTAACAACAAAACAACATAGTATTTATGCATCTAATGTAATAGCACACCAAAGTGTAGTGTATTCATGGAATGAGCCAGCAACAAAAACAAAGGGCTATTGAGTTCTTGGGAACCGCAAACATGTAGGGCAATAGAAAAATGCATGGGACAAACTCTTGGTTTACTAAGGAGAGGAGGAGGCAGACACAGGAATGAAGCACCCATATATCTACACATTACCATCCCTGTGTTTATGGCCTGTGCATGGCACAAGCGGGAAAAGTGCTCCTGCTAAGTGATCCTTAATGATGTTATGGCCGTTTGTGAACTGTCAGACCGGCCATTTCCCATCCATTATTAATGCGATGGATTTCACCACTGCTCTCAGTGCTACACACCCTGCAGTAATATCTGAGCTTTCCTTCACATTGCATGATTCCATGTGGAAAACAAAAAACACCATCATCATCAGGATTTTCTCTCAAAAGTGAGCAGTGACAAACAGAATTTGTGCGATTGTGTTTGTGTTCAGGAGACGCTGTTAGTTTTTGTGTCTGTCTCACATAAGGATGGTTCTTCAGTCTAAATTTAACCTATTCCCACCTGATTATTAGTCAGCAGAACAGATACATCTGGACAGATACAGGTTTAATCCAAACATTACACTACCCAAGCTTTGGTTACGGAAAGAAAATAAAACTTGATGGCTAGATTCAAACTATTTATATTATGTTATTGTCATACTTTTACTGTAACTTCCATACAAGTAAAGACACACTGCGCAAAAATAAAACGACATGTATTTTTTACTTTGTTACTGTATTTAAGTAAAAAAATTAAGTATCTGTACTTTATCAGAGTATTTAATAAAATTTTGAACCCACTCAGAGACGCAATAGTGGTGTCTGATTCGTGTACGAGGTGATTCTTTTCAGTTAACATGCTAAATCAATTCGTAAATCGCACTGAACGATTCATTCGTGAATTGGACCGATTCGATTGCATCTGTTCTTGAGTCAATAACTCACTGATTCAAATGATCTGTCAGAGCGAGTCTCCAGTTAACGATTCACTGCACAAGTCTGACACAAAATGAGCCAAGAACGGGAGACCCTCGGAGCGACAGATGGCGGAAAAGTTACCAATGCCGAAGGACTTATTGTAAATCATATTTAGTTTGTGACTGTCAGTTGTTTCTTAACATTTTAAAAGGTCCCATGGCATGAACTTTTCATTTTATGAGGTTTTTCAACATTAATATGAGTTCCCCTAGCCTGAATATTGTCCCCAAGTGGATAGAAATGTTGATCGGTGTAAACCCGAGTTCTGGCTGTCTCTCTCTGCCTTTGAGAAAATGACAGGCCAGACGAGCCAATCCTGAAGTCTCCTGGTTTGACGTCCAAGCAGGAACGGTTACCTCCCTTTCCTCCGCCCAGAGAATCTGGCACGCCCATGCAAACGCTCTAGAGATCATTCCTTGTGAACGAGTGAATGCAGGCAGTTTCTCAGTGTTTGGATGTACAAATGAAAACAGAAGTCTTTTTTCAGTTCCTTCTGATCTGTGATCAGTAATTTCTGATGTGTAGCTAATTATTTATTATTCGTGCACACAATGCGGCTTCTCTCTCTCCAGACAGAACGGTGTTTTCGTGTTTTCTATCTTGTGAGTCAGTGTTTTTGTACGTCCTCGTCGCGTCTACCGGTTCTAAAATGTGCATACAGTCATGAGTTTCTGCTCAACATCGGCCTCACACACGCCGAAGCTCGGGCTGCACTGGCCGTTGGCCTTCCACATCCCCGACCCCCAGTACTGCATCTGGCCCACAGCGGAGGCACCAAACGCGGCGTGAGATTAAGCAGAAGGGGGGTAAGCATGAGCGTATCCGGGCTAGCCAGCCTAGCCCCACAATAAACTGGATTACATTCGATTACTGCTGTTGTGTCTTTGTTTGCGCTGTGTACTCAACGCGCGTCACTGACGCTTTTATTTTATTTTAAAAATAATGCTATTATCAACACTTACTTTTAACTCGTTCATCTCGACAGCTGTAATGGTACTTTGCATGTGTTACACAGTTGGTAATAATGATGAAGACGGACTCGGTGTGACTGGGACTCGTGTTTATTCAGAACTCTCAGATACAAACACAATAAACTCGCGCTGACTGACAGCGCTCTCATAACTCAGTAGGTACTATAAATAACTTTGTTAGCGATCGCTGAGCTCCGTCTCTGGTACGTTAGTGATGTCCGGTTCGCGAACGATCTTTCTTTTGAACCTGTTCTTTTTAGTGAACCGAATCAGTTCACCAAATCGGACTGAATCGTTCTAGATGTCAGCCAATCACAACAGTGGGCGTTTTTACTGAAGTCTCACAGCAGACACGCCTCTTGAAGCAGGGCATTCAGCCACAGGGCAAACAGCAGTATTGAAAAAATGCCTTTTATTTCTAAATTATGACATTTTATGATGTAAAAGTCATACTAACAATATAAGTACACCTCAGGAAACATTATAAAATAATAGAAAAATGCCATGCCATGGGACCTTTAACACATTTTGCCCTATGTGACATCTGATTTTATATTGTATGTTTATATTTGTCAACGCACATTTACACACACTCACACTTAATTTCTTTGTATATGGTATATTTTGTAATTTTCACTTGTTTGCAGACTGTAATCAGTAGGGTAGATATCAGTATGACAAGGTTTGGTAATAAAATAAAACATTTTTTAATGTCCGAATAGTCTTCCTTGTTGACTAGTGCTGGCTAGGAGCCAAATGTGAAAATGCTCTCCCTCCTTCAGTGGACTTAGATATCCTAGGGCCTACCAAAAGTCCAAAGTATTGTCACCGTAAAGAGCGTGATGGATTGTAGCACGACAGAAGATCTGTTAAATACACAGGAGCTGCTAAACCATTTAGGACCTTATATGTCAGTAGCAGTAGGGTTGCAACGGTATACCGGTATGGTGGTTTATCGCGATATTGACATGTACGATTATCATATCGTGAGCATTTGCTTATACACGGTTTTTTTTTGGGGGGGGGGGGGGGTGAAAGCAGATCTCACCTGTGCTATTGCGCATATGCAACTTCATTCCACATGACTGCTTAGACTCCACTCATACATGTACAGCTGAGAAAATGTCAGAGCCAGAGGCTACGAATTCTAATCTCTATCCCCCGCCGAAAAAAAAGTTAAAGTCTGCAATATGGGAATACTTTGGGGATCAAAAAAACAAACGCGGGTTGTCCTTGTAGATGGTTATCCAGTTTGCAAGAAATGTGGATGAAGAGTGGCTGCAAAAGGATGAATTACGTCGAACATGTTCTCCCATATTCGTGAACGCCATCCATCTATGAAGATAAAGGTAACCTATGTTCTGTTTATAACTTGAGGCCATTTTATTTCCGTGATGCAGGTTGAATCCCGAAATCCAGTCATGAAAATGGAATTTAGGTATCACGCAGATGTCAAGTATGCGTGATTTGATAGATGAATAAATAAAACAATATAGCCTTACAATAAATCAGATCGCGATATGCGTTTGTCTATGAATATACAGCGCTAAAAGACTGATATATACTGTGAATCTATATTCTGCGTGTCTAATATGTTTGTGAATGAGCAGCGCCGTTTCGTATAGTAGTACATACTCAAGTGCGCTGCACTTGAGAACTTTCATGGTGTTTAAAGCATCAGCCGTCTCACTCACTATATGACGACGTGAACACATGAATATATCCAGAGCTGCTCTGAGAGAGAACTTAATGAGCATTTTATTATTTTATAATTACTCATTGTCGGTTAGTGCAACCTGTCAAAATAAAAGTTTGGCTTAGCTCAAAGAAATAACTGAAATATATATTGTACCATTCAATGTACAATAAAAATAATAATGTTTTATATATATATATATATATATATATATATATATATATATATATATATATATATATATATATATATACACACACATACATACACAGACACACACACACACACACTTACATTTCTTCATCATAACCTGGCCTGAAAAAAAAGCAAAGAAATGCATGCTGCTATGATAATCTCAGGAAAATATTAACAATAATGGCCCTGCACTTTTTGCTCTCCCATTTATGATATTCAGGAGGAAGGACAGTTTGGTTTATTCTTTTCTAATCTAAAGAGAAATAGCATTCCTCATTTTGTTCAATTTCTTTAATTTCTTGTATTTTTTTTCTCCAAAAGGTAGACTCATATTTCCATAAGGTTTTTTTATTTTTTTATTTTTTTTAAGTTTGATAATAAACCAATATTTGATAATATGTTCAACCAAAAAAACGTATCGGTTTTCATTTATTGAAGGGTCATTGTAGCTGATCATTATAATAATAATAATCAGAGCAAAATAATAATGATTGTTTAATACCGTATACCGTAAAACCGTGATATTTTCTGAGACGATTATCATACCGTGAAAATCTCATACCGTTACATCCCTAAGTAGCAGTATCTGCATCTGTACTTTTTACTCAAGTAGGCTACTTGATTTGTGTACTTTGTCCATCAAATAATATAATTGTCAGATGAATTAAAAAAACAAATACAAAATACACTTTTATGGCAATGAAAGTGAATTTAGGCTGTAAAGGCTGTAGTGGACTCTGGAGCAGGCTCATGGGCTGGAGTCAAGTCAAGTCAACTTTATTTATATAGCGCTTTTAACAATGGAGATTGTTTCAAAGCAGCTTTACAGTGTTAAACAGGAAAATAATGCAGCCTAATTTTATTCAGCTGTATAGCCATTTGATGTCATCAGTTCATTTCAATTTCCATACGGTGACAGTGTGGGCTTTAGATCAATAATTAGATCAGTAATTTAGTTTATATGGTTAAATTAGTTTATTAATTAGATTTATTTCGATGTTTAGTTGAAAAAATATAGTGTCCCCAACTGAGCACGCCAAGCCAGAGGCAACAGTGGCAAGGAAACCAAAACCCCATCAGGTGACCTAATGGAGAAAAATAAACCTTGGGAGAAACCAGACTCAGTCGGGGTGCCAGTTCTCCTCTGGCCAATTAACAAACAGCGTATTATTATTATTATTATTCTGGCTGCTTTACAGGTGCTTTGTGGACTCAAAGGGTTAAAAGTACAGGATCGACTTCACTGACCCATAAGAGGAGATTGGGTATAGTCTCACTGGTGGTGACAGGAGCTGGCGAGCATAGAGAAACAAAGCCCCTTCTCATTGCCATATGTCCTAACTTGGAGGGTCTGTCAAACAAACGGTCCTCCCATGAAAGGTGGCTCTATTAAAATTCCTCCACATATGCATCAATGTTGCAGCCATTCTGACAGATGGAGCACAGCACATCACCTGCTGGGTCCATTATAATGATCTGGTCTTCTGTTAGGAGATTTCAGAATCGAGAGAGAATGGATGAAATACAACACAGAGCTTTATTGAACAACGCCCAATACAGGCGAATAAAGACCACAAACGATGAGCAGTGCAAGTGTAATGCTTCAGTTCTTAAGGTAGCAGGTGACAATAGAGGATGTAAATTCGATAGGTAATTATATCCACACGCACCGTTTCATTGCCATTAGAGTGACTGAATAACAAACAATGCCTTACAGGAATGCCGCTAACACTGGAGTAGGAGAACAAACGAGGGAACAAGGAATACAGGAACTTGGAAGAATCGCAGGAGGTAAATATCTCAGGTGAGTAGACAGAAAAGTAATCCGTAGTCCAAGACATAGACCAGACCAATGACTGAGGCTGAGGCTGAGGTGTGTGTGCTTAAATACTGAGGTTAAATACTCAGGTGCAGATTATGGCTGAGTATGTGCAGGTGAGTAGCAGGAAGAATGCTGGGAATTGTAGTTTAGAGTTTGAGTGAGGGAGTGCAGCAGTGAGAAAGGACCAGTGCACTCGTGACAGCAACGTCATGATTACAAACGTGCAATTACAAATGTATGACATGAAATTTTAATAGAAATGGCATTCGAGTATATTTTAGTTTAGCATAAATGCTTTTCAGTACATTTCAAAGACAATAGAAGTAATTAAGAAATGACAAAGATGTCCTTGAGTACTAAAATACACTCTAAAGTTCAGCTAATTGGAGTTAATGCAAATTTCAACTAAAAATACATTTTCATTGAATCGCATGCAATTAAGTGTCCGAAAACATTACATTAAATTTGCACTTAGGTATATTATTTTAAAGTTTATTATTTCCGTAGGCTACTCTTTTTTAAAAGCATGATATAGTGTGCTTCTTTTTCACAAGGAGTGGTCATCACTATATTGTTCATTGATAATTATTATTTTTATGAAACTTTGCACTTAACACGAACCGCACGGTTTGTGCTACATGAACAGAACTACAAATTGTGAAGCGGTCCGATAATGATCTTCGCCTGGTTCATATTTTGACTTCACACATTAAAACGGAACAGAAATATATGTGTCTATTATCTGTATTTAACTGCACCACAAAAAAACTGATTTCCACTCTGTGTCCAAACTGGGGCACCTGAGAGTGGTTGAGAGTTTGTTATGTAATGTCTGTTTAGCAAAGTGTCAGAAAAAAGGTAATCACTACACAGCATTGCACTCAATGCCTTCTCTTCCCAGTGTCCTGAAGTGCTCTGGAGTGGGAGGAGCTGAAGGATGCATGGACGTGCAGGTTATGTAAGCCTTCAGATCAAGAGACCTCCTTCACAGAAATGTCACTACTATGGTGGTACCATGGTACAGTAAGGGTATCAGATGGTCATACTAGGGTACTTTGATGTATACTGCAGTACATTAATGTACCATCATATTTACCATCATATTTCATATTATGGTATTTGTCCAAAAATAATGCTGGAAGTGAGATCTAGCCAGAATCTTGTAAATATTCCTCATCTTTTAGTTGGCTGCATCAAGACTTTCATCAGAGTGAATGAAGAGAGCAGAGAAGGAGGGACGATACAATGCACAGAAATGATCAAATGCAAGGAAACCAGAGAGAGAGAGAGAGAGTCTGTAATATATTGTAAGACTTATATTCTGTAAGGCAATATACGCTTTTAAACAATATTAATTTCTATGCAAAAATGAACACCCCTAAAAGCTGCCACGAGTCCATTTGTAAGAGACGGTTCACGTGGGGTGCATTTCCACACAATAAGAAAGCAGATGGGATCGGATCGAGTCTTGAAATAGATCCTCTCAACAGCAGCAGGTAAATGCCACTGTTTCTCCTGCAGAGATGAGTCACAATCCAGCAAGACAACCCCACCCGAGTCAAAAGAAAGATTTCTGTAAGTCAAAACAAAGCGACAGCTACAGGAGAGCATGAACAAGGTAAAACCACTTTTAGAGAAGCTCCAGTCACACAAAACAAAAACAACAACACACACACACGTTGGGTTTCCATGTTTAATGGGGACTTATGGGGACAATGATTTTTGTACTGTACAAACGGTTTTGTCCCCATAAAGTAGGGTTTAGCAGTGTAGCAGTATTGGCATCTGGCAGGATGTACAAATCTTGAACTCATCATTAATATCTCCGACTCTGCTAATCAGATCATACTAAACAAAGGTTCTTTATGTGACTGGCTATCTAGAGTTAATGAACAACGCAAGAGTTGAGTAGTTTGACTTCACAGCCTCAAGGCAGTCTTGTGACTTTTCAAACGAACACACATACCCTGTGTGCAACAGGCAAACAATACAATAGACACAGGACTGTGTGCGTGACGCATCGCACACATCTGCCTTATAGGAAACATATGGACCAAAAACAGCCTCCATAATGTTTAAATATATATATTGTGTTGATTTGATGTCCTTATACGATGTATTAAAATAGCTAGGATGTTTACTGTATGTAAAATTAATTTTGTATGCCAGTAACTGTAAGAATTCCTGTACCTCTGTATTCTCAAATCACAGAACGATAGTGTTTGGTATCTTCTCGATCGCAGAAACCCGAATGTACCGAATCTCATTCACGAATCACCACAAGATGCATTATTACAAAAATACCAGCTTTCCAGCTGAGACAGCTAAGAAAGAGTTTCAAAACGATCACCCCTTTTGATTAGCCAAGAGGAGGGGGGTCCCAGAAAAGGACAAAGGACAATGAAAAACTCGCGCCCTTGGTCTCTCGTGCGCGATTGGATCACTCCAGGATAAGGCTTTGGCCCTGACGTCCATAAGAACGGGGACTGACCGTTAACTCTTTGCATTCTTGCCAATGAGGGAAAGAGCCCTGGGCATTCCGCCATCACTACCCTTTTCTCCCCGCCACGGAGAAAAGACCGGCAGCCTTCCAAAGCTTCAGAGAAATCCTCCTGGAAACCGAAGATCCGTACCGAACTACCCTGACGACTCGAGCACAGACACTTACACACGAAAGGCCATATTAATGCAAGTATCAAACTGCGTGTAAAGGTTGTCTGAATTATTCCTGGAGTGTTCATTTCTTGAGGTCTCTTGCGAAAAAACCCTGGCCTGAAAAATCTCTCTCTCTCTCTCTCGCTCTCTCTCTCTCATTAGTTGGTACCATATTTTGTTTTCTCCTACATGTATATGCATATTTACCCTGTGTGAATCGTAGCTTTGTATACTTTAGTTGTTTTATTAAAACCCAATGATTTCATTTGAACTGAATCTGTATTGTTTTGCTCACAAGCTCGAAGTCAATGAGATGTAAGATCTTAGCTACCAACTAAGCTTGGTTTTCTTGTTACTATTTCAGTAATACAAATTGTGCAAACATAGGAAATATTATTTGTCCTGATCAAACAGATTAATGTTTCTTAAGGTTTGCAAAATTGACAATTGATGAAGAAATCAATTTGGATAAGGGTTACTTTTACATGATTAAAGGTTCCGTTATAAATTAAAATTGACCTGTACAACAAGCAAATCATATTCATAGACTCATGAATATTTACACCATTTGAATGAATTATTCCCCGAAACTCATTGTTGTTACAGCAGGACCACACAAACACACACAGAGAGAACCAAACCCTTTCATTTTAAGGTATTAAAAACAGTGCTTGTTCAAAAAGGAAAGAAAAATGCTTATTTACGCTTATAACGTTTATATGTAAATATACAAAAGTTCTAAGAACAGAAATACAGTTAAGGGTCCGCCAAACTAGTTTTTTCCCCATGATGTTCATACAAAAATTGCCATTCAACTGTGCCATGATAAAGCTGCAGTGTGTCATTTCTGCACCAAACAGATTTGTAAACTAATAAAAACTTATAAAAACTATAATATTTTAAATAAATATTAAATGTGATCATAGTAGATGTCAGGGTCCAACAGCAAAATCAGGTCAGAACTGAGTGGCCAATAGCAAAGTTCCCTTTCGTTCAGTCACTACGACGTACGTTAGTGACTAACGAATGGGGGTTTCGCTTAGAAGCCAATTACCTTCGAGAATTCAACAGCGCCCAATGGCAGTGCCAATGCCATGGGCATGCGGAATTTGCATGCATAACTCCGCCCCACCTCGTGGGTATATAAGGAAGTACGCTGGCAACATCGCATTATGTTTCTGCTTTGGAGCCAAGAGGATCTCTTCACTCCTTCAAGCCTGATCTGAGTCTTTGTCAGCCTTCGAGACGAGCAGCTTTCCAGAGGCGTTGGTGTTACGGCGCGTTCCAGTGATCTCACTACTGCCTGCCTGCTGATCTGCGCAGTGGTCCGCTAGACAGCTGGTGTGTGGTCGCTGGGCGCTTCGGCGTTCTCTGCGAGGCTTTCCTCTCACAAAAAGAGCTTGCACGTGACGCGTCCTTTTCAGGATGTCTCGTCCGTGTACTTCTGGGTGTGGCCAGCCGTTGTCTTCTTCTGATGGGCACAAACACTGTCTGGTATGTTTGGGCTTTCAGCATGCCCAGGCAGCGTTTGTGGATGCGTCATTTTCCCACTGCGGGAACATGACCATCACAGTGTTGCGGTCGAGACTCGAGGAACTTCGTAATGAAGTGAGACCCAGTCCCAGAGGCCCAGTACTTCGGCTGGTGGTAAGGGTGACCTGAGGGTTACAATGTGTAACAAAGCCCCGGCGCTCGTGCCTCGGGCCGCACCCCCCTCTTGAGTGTTCAGACGCAGATCGCGGGGCCTGTCCCACCATCACAAGGTGGGCTCGAGTCCTCTGAGGATGATGACTCGGCTGTGCTGCCGCCCTCGGACGTTCCAGCATTGCCCGAGTCGGACCCAGAGCTGACAGTCATGTTGTCTCGGGTAGCCGCGAGCCTCGGGATAGAGTGGAACCCTCCGCCCTGTCCCGAGCGCTCCCGGCTCGATGATTGGTTTTTGGGAGCGCGCGCTGACAACCGTCAATCCCCGACCCCCAATACCTTTCTTTCCTGAGCTACATGAGGAACTCGAGCGATCCTGGAAGTCCCCGTTGTCTTCCCGTGACCGTTCGGCGACATCCTCCGCCTTCTCTACCCTTGATGGGGCCGCGGCCAACGGGTACACTGGGGTCCCCCCAGTTGAACGGTCTGTTGCGATGCAACTGTGTCCACAGAGCGCTTCAACTTGGCGTGGTGATCCTAAGCACCCCTCCAAAGCCTGTCGATTCACATCAACCTTGGTGGCGAAATCGCACAGAGCCGCGGGGCAGGCTGCCGCCGCTTTGCATGCCATGGCGATCCTCCAGGTCTACCAGGCCAGGATCCTCAGGGACATGCACGAGGGCGACCGCACGCTCCCTGGGTCAAGTGATGTCCACAAACGTGGTCCAGGAGAGACATCTGTGGCTGAACCTGGCAGTTATGCGGGACACCGAGCGAACCCGGTTCCTCGATGCCCCCATATCCCAGGCCGGCCTCTTCGGCGGGGCGGTTGAAGACTTCGCCCAACAGTTTTCAATCGCCCAGAAGCAGACTGAGGCTATTAAACACGTACTGCCCCGGCGGCCAGCTGCTGCCTCCACCCAGCCGCCGGCACAGTCGCCTCAGTCTGCTCCACCCCCGAGGACGCCCTCCTAAGGCTCCCGCCCCTCCCACCCGGCCCAAGCAGCAGCCTTCACCCGGGCCGGGTGGCAGAGGTTGCCGTAGGAAGGCGTCACAGTCCGCTCAGCCCGCCCCGCTAAACGCCAGGCCAAGCGGCGCTCCTGAGACGGACGGCTCAGGGATGGGAAATTCTTTCCAGGAGATGGTAGCAGGACCACTCCTTCCCCCGGTGGAGGGCCGGGGGAGAATCCTTTGTTCAGCTGCTGGCCCCCGGGTCAGCAGCACCCTATTTTGGTCAAAGAAAGAATTAACACTCCCATCCCTGAGCCCCCAGAGATCGGTGATGACGGTGCGCGCCACCCTCAGGTCCCGCCACTCGCATCCCTCTCTGTCGCCTGCCTCCTGGCAGAGCAGACCCCAGTGGAACGTGCGTCCTTCCCTGGTCTCCTCTGTCAGGACGCAGCAGTTAACCGTGCCCCCACACAGGGACGCCCCACAGCCTCCCTTGTCCGGGCCGGTAATGCTGCCTCACACCGGGTACGTCTGTGGTCCGAATGACCCCGCTGGTGCAGTTCCTGGGAGTCTGGCTTCAGCTTCCAGGACTGTCCCGCTGGGTCGCGAGGACCGTCAGGCGCGGCTACGCGATTCAGTTCGCGCAGGTTCCTCCCTGCTTCCGGGGAGTCCGTTCCACTATGATCGGGGCCAATGCCCCCGTCATGCGAGCGGAGATTGCCACCCTAGTGGCGAAGGGTACGATCGAACCTGTCCCTCCAGCCGAGATGAACTACGGGTTCTACAGCCCGTACTTCATTGTACCCAAGAAGACCGGTGGGTTACGACCAATCCTGGACCTGCGCATCTTGAACCGTTACCTTCACCGGTTTCCGTTCAAGATGTTGACAGCGAAACGCCTTTTCGAATGCGTTCGTCCGGACGATTGGTTTGCAGCGATCGACCTGAAGGACGCCTACTTCCATGTCTCCATTCTACCTCGACTCAGACCGTTCCTACGGTTTGCTTTCGAGGGGCGGGCATATCAGTACGCGGCCCTCCCATTCGGGCTATCTCTGTCCCCTCGCGTCTTTACGAAGATTGCCGAGGCAGCCCTTGCGCCCCTTCGGCAGCACGGGGTTCACATCCTGAATTACCTCGACGACTGGCTCATACTGGGCCACTCTCGAGAGCAGGTTTGCGGACACAGAGATCTGGTGATCCATCACCTAGCCCGTCTGGGCCTTCGGGTCAACTGGGAGAAGAGCAAACTTTGCTCCGCGCAGAGGATCTCTTTTCTCGGTATGGATATCGACTCGGTCGCCATGTGCGCGCAGCTTTCGAGCGAGCACGCGCAGTCTCTGCTGACTTCCCTTCGTCAACTCGAGGGCAAGAATGCGGTTCCACTGAAACTATTTTATGTATACTGTGACAAGTCTCCCGAGTCCTCATCAGCGTCGCCCTGGCAACTAACCACGATCACCTGCCAGCACTCAGCACGGACCGGATTGGCACAGCTGCAGGCGATCACCACACCACATAAGACACCACACACGGGAACACCAGTCTGAGCACGAACACTCCATGAAGCAGCGCACTAACCTTTCTCTCTCTCTCAGACAGCAGCCTGTGACACTCCGGGCACCCCGTCCCTCTGACGTCACCGCGAGTCACCACTGCACCAACGGGAAGAAGGAAGCACCGCGCACCAAAGACTTCACCTCACTGTTTGTTCACCTGCTCACAATAAACCCACCCTCCGGGGGCTTTTCACCTAGCACTGTGTTGTGTGATTCTTCACCCTGCCACAATACTTAATGTATACTGTTTAATGTATGTTTAGTGTATATTGTTTAAAGTATATGTATATTGTAAGTATGTGTATATTGTTTAAAGGTCCCATGGCATGGCATTTTTCTATTATTTTATAATGTTTCCTGAGGTGTACTTATATTGTTAGTATGACTTTTACATCATAAAATGTCATAATTTAGAAATAAAAGGCATTTTTTCAATACTGCTGTTTGCCCTGTGGCTGAATGCTCTGCTTCAAAAGGCGTGTCTGCTGTGAGACTTCAGTAAAAACGCCCACTGTTGTGATTGGCTGACATCTAGAACGATTCAGTCCGATTTGGTGAACTGATTCGGTTCACTAAAAAGAACCGGTTCAAAAGAAAGATCGTTCGCGAACCGGACATCACTAAAGTACCAGAGACGGAGCTCAGCGATCGCTAACAAAGTTATTTATAGTACCTACTGAGTTATGAGAGCGCTGTCAGTCAGCGCGAGTTTATTGTGTTTGTATCTGAGAGTTCTGAATAAACACGAGTCCCAGTCACACCGACCCTGTCTTCATCATTATTACCAACTTTGTAACACATGCAAAGTACCATTACAGCTGTCGAGATGAACGTGTTGATAATAGCATTATTTTTAAAATAAAATAAAAGCGTCAGTGACGCTCGTTGAGTGCAGCCCGAGCTTCGGCGTGTGTGAGGCCGATGTTGAGCAGAAACTCACGACTGTATGCACATTTTAGAACCGGTAGACGCGACGAGGACGTACAAAAACACTGACTCACAAGATAGAAAACACCGTTCTGTCTGGAGAGAGAGAAGCCACATTGTGTGCACGAATAATAAATAATTAGCTACACATCAGAAATTACTGATCACAGATCAGAAGGAACTGAAAAAAGACTTCTGTTTTCATTTGTACATCCAAACACTGAGAAACTGCCAGCATTCACACTTTCACAAGGAATGATCTCTCGAGCGTTTGCATGGGCGTGCCAGATTCTCTGGGCGGAGGAAAGGGAGGTAACCGTTCCTGCTTGGACGTCAAAACAGGAGACTTCAGGATTGGCTCGTCTGGCCTGTCATTTTCTCAAAGGCAGAGAGAGACAGCCAGAACTCGGGTTTACACCGATCAACATTTCTATCCACTTGGGGACAATATTCAGGCTAGGGGAACTCATATTAATGTTGAAAAACCTCATAAAATGAAAATTTCATGCCATGGGACCTTTAAAGCTGTGAGAACTACACTCACATTGTGTAAATTATTTATTGTTTATTGTAGAGTTTACTGTGCTGTGAGTAATTGTGGGCGCATCAGATGTGTAATCTGATGCTGCTTTAAATGTTGTACATGTCATGTCGTGACTACTATGTTGCTCGGAACTACACCTAAGAATTTCACCTGCTGTTGCACTTGTGTATATGGCTGTGTGACAATAAAGTGATTTGATTTGATTTCAGAGGCTCCTGGGGCATATGGCATCTGCAGCCGCAGTAACGCCGCTCGGATTGCTACATATGAGACTGCTTCAGCACTGACTACGCGATCGAGTCCCGAGATGGGCATGGCGGTCTGGCACGCTCTGGGTACAAGTGACTCGGGCCTGCTTACAGACTCTCACCCCGTGGTCGAACCTCGAGTTTCTACGGACCGGAGTGTCCTTAGAACGAGTTTCCCAGCATACTGTTGTATCAACAGATGCGTCATCCACGGGCTGGGGTGCCATGTGCAATGGACGAGCAGCCGCGGGCTCCTGGACAGGACCCCAGCGCCTTCTGCATGTCAATTGCCTCGAGTTACTGGCAGTACGGTTCGCCCTGCACTGCTTCCGAACCATCTCATTCTATGGAGTCAGAAGCACCTGAGGTCTCTTCGTGCTGTCCACATCCCAGGAAACCTGAACCGTGCAGCCGACGAGCTCTCACGGATTCAGCCTCTCCCCGGAGAGTGGAGACTCCATCCCCAGACGGTTCAGCTGATATGGGAACGGTTCGGCGACGCACAGGTAGACCTGTTTGCCTCCCAGGACTCTTCCCATTGCTCCCTGTATTATTCTCGGACCGAGGGCACCCTCAGCACGGATGCACTGGCGCACAGCTGGCCGTCGGGGCTACGCAAGTATGCGTTTCCCCCAGTGAGCCTTCTTGCACGGGTTCTGTGCAAGATCAGGGAGGACAAGGAGCAGGTCATGTTGGTCGCCCGGTATTGGCACGGCCAGACCTGGTTCTCAGAACTACTACTCCTTGCGACAGCCCCTCCCTGGCCTATCCCTCTGAGACCGGACCTCCTCACTTTGGCACCCGCGTCCAGCGTTCTGGAAGCTCCACGTGTGGCTTCTGGACGGGACGCGGCAGGTTTGAGTAGCCTTCCACCTGCGGTGGTCGCTACCATCACTTCCGCTAGAGCAGAGTCTACGCGACACCTTTATGCGTTGAAGTGGAACCTCTTCGTCACATGGTGCTCTTCCCGCCAAGAAGACCCCTGGAAATGCCCGATCGGGTCCGTGCTATCGTTTCTCCAGGAGGGGGTGGAACGAAGGCTGTCTCCTTCCACCCTTAAAGTGTACGTGGCCGCAATATCTGCCTACCACGATCTCCTGGGAGACAAAAAGGTAAGTCAGCACGACCTGATCATCAGGTTCCTGAGGGGGGCGAGGAGACATAATCCTCCTCGCTCTCCTCTCGTTCCCTCTTGGGACCTCTCAGTAGTCTTAAGTGCTCTGCAGAGGCCTCCCTTTGAGCCTTTGCGGTCGGTTGAGATTAAATTCTTGTCTATGAAGACGGCTCTGCTGACCACATTGGCCTCTCTTAAGAGGGTAGGGGACCTGCAGGCATTATCGGTTGACGAAACGTGCCTGGAGTTCGGGCCGGCTAACTCTCACGTGATCCTGAGACCCCGGCCCGGATATGTGCCCAAGGTTCCCACCACTCCGTTCCGAGACCAGGTGGTGAACCTGCAAGCGCTGCCTTTGGAGGAGGCAGACCCAGCCTTGGCATTGCTCTGTCCAGTACGCGCTCTCCGCGCCTATGTAGACAGCACGCAGTGTTTCAGGACCTCAGACCAGCTCTTTGTCTGTTATGGTGGAGAGCGGAAGGGAAGAGCTCTCTCAAAGCAGAGGTTGTCTCACTGGATAGTGGACACCATTGTTTTGGCTTACCAGCAGCAAGGCCGACCATGTCCCCTTGGGGTCAGGGCACACTCCACTATGTACTCGCCCCTACGGGTGGCCGGTAATGGGCCAGGCTCAGGTGTCTTCGCTTGCTCGCCATTCCACTCCACGGACTGGATACGTGCAATATTTTCCTCAGGTGAGCTCCCCGAGAGCCCCGAGCTCCTCCAGCACTGCTGACGCCGACATCAGTTCAGTCTGCCCTTTCGAGCCCAGACCCTCATGTCCGGCCAGGTGCTCCGTGTGCATGGTTCCCCTCCGGCGACCCCCACACGAGTATTTCCACCGTAAGCCTCCTCAGCGAGCAGGTGTCTTTCCCTTGGCAAGTCCCTGCCGCCCCTAGGGTTAAAAATCCACCTTCGGCTGGTACCCTAGAGTTCTTCCATATGCAGCCCTTAGCGGGTCATATGTGTATTCTCTAAGTCCTCCCCACGGGTAGGCATCTTGGCATTCCCTCACTGGGATATGCTTCCCAGTGTACCTTGGTATTCCTGTGATAAGTGGGAGTCCTTCATCCGTACTAGTCTTACTACAGGGTACTCACACTTACGCAGGGCACTGGATGACAGCTGAGTGGCGTTGTTGTATTGGAACCCCCATTCGTTAGTCACTAACGTACGTCATAGTGACTGAACGAAAGGGAACGTCTCGGTTACGTATGTAACCCTCGTTCCCTGAGGAGGGAACGGAGACGTACGTTTCCTCTGCCACGTCAGCTGTGCTGCCTGGAACGCGGAGTTCAGTCTTGGCTCCTGCAGCAGTAACATAATGCGATGTTGCCAGCGTACTTCCTTATATACCCACGAGGTGGGGCGGAGTTATGCATGCAAATTCCGCATGCCCATGGCATTGGCACTGCCATTGGGCGCTGTTGAATTCTCGAAGGTAATTGGCTTCTAAGCAAAACCCCCATTCGTTAGTCACTAACGTACGTCTCTGTTCCCTCCTCAGGGAACGAGGGTTACATACGTAACCGAGACGATTGTGCACTGCTATGAGAGCAAACAATATTAAAAAAAAACTTTTTTTTTCTGTGGGAGTATAAGAAACAAATGACAAAACATAATCTGACAAAAATTATATATATATTTTTTTTAGGATATGTCCTACATAGAGAAGATATTTAGTAGTCAAAGCAGCAACCATTGACTACCATAGTAGGGAAATAAATACTATGGTAGTCAATGGTTGCTCTCTCTGCTTTGTTACAAACATTCTTCAAAATGTATTCTTTTGTGTTCAGCAGAACAAAGAAACTCATACAGGTTTGGAACAACTTGAGGGCGAGTAAATGACAGAATTTTAATTTTTGGGTGAACTATCCCTTCAATATTATTTTTTTTATATTCAGTATGCCAGTCAATTTTTAGGTTCCAGGCCACTTTTATTTTTTCAATATAACTTGTCCCCTGTAAAAACAGATTTGATAATAATGTTGGAAAAAGATGTTTAGAAAATGTTTATATTTTGCATTTTGAATGCATACAAGTGCCTGCGTTTAATAGGTGTCTAATGTAAATCAGTATCTTCAGGACTTCAACAGCTCCAGGAAACTTCCACCTGAACCAAACTATACACAAAGACTCAACTACAGTATGAAAGATATTAGAGAATAATGTGATAATCTATTTTACGTTACACAATATGTGTGTAAACATGGCCAAAAATGTTCCCATTATATACGAAGTATCTATTCATTGGCCCTAATTTGCATAATAATGTGTTCTTTGGGCAACATACAATACAAAAGTAGCTATAACATGAGAGTAATAACATGGCAACATTTTCATAATATCATAATTCCTTCCCTATTCAAGTATGTCTGCCTAAAATGAGCATGCTGTAAGTCCTGGTGTATGAAACTGATGCATATCTCATAACAGAAAGTCATATTCTGATTTGAAATCCCTCTAAAGTTGCCTTGAGATGTTAATTTATGACAAATATGACATTTAGTCAGATTTAAATGATAATCATATGATATGTGCTGAATTTAGTCATTCAGTCAGTGTCAGTCATATTTAAAGACCAAGCAGAGGGATTTGTCATGGTAAAACCACCAAACATTTGGTATCTCTGAAAAGCCCTGAATGTGGTCTTAACAGGACATCCAAACTTTAAACTGTGGCTTATATGGTCTCAAAGAAAGCCATTTTACTTCCATAATCCATTGCGTTTGATACTTAACAATGCCTTTCCCAGTGACTGTAGTATATTCACAAAATAGCATAGCCTGTGCCTTATTGCTTAAGTAAAACATCCATTTATCAAACACAGCACATTTACCACGTAAGGATTCCATGATGTACGTCACAGATGCTTTTTTCAGGTACGCCATCACGGCACATGTTTTATGAACAAAGAGAGGGCGTGAGGATTTAACATTCACCAGCAGGCTCCACTCTAAATGAGCTCCATTAATATTTTACTATTTTAATATTTTAGGATCTGTGATATTTTGGGAGAAAATTGAAACTGCCACGACCTCCTGGTCATGAAAATTAACAACCCGCTCAATATGCCATCTCTTCTTTCCACACACACACATATATATACAAACTACCTGTTTCTTTTTCTCTCAGGTTAGCACATTAAAAACTGCACGATGAATGCCCGAATTATCCCCGTTAATGCCATTTAAAGATAGTCAGTAAACTTCCGAAAAGAAGAATTTGGAGTAGGTATCTAAGGGAGTCACACTTGATAGACTGAATATAAAGACAAATGAGCTTATATGGTGTGAGCAGAACAAACCCAAGAATTTGGGTCACTCATTACAGAGGAAATTAATTGATGTAACGAGGCTGACATAGATGTCGAAGTGTGCCATGGACAAAATCAGTGCGCTTGTCATAACCTATTTTTTTCCTTTTGGTGTTTTCAAAAGATTCTCTTAAATAATACAGGAAGACTCAGCAGCAGAGTAATGGAACTGCCTCCATCTAGTGGCCACGTCTTGAATTACAGCATACATGAGACCTATATCCCTATGGCTATAATCAGATATTACACATAGCTATTACACAAGCTTTTTAGACATGTCAAAACTGAATAAATCAAAAGGGAATTCAAGGATACATATGGTCATTCACATACAAGTGTACTTGTTACACATGTTACATGTACTTACTGTAGTAATGCCAGTAAATGATGCATAATTGCATGCAACTAACCTTAAACCAAACCATAATCATCCTCTTAACCATATGGCAAGTACATGTAGTTAATTATTATTACTCAGAAATGTATAACTGCACTGTAACAAGGACACCTTAAAATAAAGTGTAGCCAGAGATTTATGCAAAGACTCTTTTTCTAAATGTCTAATGAAACTAATAATAGCAAATAGCAATAGTTTGTAATGCTTTGTCTGAGTAGGGAAATGTAACTCTTTTAAAATAATGTAACCTGGCAACAACCTTTCATAACCTTTCATTAAAGATTAAATACACCACAAACACAGCATACATTATGTCTAATGACAACTGATTGTTCCATAAAATGGACAAGTCAAACTCCATGGACATGACTAGAAGGTAAAGTGTAGATAATAATGTATTGATGCATCAAGTGTCAATATCTGAACAGAATTATAGTAATCTCCATGCTCTTATTTTGTTTTAAAATGTATTTTAAGGCAAAAACAAACATTTTGTAAAGTTTGAAACCAGTAATTGACGTGTTTGTTAAAATATATTAAGTAAATAAAAAAGTATATTAATATATTTAAAATATATTAATTATTGATTTAAAATTATATTGATTTGTTTACTTTTATTATAATGTTATGAAAAGCTATAAATTATATAACATTATATAATATAAATGTGAAATGTTTATATTATATATGTAAAAGACATTATTTGATGTACAATAGATATGAAGAATCACATGATGTCAAAATAAGACAGCTGCTGACACTTCCCTGGTCAAACCACACAACCTCTGTAACTACTAAAGCAGTGATAAACATACAGTACAGTGACCACTCAAACAAGCCCACATGAATACATAATGACAGAAAACATACGCCGGCATATGGATGTGCTGATTGATTAAGCAGAGTCTTACCTGTCGTTTGATGAAGCTGGAAGTGGTGTCAGACGAGGTGCTGCCATCTGAGCGTTTAAAACGACCCTTGCGCTTTGGCAACTTTCGCGGCAGCTATATGGAGACGACCACATCAAAACAAACAGTCACTCAGTTACAATAACATCAGGCACAAGATGCCTTGTCTGAACTTCATAAAACAGGTGCTGTTGCCTTAAAGGGATAGCTCACCCAAAAATACCCCATAATTTAGAACACAGTTTTTTTAATATCCTGGCTCTTCTAAGCTTTATAACGGGAGGGAATGGTAACTGAGATGTTGAAGCCCAAAAAAGTGCATCGATTCATCATAAAAGAAATCCATACGAGTCAAAGTGGGTTAAGAAAGGCCTTCTGAAGCGAAGCAATGTGTTTGTGTAAGAAAAATATCCATATTTATAACTTTATAAACTATAATTGCTGGCTTCCGGTAACGGCCGTACACGATCTTGTTCCGGCGGAAGAGTGACCTCTGACCCCACTCATGACGTAGCATGTAGGCGTAGCGTAAGCTTAGGTGAGCGGTTCAAACTAATTGGGATGGGCAACAAACTCAAGCTCCTCCGACATTTCTCTTTAAAAATTCTCGTTTTAGACTTCTGATTCATGACAGGTGTTTTGTTTTGCTCTATACTCTGCACTTCCGTGTTCGTCAATATGTCAGGTCAAAGGTCACTCAATCGCGCGGCCGTTACCGGAAGACAGTGATTATAAAGTTATAAATATAAATATTTTTCTTACAAAAACGCATTGCTTCACTTCAGAAGGCCTTTATTAACCCCAAGGATTACTTTTATGATGGATGGATGCACTTTTTATATAAAGCTTAGTGAACCAGGATATTTTTAATATAACTCCAATTGTGTTTGGCTGAAAGAAGAAAGTCATTTACACCTAGAATGGCTTGAGGGTGAGTAAATCATGGGATAATTTTCATTTTTGGGTGAACTAACCCCTAACTAGCCCCCAGGACTACTCTACCTGTAGTCTACTCTACAGATACATTGTCTTGTTCAGAAGCAAATCCTTTTATTTTTGGTATTAGATAATATTTATTTTGGAAAATCCAACCCGATCTCACAAGAAAACATAGTTACGAGATGGCGACTTTACACTGTGAAATGTATGAAAACATGATTTTAAGGAAATAAGTAAGCATAAGATCCACCCCTAAACATAACCATTACGGGAGTCAGCAGATTGTACAAAAATTTACAAATTACGTTGTACAAATTCAGACAAATTAGCCACCAGTTTACCAAAACGTTGCGAAATTGCCATTCAATTGTATTGGAAAAAAACAGGTTAAGATGGTAGTTCAAGTTGTGTTTTGGAACATGGTGATGGTCAAGCTGGTAGCTGACGAACACATTTCCCCAAAATCCTCTAGACACCGGAATGACCAGCTGGTATTGTTTCTGGTTCAAGATGGTCTACCAGATCAGCTTGGACCAGCTAATGGCCGTTTTTGACTAACTAATAACCAACTTTGACCTGCTAGAAACCAGCTATCGTGTTCAAAAACACAGCTAAGTAGCTTAATATGGTATTTGAAAAAGGGATAGGACAGGCGACCGTGGGACTTAGGTTGGCTACAGGTGAGACCCATAACTAGTGAGGCTTCTAATAAGTAGAAACTGACAGAGAAAATAGTTTGAACTGTTAAACACTATGCCTACAGATGCCTGGCCTGAAGTACGAGGCCTTGGTTGCGGTGTGAAATCTCAGGGCGGAGGAAAAACAGGAATTGGGAGTTTCGCGGATGGTGGAGGAGCATCAAACATCTTATCAACATCTCGCCTCCGCTCATTAAAAACAACCGCGCGAGTCTGATTAAAAGCGCGATAAAGACTATATTACACGGGCATATTGTGTAGCTGTAGCGCTCTGCGGATTATGAAGCGCTTCAATGCACGACTGCTCAACAACAAGTAGCCAAAAATTAACCATTTACGAGAACATATACAAATCTCCCCAAAAGTCTTACCTGGAAATAGTGCGACTGAGAAGCGCTTTCTACACCAGACAGAGGGTCTACGGAAGATTTGGACATCTTTACTTGCACCATCTATTTGAGAGCGCAGGGAGGCGGGTGCATGCATGCATTGGTGCTTAGGCTACTGGAAGAAACGGCGATACGAAATGCATATGCCTGCCGAGGAAGAAGAGATCATCACGATTGAACAGTAACGCCTCTATTTGAGCGGTATACGCAGAGATCCTAAAATATATAATCCCTCGCGCGGGTTATCATAAAGCAAGATAGTAGCCTAATACAAGTGTACACATGCAATGTGTCTGTTTCTTGTGCATGCGCCTTTTGTAATGATGTCTCTCGCTACCGTGTGTGTGTGTGTGCTGCGTTCTCTCTCTCCCTCCCTCTCCCACTCTTTCCCCAGAGCATGCTATATTTGCCTCTCTTGTACAGTAGGCTACCTGCATGGAGATTGCTTCCAGCAAATACAAATTTCCCACCCAAAACCCTTTAGATAAAAGAGCCACAAAAAAGAATGTAGGCTATACACATCGGAATACAGTTTCATATTCTGAACTTTGTGCATATCTGAGATTAGGCCTATACACTGCAGTGGTTTATTACAACAAGTGATGTCGGGTCACTTAAAGCTGCTGAGAGCAGGGTTTTAAAGTAACACTGATGAAATGTCCCATTAAATAGGTATACACTTGTTTCTTTGACAGGCTAGCCCTCGGCTCTGTAAATAACAAGGAAAGTATTTAAAAGTGAATTACTGCATAAATGAGACCTATATCCCTGAATCCCTGATTTACCAAAAATCAGAAAACGTTAGGCGGCTCTCTGCCAGTCTCAGCCAATGTATTGCCGGATACCAGGGAGTTTGGAAACCTGTTTGCAAACAATCATTATTTGTATGGTAGGGGCAGGGGCAGCCCTACAAATAATATACATAATGTAATATACATAAGTAGGCTAACATCTTTATAATTAAAAAAATAATTCATTTGATATTGAAACTCAACACCTTGGGTGAACAGGAATGGGATCTTAGGCTACTTAGTCCCATTTAAATTAGTGATAATTTTCAACTGAAAAGTAAAATAAATTTTTAAAAACTCACCTGCGTACAAACCATTATGTTGGTGTGAAATAAACAGTTATGGAAATGTAGAAATGAAAGCTAAAGCTCCAATCTCCTCCCAAACATCCCGAAAAAAGTCTGTTAGTGCCTCAGTGACAACTTCACTCAGAAAAGTCACTCTCAGCTGTCAATCATGACGTCACCCCCCATCCCCCCAGTTTTCATAGTATCAAATAACTAAATAAAATTAAACTTATTTCAAAAACGAACACTTGAAATGAAATCATCGTAATAAAAACTGCCTACTTATTTGAAGTGCAATGTAATTGTTTAGTGTGTCTCGCGTCCATTCTAATACATGGAGAGGTGGGGTTTAGGAGCTATACTGGGACCAACCACCGGGGGGCAATCGAGGTGCGGAGGCTTCAGTTTCTGAGAGGAGTGCTGCAGGCTTGGTACAAACCCTCATATCATTCCCCGAAGCCTCTTGCCGAAATAACTCTTGCAGCTCTGAGAATGATATATGAACAGTAAACGCTCTTGTAAATTTAGGTTGGGCAGACTCTGTCATAGTGCTAGTTTATGATAAACATTTTGTAAGCTTTATAATCGAATCACTAAACACATCAGACACTTTTGGCAGAATTCTAATGCCCTTGTGTTATTCAGCCAGACGGTGGCGCTCTAATGAGAGACTGGCGTTCCAGCGTATGACGTGAGACCTCCGGTGAGAATATGCTAGTTCTCACGAGAACCAAGTTCAATCTTCTTCGCTTCCGCGTTCGTCATGAAACATACGCTACGCCTGCGTCAGCCAGTCAGTTACAGTTTGTAAAGTTTTAAATATGGATATTTTTATTTTCTGTGATCGGCTACAATGCTCATCACTGCAACCTTTCATGCCACAATTTAAATAATGCCATAGATCTAAATGAAATAGTAAAAGCTGTAATAGTAAAAAAAACGTGCTAAAGGTTTTCAATAGAGTCCCACATTTAATAGCTATTTCATATGCAAAGTTGTTAGCCAATCACAGCAGCAATTACACAGAAGCCTCACATCAGACACACCACTTAGAACAGAGTTCAAATCCAAATGTGCCCCTTGAGAGTCTCGATTGCCCCCAGGTGGCCGGATGCAGTATAGGTCATAAACCTCACCCCTCTACACTCACCTAAAGGAATATTAGGAACACCTGTTCAATTTCTCATTAATGCAATTATCTAATCAACCAATCACAGTTGCTTCAATGCATTTAGGGGTGTGGTCCTGGTCAAGACAATCTCCAGGGCCCGTTTTCATAAAGATTCCAAGAGTCCTCTCAGAAAACTCCTAATTTAGCTTAAAAACATCAAAGCCAGGAATGCAAGAAGTGCTGCACAGGGTGTAAAGTCTCGGTGCTCTTTGGTTGTATGGGATAATTAAGTTTCAGAAACAAAGGTAGTCCAAGGCACTCGATGGGTGTGTTGAAAAAGTTAAAAAGCCTTTATTTTCATGGCTTAAACATTTAAAATTGGTGACAGGTACACCTACGCGTTGCGGCTTTACATGCCTTCGTCAGGGTGTGTAGCTCGTCAGGGTTAGCTTAAAAACTTTTACGAAGGAGTCTGAGCTTAAGAGCTATTCGGGACCGATCTGAGAGCAACTATGAGCAAGGAAAATACAAAAACTTTTATCTTAGTGAAGAGGCGGGGCTGACCCCGTTGCTACGTATGACAGTCTTTTGAAGACTGTGATTGGTTGGTTGTCCAAAAAGGGGAAAAAAGGAGAGCTTTTAAGTAAAGGGTCTATTCTAAGCCTTCACTTTGAAATTACAAGCGCAAATTGTCTTATTTTACCGTTCTCTCTCACTCTCTCACACACACACATTATATATATGTATATAAATCCTTTTATTATTTACCATTATTTCCTATAAGGTATTTGATTGGCTTAGAATTATAAACATTGTTCCACTCTTTCCAATTACACTGATTGCTGGCATGTCTATTTAATTGGTGGTTTGAAAGTTGGATTTAATGCAACAAACATGATCCCTGCACAATCTAATCTATAGCGTCTTATTAAGTCACTGTCATCCATTGTCTGCAACACATTTCTTCTCCCTCTTCATCTTTCTGACATTTTCTCTGCTGCTAAAGAAACTCTTAAGCCTCTTAAAAGTCCTTGTCTGTGCTCCTAACAAATTTGATCTTAAGACCTCTTTTAAGGGTTAAGATGCTTTCTGAATTACTTTTTTCTTTACTAGGATTTTTTAGTTAATTTTAAGAGTAAACGCCCACATTTCTAAGAATTTTCTTAGAATTTTGTCACTAGGAGCTACTCTTTGCATTAAGATTCTTTATGAATACGGGCCCTGAACTCCAAACTGAATGTCAGAATGGGAAAGAAAGGGGATTTAAGCAATTTTGAGCGTGGCATGGTTGGTGCCAGACGGGCCGCTCTGAGTATTTCACAATCTGCTCAGTTACTGGGATTTTCACGCACAACCATTTCTAGGGTTTACAAAGAATGATGTGAAAAGGGAAAAACATCCAGTATGCGGCAGTCCTGTGGGCGAAAATGCCTTGTTGATGCTAGAGGTCAGAGGAGAATGGGCCGACTGATTCAAGCTGATAGAAGAGCAACTTTGACTGAAATAACCACTCGTTACAACCGAGGTATGCAGCAAAGCATTTGTGAAGCCACAACACGCACAACCTTGAGGCGGATGGGCTACAACAGCAGAAGACCCCACCGGGTACCACTCATCTCCACTACAAATAGGAAAAAGAGGCTACAATTTGCACGAGCTCACCAAAATTGGACAGTTGACGACTGGAAAAATGTTACCTGGTCTGATGAGTCTCGATTTCTGTTGAGACATTCAGATGGTAGAGTCAGAATTTGGCGTAAACAAAATGAGAACATGGATCCATCATGCCTTGTTACCACTGTGCAGGCTGGTGGTGGTGGTGTAATGGTGTGGGGGTTTTCTTGGCACACTTTAGGCCCCTTAGTGCCAATTGGCCATCGTTTAAATGCCACGGCCTACCTGAGCATTGTTTCTGACCATGTCCATCCCTTTATGACCACCATGTACCCATCATCTGATGGCACCATGTCACAAAGCTCGAATCATTTCAAATTGGTTTCTTGAACATGACAATGAGTTCACTGTACTAAAATGGCCCCCACAGTCACCAGATCTCAACCCAATAGAGCATCTTTGGGATGTGGTGGAACGGGAGCTTCGTGTCCTGGATGTGCATCCCACAAATCTCCATCAACTGCAAGATGCTATCCTATCAATATGGGCCAACATTTCTAAAGAATGCTTTCACCACCTTGTTGAATCAATGCCACATAGAATTAAGGCAGTTCTGAAGGCAAAAGGGGGTCAAACACAGTATTAGTGTGGTGTTCCTAATAATCCTTTAGGTGAGTGTATATGAAATGTAATGGGACAAACTTAACAATTCAATTAAACTTCAAATAATTTTTATCTAAAGATGGTTTCTGTAATTTAGGCAGTTTTTATCACGCTGAAGTGTTCGTTCTTTAAATAAGTTTGGTTTTAATGAGTTATTTGATGCTATAAAAAACGAGGGTGTGACGTTATGATTGACAGCTTCTCTGAGCAAAGTAGTCACGAGGCACCAACGGACATTTTGGGAACTTCGAGAGGCAATTGGAGCTTTAACTGTAATTTCTACATTTCCAAGTTTATTTAAAAAAAAGTTGTTGGGAATGCGGGCAGGACCATGATATCGCGGCTCACTACTGCGCAGGCTCAAAACCCAAGATACCAGCGCCATATTTGGACATTGGCGGCTTCAATTACTTCAATGGAAGAGAGTAAAGATGCGTCGTCCATCTTTTTTTTTTTTTCAGTTTATGTTGAAATCAGAGGGCTAAAGTCAGGGTAGGAAAAATGCCTTTTATTTCTAAATTATGACTATCAGGAAACATTATAAAACAATAAAACTATGCAGTGCATTACCCCTGTGTGTATTGCCTCCACTCCACTGAATGTTGTTTTAGAATGTTGCAAGTTGTGTAGGAATTATGAAGAAAACAAAGTCATGTCTATTCTCAGAACAAACATAAAACAAATACAAAAGAACTACTGTAGCTAAAGGCTATTCACATGAGCACATTTAAACTAAAGGATTTATACGTTCATTAATTTGATATGCTACTCCACGCTTCAAGAAGAACAGACATACCAACTAGTTCATGAACCCCGCTTCATGATACATGCCTGCCCATCCATGCACTCATTTTTAATTCTAAACTTAAAATCCGAAAAATATTTGTTGCAGAAGGCTGAATATATTCACAATTTATTATTAATTCAGTGTATATAGAGGTCTATGTTCGCCACGGCTGGATTTGAACGCTGCAGAAGAGAGAAACATTTCAATATCATCAATATTAATTTGTCACCTATACCTATGTAACCTATATACAGCAGTTGACACAAAAGATATCTGTGAAGAAGTAAACTACAATGCCATCTGCTGGCACTTTGGAGCAAATATACCTTATACCTATAACTTAGATAAGGGTAAGTGTAAAATGGTTGTCCCTTGTAATCTTTACAGTTTTTCTCAATCAATTTGACACATTTGTCCAAACTCAGATGACTGCTCTAAAAAGTATTAACACAGTTATCCGAACACTTTGTAATTGTCCTAAACAGTTTATAAGTTTGAATTGATTTTATAGAAATTCACAAATCATATATACATCATTTTCTCAAAACATTGTGTACAGAATTCTCCAATGTGTTTAGAACAGTTCACAAAGCCAAACAAAATTGTTATATATCAGGAAAAAAATATGTGCAGCTCTTTTTATTGATTTTACAACAATCACAAACTAACAAAACTCTGTAATTTGTCATACTGTATAGCCACAAACTGGTATCTGCTGGGTTAATAATACACACATAACAGGAATTTTTCTTCTTCTAATTGTTTACACAGCTATCACAGTTGCTATAAATAACTATACATCCTTTTTTTAAGTGACAAATATTGTTATACAAATAAAATAGAAAGAGATGAGGGGAGAGGAGGAGATAGTATAATAAAAGGAGAGGGCAAATAGGAAGAGTAGAAGGAGGAGAAGAGATGTGTAAAGTGGAGAGCATTGGTGTAGTGGAAAGCTTAAGAGAATAAATTGTAAGACATGGGGAAAGGGAAGGAGGGGGGCAGCAGAATGGAAGAGAAGTGAAGAGACATAGAAGGTAAAGACTTTAAAATAAAAATAGGAGTTACACTAATTGACCATGTAATAAATCATGGCCCCTTCTTGAGAGAATCTGAAACAGATCCAAAGTGTTACTATGGCTTGTTTATTTATGAGTATTGTACTATACTATGATTGCCTACAGTGTATATTTGAAGCTGAGACAGCCTTAGTGTGGAAAGTTATGTACATGTCCAAACATTTTTCAGCATTCAAGTTCAAGAACACTGAGGTGGATGTCTACCCTGCTGAAAAATCCATCTTAAACCAGCCTAAGGTGGTCAGGCTGGTTTTGGCTGATTGAAACTGGTCTTAGCTGGTCAAACTGGTCTTAGCTGGATATTGTTGGTCTTAGCTGGTCAAACTGGTCTTAGCTGGATATTGTTTGTCTTAGCTGGTCAGGCTGGTCTTAGCGGGTAATTGCTGGTTTTAGCTGGTCAGGCTGGTCTTAGCTGGTCAGGCTGGCTGACTGTCCCTATTTTTTCTGCCACCGGGTGTTTAGACAAATAATTTATATCTGTATATGGACCATGTAATCTGATTAATTTGTAATTAGGTAAAATGTTCATCAGCTAAGTTAGGCTGGGAGACCAGCTAAACCAGGCTGGAAGACCAGCTTGACCAGATAAGCCAGGGTGGGAGACCAGCTAAAAGCAGCTGGCCACCAACTTGTCCAGACTGGAAGACCAACTTAACCAGCTAAGTCAGGCTGGGAGACCATCTAAAACCAGCTTAACCAACTAAGTCAGGCTGGGAGACCATCTAAAACCATCTTGACCAGCTAAATCAGGCTGGGAGACCATCTAAAACCAGCTTGACCAGCTAAATCAGGCTGGGGGACCATCTAAAACCAGCTTGACCAGCTAAATCAGGCTGGGAGACCATCTAAAACCAGCTTGACCAGCTAAAACCAGCTTGACCAGCTAAATCAGGCTGGGAGACCATCTAAAACCAGCTTGACCAGCTAAGTCAGGCTGGGAGACCATCTAAAACCAGCTTGACCAGCTAAATCAGGCTGGGGGACCATCTAAAACCAGCTTGACCAGCTAAATCAGGCTGGGGGACCATCTAAAACCAGCTTGACCAGCTAAATCAGGCTGGGAGACCATCTAAAACCAGCTTGACCAGCTAAGTCAGGCTGGGAGACCATCTAAAACCAGCTTGACCAGCTAAATCAGGCTGGGAGACCATCTAAAACCAGCTTGACCAGCTAAGTCAGGCTGGGAGACCATCTAAAATACTTCCAGCTACTTCCAGCTTAAACCAGCTAAAACCAGCCAACCAGATTAGGCTGGTTTTAGTTTGTATAGTAGCCTACAGCTTACTCCTCAGAATCACAACCTTTAAGTATGTAAGTTTTTGATATACATTTTTTTTCAACCGGGTGTTCAAAATACATAGTGTTGTATTTTTATATTGTGTAGGTCTCCGGCGTGCTGCAGTTTCAAAGTGTGTATGTCATCGGACATGTTTTTGCTGTTCTTGTTGCATTTACACAGTTTTACCAGCAGATGTCCTCAGCATGCTGCGTTTCCACCCAGATAGCGTGGTCACATTGAAACAATGTTGAGTCAGTGTTGATGCGTCAACGCCAATTACATTGAATTAACGTTACAAAGCGATGTTGTTTTAGCATCACTTTTGCACCCTCAGTTAATGTTGAAGCAATACTGATATTTTAACCACAAATCAATGGCAGTAATGTTGATTCAACATTATGAAGTGATATTTTTTCAACACGTCTTTGGCACTGTTGAAACAATGTTGAGATTTCAAGCATAAATCAACGGTAATATCATTGATTGATTCAACATTATAAAGTGATATTTTTCAACATCCCTTTTGCACCCTCAGATAATATCAAATAATGTTGAGATTTCAACCATAAATCAATTGTAATTTTTCATTAAATCAACATTATGAACTGATTCAGTTCAAGATCACGCTTGCACCCACATTTAATGTTGAATCAATGGTGAGATAAAAATGCTAATGGTAATGCTACTGAATCAACATTACACTATGATTGATTTTACATCACTGATGTTGAATCAATATTGAAATTAACAAAAATGATCAATGGTAGTAATGCTGAATCAATGTTACGTTATGATTTCTACATCACTGACATTGAATCAACACTGAAATTAACAAAAATGATCAATGGTAATATTGTTTTATCAATGTTACAATGTGATGTTGATTCTAGATCACTTATGTTGAAACTGAAACCTAATGACAACATAAAACAATGTTGCCATCTGATGTACCAAGCTAATGTTGAAACAACATTAATATTTTAACCATTTTAAATTTGGGGAAAACTTTTAAAATATAAATGGAACCTTCTCAGCAGTTGAGTCAATTTATTTTATTTAACAGTTTACCACAATCAGTGACAAATATATATATATATATATATATATATATATATATATATATATATATATATATATATATATATATATATATATATATATATATATATAAAAGATCCTTCTTTAAAAAAATAAAGGGGGAAAAATAGGACAAAAGCATTACAACCTTAAAAAAATAAAATTAGTTTCAGAAGTCTGATGTTATTATAACTACAGGTGGTCCAACGGTTCAGGTTTGCATCAGACGACTGGCTCTTTTCCTTTGGGCTCTCTGAAATCTGAAAAAGAAAGCATGATATTACTTAATAACAAGTCAATTCAGTTGTCATACATACAATCACATTCAAGAATTTGAATATACTAATCACAATATGATTCACTTAAAAAAAAAGTTGCTCAACACAAAATATTCAAACTATGATTATAGTACCATTAAATTGTGTACATTTATATCGTTGTTGTTGTTGTTTTTTAATCTATTAATGCTTTAATATCAAAATAAATGGTGTCTGATTTTTCCCACTGAGTTTATCTCCAGCCTTAATAAAACACACCTGAAGCAGCTGATCAAGGTCATTAGGATCAATGAACACTTCAGGCAGGCGTGTTGAGCTAAACATGCATAGACCATTACATAAATCTCACTTCATTTTCTGTGAAACTACATAGCATTTAAATAAGTTAATCTTAGAGCTTATATAAAATAAAAGAGCTTATGTTTTTTTCAACAAAACATTATTTAAAGGGAGAGTTCACCCTGAAATGAAAATTCTGTCATCATTTAGCTACTCACCCTCAAGTTGTTCCAAACCTGTATGAGTGTCTTTCTTCTGCTGAACACCGAATTTTCATTTGAGGGTGAACTCTCCATTTAAAGCTGTAGATTCACCTTATATAGACCTTAATCTCTTTAAATATCACAAAATAGCCATGGAAGTCCCTTTCTCAATAAACAAGACATTCTTTATAATTTGTGTTTCAGTGGAAACAGGCTAAACTGAACGGAGATCAGTTACATTTCCTAAATGTAATAGTGATTCAGGTATATGAATAATTACCTGATTAGTAATAAAGGGAGAAGGAAATAAGTCACAGGTCAGGTGATTATGCTGTTGACAATAACTCAATATAATCAATGTCAGCATTACCAGGAGGTGCTTCTCATTTTTTTAATTGTCCATCTTCATCTCCCTTCACTCCTACTAAAGAAGCAATGTGCTCTGCAAGCAATGATGGATGAAGACATGGGCTGTGTGCAGTGTGACATTCCTACTCATGTCTCTTGCACTTCAAGAAATCTGTTAAATGATGTTCGAACTTTATTCAGGAACATTACTAAAGCTTCCTGCTTCCTGCTTCGCTACTGTTCGGACGCTCTTTCTTACTGCTCCACGCTTTGCTCTATCGCTTTTATATTTTATCTCATAATTTCAACTTCAGCAAATTAGCACAGTGCTCAAACGACAAAGCTTGACTCCAATGATAAAATTAGAAACTCTGGTGACTGGATTACTAAACAAAAAGTATTTCAACCGACCAGCCTCCCACTGCCTTCAGCTTAGATTCCGGAGAAGGGAAAACACAGCTGCCTACATTCAAAAGGATAAGAAAATGCCTCTTCTAGAATCTACTTGCTGCACAAACTGCCACAGACTTTCACAAAGGATTGCAGTTCTTGAAACAAAGTTATTTGCGGAACCATCCAACCAGACGAATCACACAGCAGAGCTTCATCATGAACGCCCTCTGCACACTGCCGGTGAGTCCCATAAATGTAGTGCTACTCAACAGGTAGAGAAACAAGTAATTGATCAACACCCTAATCGATGGCACAAACAGGGAGCGAGACCCAAAGGCACTCGAGACATCAGATTGTCACGAGCATCACATATTGCCGCAGTAGCATGCTCTACCCCAGACACAAGGATTGCAAACACTAGTTTCCTACCACCAAATATACATCTTGAAAACAGATTTGAAGTGCTAATGAATGTGGGTGAGGAATCCCCAAACGTGATGAATGTGACCGAACACAGATCGAATCAGCCCATAGCTAACACTGATGCTAACAGGCGCTCATGGTCGAGCAAACGTCAGCTCATAGGGCAGCCGAGCCCAGGACTCTGATAGTGGAGGACTCCACAGTCAGAAACATTAGCAGCAGGGATACAACTACATGCTGCCTTCAACATGCAACAGTTTCTGATGTCAACAGGGAACTTAAGAACATTCTGATGAAACATAAGACTGCAAATTGACTTATCATTCATGTGGGGAAGAACGATATTCAGAGAGAGTAGTCAGAACTCCTTAAGAGGGATTTCAATGAACTTTTTGAAACACTTAGAAAACTGAAAGTTCAGACGTTCATCAGTGGACCACTTTCAGCAAGAGGAACAAATAGGTTCTCACGGCTACTTGGGCTTAATACATGGCTGCAAAAAACCTGCAACATGAAGGGAGTGAACTTTATTGACAACTTTAATCTCTTCTGGAGTCAGAGACTGTTTATATCAAATGGCCTCCACCCAAACAAACTCGGTGCAAGAGTGCTAAAAGACAATATTTATTTTACCCTTCATCATCCTTCAGCTGTGTGTGCTAACCCACTCAACCTGGATGGCACACACACACCAGTACAGAGTATGGACGATCACAGGACTTCATTTCAGCATCTGAATGGACATGCGGTTGATACACCCCACAAGGACAATGATAACACCACGCAGCCACAACAACCACTTCTCATGGACACACTCCCAGCTGAGCCCTGCCCTCAGAGCTCACCACAGACACAATGTGACGGATTATAACTGCTCCCAGTGACACAGATCGAGGCACTAAACAGTAACATCTTAGCCCAAACTGTGGAGACTGCGGAGGCACTGGTAAAAATGGGGACCATCGGGGGTCAGACTGGTGAACTTTTACACCTTATGTGTGGTCTGAGCAATAAGCTGGAAGAAATGTCTAAGTCACTCCATGAACCGGACGATAACATATTGCAGCTTCCGGTCACACCAGAGCAACAGCCCCCCTCACCAGACATGTTATTCCTCTCTACAGCATCCCCGCTTCTGAGCTTCACAGAGAAAATTGATTTTGTTTATACTGGAACCAGATAATCACACTCGATTGCTGCGAGCCCCCAGATATCAACCAAAGAGCGCCGAGCCCCACAACCACTAAAGACTGTGGGCCCAGCTCGCTCTGCCCCTCCTCCTGTGAGATTTCTTCGGTCACAACGCCAGGGCACACACCCTCCTCCATCTGCACCAAAAACAACTGATACCAGCTCTCAGTGATATGTTCTGGGTCCTCGCAACGTCAACAGCAACCTTTTCAAATGTTTACAAAACAAGCGGGAACCCATTGTGCCTGTCTCTTTCTCTATTTCTCTTCTGCTACGTGATAGAAAGTCTAAGGCCTTCTCAGGCCGTATGGCAAACCCATCTAATCTGCTGCCTGTTACTTGTCAAACTAAGATTACTGTGGGGGAAAAAATTAAAATGAATACTGTTAAGTTAGCACTTTTAAACATCCGTTCACTTAAAAACAAATAATTTCTAGTCAACGACTTAATAACCACAAACAACCTAGATTTTTTGCTTCTAAATGAAACGTGGCTAGAAGACAGCTGCAGTGCAACAGTCCTCAATGAAACAGCCCCTCCTAACTTTACTTTTATGAGTGTCTGCAGGGCAGTCAGGAGGGGTGGGGGGATCGCTGCTCTTTTTAAAGATGTCTATCAATGTAAGCAAGTATCATTTGGTGACTATTTGTCTCTAGAAAATCTGGGCATTGTGCTAAACGGTGCTCCACGCATCCTGCTTATCATTATTTACAGGCCTCCAAAGTATTGTCCAGCCTTTATTGATGACTTTACAGAGCTGTTATCAGCAATCTCATCTGAGTATGACTGTTTTGCTATTGCTGGGGATTTTAACATTCACATTGACAATGCTGAATCCAGTACAACAAAAGATCTCATGACTGTTCTTAACACTTTTGATTTGACACATGTACACGGACCCACACATGATCGTGGACACACTCTAGATTTACTTATCAGTAAGGGTCTAAACATTTCGTCGATAGTCATTAAGGATGTAGCACTGTCTGATCATTTCTGTATTTTCTTTGATATATCAATCTCTCCTGTAATTAAAACTAGATCTGTCTCTGTCAAAAAGAGATGCTTAATTGAGAACACTAGTGTGCTGTTTATGAAGGCTATATCTCTAACACCAAGCATATCTGCAGACTCTGTTGATTTTCTCCTTGACTCTTTTAACTCAAAAGTTAAGAGTGTAATTGATGATATTGCTCCTGTGAAAGTCAGAAAAAAGAGTGGCAAACAAAAAGCACCTTGGAGAAACTCAACAGCAGTGCAATTAATGAAAAGACAATGCAGGAAAGATGAGCGCATGTGGCGAAAGACAAAACTTGTAGTGCATTACAACATCTATAAAGACAGTCTTCGTGCTTTCAATGTGGAACTAGGCAAAGCTAGACAGACCTTATTTTCAAATATTATAAACAGAAACATAAACAACACACGCACTCTTTTTGCTACTGTAGAGAGACTAACAAACCCTCCGAGTCACATTCCCAATGAAATGCTCACTAGCAAATGTAGTGAGTTTACTTTCTTCTTCTCAGAGAAAATCAATAATATCAGAAATGCGATCAGCACATCCTTGAGTTGCTCTGGGGTGAGTCAGATCAGACCACAAACTCAGAAAGTTACTATGACTGATTTCGAAGCAATTGATGGTAAAATTTTAGAAGAAACGGTACAGCACCTAAAAACATCAACCTGCGCCCTTGACACACTCCCCACTTCTTTTTTCAAAAGTGTGTTTAACTGTTTAGAAGCAGATCTCCTAGAAGTGGTAAACGCCTCACTTATTTCTGGGACTTTTCCAAACTCCCTTAAAACCGCAGTAGTTAAGCCTCCTGAAAAAGAGAAATCTGGATAACTCCATACTGAGCAACTACAGACCAATCTCAAATCTTCCTTTCATAGGCAAGATCATTGAAAAAGTTGTTTTCAGTCAGCTGAACAAATTCTTGAACTCAAACGGATACTTTGACAATTTTCAATCTGGTTTCCGACCGCATCACAGCACAGAGACAGCGCTCATAAAGATAATAAATGATATTTGCCCCAACACAGATACAGGCAAAACATCAATTCTGGTACTACTCGACCTCAGTGCTGCATTCGACACTGTTGACCACAACATACTTCTTGACAGGCTAGAAAATTGGGTTGGGCTTTCTGGAATGGTCTCAAATGGTTCAGGTCATACTTAGAAGGGAGAGGTTATTATGTGAGTATAGGTGACCATAAGTCTGAGTGGACATCCAAGACATGCGGAGTCCCACAAGGGTCAATTCTTGCACCACTCCTATTCAACCTGTACATGCTCCCACTGAGCCAAATAATGAAAAGATGGTGTGAGATGGTGGTCCAGTGGGTTAAACCATGGAACTGATATGCAGAAGGTTGCTGGTTCGATCCCAGCGGTCACCACCAGTGTGTCCTTGAGCAAGGCACTTTACTCCATGTTGCTCCAGGGGGATTGTCCCTGTAACAAGGGCACTGTAAGTCGCTTTGGATAAAAGCGTCTGCCAAATGCATAAATGTAAAATGTAAAAATAACAAAATGGCTTACCACAGCTATGCTGACGACACCCAGATCTACTTAGCCCTATCACCTAATAACTACAGCCCCATTGACTCTCTGTGCAAATGCATTGAAGAAGTTAACAGTTGGATGTGCCAAAACTTTCTTCAGTTAAACAAAGACAAAACTGAAATCACTACATTTGGAAACAAAGATGAAATTCTCAAGGTGAACGCATAGCTTGAGGCTAAAGGTCTAAAATCAAAAAATTAAGTCAGGAATCTTGGTGTTATTTTGGAGTCAGACCTGAGTTTCAGTAGTCATGTCAAAGCAATAACTAAATCAGCTTACTATCATCTCAAAAATATTACAAGAATTAGATGCTTTGTTTCCAGGCAAGACTTAGAGAAACTCGTTCATGCTTTTATCACCAGTAGGGTGGACTATTGTAATGGTCTTCTCACTGGCCTTCCCAAAAGGACCATTAGACAGCTGCAGCTCATACAGAACGCTGTGCCAGGATCCTGAGCAGAACCAGAAAATATGACCATATCACACCAGTCCTCAGGTCTTTGCTGATAGAATACAAACCCAAAAGATCACTCAGATCATCAGGATCAAGTCAATTAGAAATATCAAGGGTTCACTCAAAGCAAGAGAGTCTGCTTTTAGCTATTATGCCAGCCGCAGCTGGAACCAGCTTCCTGAACAGATCAGATGTGCTCCAACAGTAGCCACTTTCAAATCCAGACTCAAAACACATCTGTTCAGCTGTGCATTTACTGAATGAGCTGTGCCACTGTATGTCCGACTGATTGCACCTTATCTTATGCATTTACTGAATGAGCTCTGTGCTCTGTCCGAACTGCTTGCACTTTAATTATGCGTTTCAATTTAACTCGGTTTTTATTTTTTAGTGTTAATTATACTTTTTATATATATATTTTTTTATTTAATTCACTTACGAATATTTTAACTTCATTTCTGTGTAAAGCACTTTGAATTGCCACTGTGTATGAAATGTGCTATACAAATAAACTTGAAGAGTTAATCAGGAAGTTATCTTTGTTATTGTCCATTACAAGAGATGCCGTACATCTGTGGTGTGGGAGCATTTCCATTTGGAAACACCAAATAATTGTGAGATGTGTGTATTTTAATAGGCAGCTAGCCTTGATGCACCATTTGAGGAGCACTCATCCTGGCATTTTGGAGGGTGCAGAGGACAACAAGTGTCCCATGTGAGAGGATTTTTTGTAAAGGCTGGAGAAATTATATGTAAAAAAAGAAGTCAGCTAACTCCTTCAACAGCAGAGCAAATAATATTTTTGAATAAAAATGTTATGTAACAAATGTGACACATTGTGGCTTTATTTATTTTATTAATTAAAAAAAACATGAAAGTGACCACTAGATGTCGCCGTAGAGACGGGTGTCGAAACAATGTGGCACATTTTGCTTCAACTGCTTCTGTGCTTCACGAAGCCTCGGTCTGCCCATCACTACTTGCCATATGACGTTTTGGTTGCACAGAGCGCGCGTTATTTACGGCGTTTTGCTTATGGCATAAGGAACCACTCCCACTGATTTCCACAGCCAGTAAGTTTGAACTGTTCTCACCCAATCAATGATGAACTGAGTCAGACCAGACAAATTCAGCAGGGATCATTTTAGTCAAAGGAGTGCCTATATGAGCTAAAGGGTGTATTTATCTATAGCCTATACTTTTTAGATATTTTCATCTCTACTAACCATATTAATTAAAGATTGCAGCTCTTTATCATAGCCTAATTTAATGCAATTGCTAAGATTTCATGTTCAGCAATAATAATGTCCTACCTATTCAACTTATTACTTTTCAGTAGCCTAATAACTGGATAAAAGCTTTGAGTAATGTTTCCAAAATGAGAAATCGTCCCTAATATAACAAAACAGTGTTTAAAAGCTGCGCGGCATGTGGTCACTAACGGTGGACTTTTTGGAGTCGTTTATTTTACTATAAACGGGACGATCGAAAGGGCAAAATATTTTACAATACAGTATATTGGATATAACGAAATGTAACAATGTTATTTAAACTATATAATCAATGTAATATGAAACAAATTTAAGTAAAAAATCGGAACACTATTTAATCCCGGAAGGAGACGCTTTATTATACCAACAAACCTGCCACATTTTTTAGAAATGGCAAACAGTATGGCCTATATTCGTCAGATATTTCCCAAATCTTAAAACACAAATTCATAGGGCATTATATTGGATTTCTCTATAGGATCTAGATGTAAATGTGCCGTGTTAAGCCAATGCACATATTTAAGAAATGCCTGTTCGTTGTCAAAATAAAATGCAGTCAAATAAAGTTACACTGCTCATTTGAAATCATTCAATCTGTGCCGTTCACTGTGCTGTTATGCCAAGCATATTTTTGCTCATGTTTGTTGTTGTCGTCGAAGTACAAAACTTGTAAATAATATATAGTTTAGCATCCAAATACATTGTGAATATGGAAATATTTGGATTTGTGACAAATTAGAGAGGTAGCTACACTCTAAAAATGATGGCAACTTATCGCTTATGGAGTGTATTTTCGGTGAATTACCTTGGTTCTGTTTATTAAACTGTTTATGTATAGAAACATCACTGATATGAATTGGTGATGCTTTTGTTGTATTATGTAACAGTGAATGTTTACAATTGTTTATATATATATATTTAGTTTAATCACTATCTTTATTGTACTTATTATTTTTCAGACTATATACACACCTGCCCCTGAACACTCCTCTGGGAAACTTTGTCTTGCTTGTGGAGTGGGTGCTGGTGAAAAACAAATCTCTGTTCACCATCTGCCAAACTGAGGAGGACAGAACCCACCCACACCCTGCACAGAGCCTATGCTAGAGCCCACTGCAGACATGGAGCCCGAGAGTCATCACCTGAGCCGATCATCACCCCGGAGCTCGAGCCCCACAGACAGTCTGTCCGGCTGTGTGAGCCGGCAACATCATCCGTGCAAGTGAGTATGCTAGTGGAGCCGTACCCTGGCCGTATATTGCTGGCCTCTGCAATATATTATGAGGATTTTAAAGACCCCGCTGGTCCCGCCCAGTCCCAATTCTCCTGCATCTCTAGTGATCCCACTCAGCCCCCCTCTACCACCTCTTCTACCAAAGACTGTCAGTCAGACAGTGGTTTAGCGGTAGTTTATCAGGAAACTACGATTATGTTCTCTTCGACTCACTGGATGGAAACTGCTTTATTCACAAATGTTTGATATTGCAATTTTGCGCATAAAACTTTGGATGGAAACATAGCTATTGATACGCAAGTAGGTGGCTACATGTGTCTGTCTCGGATCTTTGAGTCATTCAACCGTTTTGTTAAAAATGAAAACACTGCTTCATTCAGGAACGAAACACTACTGTGTGCTGCTGTGAAACGGCTTCTCAAACAAGAAAAACATGTAGGACGGGACTTGATTTTGTCCATGGGAAATTGATTGGATGGTTGAATAGTTGTAGTTTGCTGTTGGTCGATCTCATTTGAGTGACAGGTAGGGTTGCCACCCGTCCCGTAAAATACGGAATCGTCCCGTATTTACAAGCAAAATGACGCGTTCCGTATCAAACCAATACGGGACGCGATTTGTTCCGTATTTTACATAGGTCCACACATAGTTCAATAAACACACAAGGATTTTGCAGTGTGGAGAATACTGATAGCAAATATAAACAAATCAATTTCACATTAAGTAGTACAGGAGCTCATTTGAGCGTGATTGCATTTTAGCGGCTTTGTTGTCATAGCGGCGGAGTCTCGAGAACATGCGCTGTGCCGTGTGCCTGTAAACTTGCGCGTTTTTTTTTTTTTTAAATGTCGAGCTCGCGTCGCGTGCGTCCACCGTTTGAACGCAAGAGGATCTCCAGATATAGAACTGAATATCAAAAAGGTATCAATGGGTCTGTCCAGTAACTCATGATGAACCTCAGGCCAACTGCACACTTTGTGAGAAGCATTTCAGTTGCTCAGACTGACTGACTTAAAGCAACAGCGGTGACAGACACATCTGTGCTTCTAAAGGTAACCTATAGTTTTTTTTAATGGATAATATATTAATATAATATTCCATACATTATCAGAGCTTGGCAGACAGAATTATTATTTTTTAGACAGGTTAATTAATAGATTATAGCCTAATAAATGTAATTATTCATTTATAATTTAGCTACGCTATAATCATACATAATAAATAATCCTGTCATATAAAGTTTATGACATTAAAAAAATTATTTAGATAAAAATGGGACAAATAATTACATGATAATATAGTCATAATTTAAGTAAATTAATTAAAAGCAGTTTTTGAAATTCAAAAAAGTGATTACTGGTTCTGAATGACTGCTTAAAGGGACAGTTCACCCAAAAATTAAAATTCTGTCATTTTCTCACCCTCAAGTTGTTCCAAACATGTATACATTTCTTTATGTTGAACACATAGGAAGATTACTATGGAAGTCAATGGTGCCCCCAAAGAAGCCTGGTTACAAACATTTTTCAAAATATCTTCTTTTGTGTTCAGCAGAACAAAGAAACTTATACAGGTCTGAAACATCATGAGGGCGAGTAAATGATGACAGAATTTTCATTTTGGGCTGAACTGTCCCTTTAAAGTGCACCAAATAGGCTACTAAAAAGTTCTTTAGAAATAAATAAAATAATCAAATGTAAAATAATATAAAATGTGTTCTGTTGCAAGTTCACATACTTGATCTCATGTTTTCTTATGGTTTATTATTGAGCTGTCAAGTTGTCAATGTAGAAATAATCATTTCATGACGTGTTTTTTTTTGGGGGGGAGGGGGGGGGGGTGTCCCTTATTTTGCCCCACCAAAGGTGGCAACCCTAGTGACAGGTTGTCCCGCCCTCGCACCAGAAAACACATCATCAGAAAAAAGAAGAGATGTCGCTGCAAGAGAACGAGGGGAGAGGAAGGGGAAGTTATTTTGATTAAAGATTATGAGGGCACATGGTGATGTGCCCTCGTAATGATGTGCACAGATGTGCCAAAAAAACAAGAAATGTCCGTTCTAATTTCATGTGACCTTAATTCTGCTTTGACCACATTTAGATCTGTTATCACTGTCAAAACAGAAATGGACTGGCGATATTTTGCCATAATATAAGTTACACCAGGTTAACTTATTGTTTATCAAATTTTTTATGAAATATCACACTTGCAAAGTTGATCTGAATTGTAGGAACAACAGAACTTCCTCCTCCTTCAATTCTCCTATTCAGGTATAGGCTTATAGGCTCCTATTTCAACTCACTCATTTCCACAAACAGTATACAATAGTTTTTGAATATAAAGACATGGCTGAAATAGTAATAGTATGATAGTATTCAGCTGTTGATTGGTGTGACTTGTGATCCAAAGCGTCTTGTGTTGTGTGCATGTCTTCCTCCCTGTTCACGCCGTCACACTGAAGCAATCAGGCTGTCAATCACGTGAATGTAAACTCCTTTGGCAGCCACTAATCGTCAGACGCTAAAATCATGCGGCCAGTGAGTCGATGTGACAGGCGATGCACTGCTGACAGCTGGACCCTGATTTCACTTTGAAACAGCAGGGTGCCGTCTCTGTGTAATTACAGGTGATAAAGAGCTTTATTTGTGATTTTTGTTTTGTTTTGATTGTTTTAATGCCAGTGGTTTCTATTGCACTTAAATATAAATGCCCCTTTAATTGGCACAACTGTTAAGTAATACATTGTTTATAATAGTATTCAGGTTATGTCATATATGACAAGTGCTAATGTATTTTAAGCTGGGTGTGTGAAAAAAGCTCACATTCGAAGAGATATAAACCAATTCTATTCAGAAGCCCTAACTGAGCAAAAATATGCAATTTGGTGAAGTTTCTGATCAAATAGCAAGACTTTTTACTTGCTAAGAAAGTATTAAGTATAGAAGGCATAGGTTGTCAAATACACAATATTGTCTAAAGTTTTGGGACGCCTGCCTTTACATGCACATGAACTTTATTAATGACATCCCATTCTTAATCCGTAGGATTTAATATGGAGTTGGCCCACCCTTTGCAGCTAAAAGAGCTTCAACCGCTCATCCATGTCTTTATGGACCTTGCTTTGTGCACTGGTGCGCAGTCATGTTGGAACAGGAAGGGGCCATCCCCAAACCTTTCCCACAAAGTTAGGAACATGAAATTGTCTAAAATGTCTTGCTATGCTGAAGCATTAAGAGTTCCTTTCACTGGAACTAAGCCCAACCCCTGAAAAACAACCCCACACCATACCCCCCCCCCCCCCCCACCAAACTTTACACTTGTCACAATGCAGTCAGGCAAGTGCCGTTTTCCTGGCAACCGCCAAACTCAGACTCGTCCATCGGATTGCCAGACAGAGAAGCGCAATTGGTCACTCCAGAGAACACGTCTCCACTGCTCTAGAGTCCAGTGGCGGTGTGCTTAACACCACTGCATCCGATGCTTTGCATTGCTCTTGGTGATGTAAGGCTGCATTGCAGCTGTTCCGCCATGGAAACCCCTTCCATGAAGCTCTTTACACACTGTTCTTGAGCTAATCTGAAGGCCACACGAAGCTTGGAGGTCTGTAATCAATTGACTCTGCAGAGTTGGTGACTTCTGCACACTGTGCGCCTCAGCATGCGCTGACCCGGCTCTGTGATTTTAAGTGGCCTTTTGAGTTGCTGTTGTTCCCAATTGCTTCCACTTTGTTATAATACCACTAAAAGTTGACCGTGGAATATTTAGTAGTGAGGAAATTTCACGAATGGACAGTTGGCAACCTATAACGGTACCACGCTTGAATTCACTGAGATCCTGAGAGCGACCCATTCTTTCCCTGATGTTTGTAGAAGCGTCTGCATGCCTCGGTGTTCGATTTTATACACCTGTGGCCATGGAAGTGATTGGAACACCTAAATTCAATGATTTGGAGGGGTGACCCAATACTTTTGGCAATATAGTGCATGATACAGTAGGCTTTTTAGGATTAATTAGTGCACGTAAATACTCACAAGCTTGGCTTCCTAATAACAGAAGAGCTATTAAAGGTATTATGTTATGGTTTCACCATTACAGTACTAGAATACACAAGTTGCCCTCGGAGGTCAAATTAAACAAACGCCAGCGCTGGTTCAAACAGCAAGAAAATAGCCCTACCTTAAGGCAATGAGGAACCTATGAAGGGCAAAGATCTGGCAGTCTATCAAAACCTATTTGTCAGCTAAGCATTAGACAAATAGTCCTGTATATACTCTACCCTTTTTCATGTCTACCGTCTCTAGAACAGCTAAGCAACAACCAGTGTACAGCGGCACTACATTACAATTGTGTAAACAGCAGACAGAAATCATTCCAAGCTTTTGTTTAAACGAAAAGCATGCTGCTTATATTTGTGTCCTAATGTGTGTTTAGATGTCTAAATCATCATCATTTATCATGCTTGCAAGACATATATCCTCCTGCACTTCAAGTGGTGGGTGTGCTGTGTTTAAATGAAACAGGTTTGTCTTCACTAGGTAGTCTTTAGTATACTTACTGTATTTGTCTTGGCTTGTTCTCTGTCTATTTAAATGTGAGAATGTGTATCAAACATTTATACACAATAACCATTCATAGTATCATATTTGGCTATCTAGCTCTTTGCATAACTAGACAATTCAGTACAGCTATAAGAAGGTAGATAAGAATTCATTGCCCAGTTCTGTTTTGCTGTGCATCATAAAAGCAGTTCATTTGGCAAGTCGTATCGGGCGATTTTTGAATGAGTAAACTGTGAATGGTTTAACTCAAATGTTTTTTTATGAGACTGTCGTATAGTTGCATAATTCAATATGGAACATGTGAGTTTGAGTCACTGCAACCATCTGAGCTGCATTTGATCGACCACATATATGACATTTTCGTATGACATTTCTTTTTTAGTATGAGACAGAGGAATCATTTACCCTATACAGTTAAATCGTTTGCTTACCAAGGCTGCATTAAAAACAGTAATTTAGTGAAATATGACACTATAAAACATCTATTTTATATTTTGAAATGTAGTTTATTCCTGTGATCAAAGCTGAATTTTATGCATCATTACTCCAGTCTTCAGTGGCACATGATCTTTCAGAAATCATTCTGATATGATGATTTGCTGCTCAAGAAACAGTTCATATTATTACAGAATAGAAAGTTCAAAAGAACAGCATCTATTTGAAATACTTTTTTGAGTCGTTACTGTCACTTTTGATCCTTTGAATGCATCCTTGCTGAATATAAGTATTCATTTCTTTCTTTGTTTTTAATTCTGACCTCAAACTTTTGAAATTGCTTTGATGTCAAAAAAAAAAAAAATCAATACTATGGTATTCACTGGTGGAACTATGAAGAAAATGTACAATAAGGACACAGAACAGGATCTATTTTGACTTTATATTAGTGTTGGGGGTAACACGAGTTACGTAATCAGATTACTTTTTTCAAGTTACTATAAAAGTAATGCATTAGTTAATATCTTTCAAATAAGTAACGCAAGTTACTTAATCTTTCCCATTTTTTGACACATTTTCTGTCCCCATGTTGAGAGAGGTGCAGATGATGAAACATGATGCTTATTGTTGGACTAAATGTGAGCAGGCGTTTATACATCTCACTTGCACAAAAATAGATTCAGCATTCCCCAAAATGAATAAAAACAGTGAAATACAAACTCAGAATATTACGAAAACCTGCAATAATTATATATGTTAAAGGGTATAACACATACAGTTTCTGCCAGTCTCATGTTAATCGTGAGTACCGAGTATTGCAGTGTACTTCATGTTCATTTAATGATGTTCAAATATATATTTAAGTATACTTTATGTAGTAAGTTTACTAATATCAATGTGTAGTAGTAGTAAACTTGTAAGTGTACTATTTCAATACTGCTTGCGACTAAATTGGCTCATCCAGTAGGTTCTTTCCTTAACACTGGGTTATTTGGGACGCTGAACAAGGTTATTTTTCCCTCACGATCAAAAACACACTTTTTAGTGACGATTTTGTGGTCTAAAAACAAAATGATAGTGCTATTGACAACTTCCGTAACCCGAACGAAGCACGTTGATGGGCATGCTCTTGCTCTCCTTCGGGTTGACGTGCACATCGGGGAGAAGTGCAATACAGGTGTGAATCTGCATTTTCTTCAGCCTGAGGCTTATTCATTTCATTTTTGGTGTGAAGGGCCTCTACATTTGGCAAAAATAGAACTTCTTCTGTTATTAAACAAGCAAACCCAAGGTCTAGGGTTTACACTCACCTACACTCAACTGTGACAAACACTAACCACAGATTTGCGAGCTATCACGTGAATGACTGATATCTGATAACCCACAAAACATACCCATACTGCAGAAGTTGCCTCTATAGCTTTTCTATCCAGCAATAGTTTCTTTAAATATTTTATAGCTGATATTTCATGGAAAGCATGGAAATCTGGGTGGAGCAGACAATAGTGAGGGTGATTGACCTACAGTTTTTATCTTTGTTATCTGAGATGTTATAAAAGATGTTGACATTGTTGACAATAAAATATGTTGCACATCACTAATGTTTGAAATAAGACATTTTATTTTACTGATGTTGCTAGCAACTAACAATACCTATTAAGATAATAGAATTTATGTAAAAACTTATCCAAAAACGATTACTTTTTCAATGTGTGAGTAGACATGCATGTGCAAGACAGAAAATATAGGCACAATTACTTATTATAAAACTGTACAGTATGACCAAAATAAGAATTTTCCCCTCAAAATGTAATCCAAACAAGTAAATAACATGTCTGCCACTTTTGTTCTTTTGTTATTATTATACTTTTTCTCAAATTGATCATGTTAACAACATCAGCATTGTGTGACTACGTGTATTTAGTGTTTATAGCGTTACATGTAGATTTCACTTTCTGTACAGTCTAATCTTGACTACGGGTGAATCTCCAGCTGTCACTGATGATTGTCATTTGGGCCTTTCTGGATTACAATCCGCCATCAAAATGATAAATGTAATTATTCCAGCTGCTGTGAGAAAAGGCTATAAATGATCCGCCACCTGCAGCATCCTCACATGCCATAGCCTACTAGCCGGACTCCTTCTTTATGTACAGACGTGACGTAATGACGCAAAGACGAATGGCGCCATGCTTGAATTTCCCGCGGAAACCTACCAGTACCACTCAAATTATAACACATTATTACAAGTTTACCGTTGTAAATCGTGCTAAGGTAAGGGGATAGTTTTGAATACTGGCTGGTTATAGCCTGACGTCGTCATACTCAATTCTAGTCCGAATTTGAGTCTGATACTGCTCCGTCGGGCTGTGATTATGGGGCGTGTTTCAACCGAAACAGGAAAGACCTCAATTGGATAGACCTACAACCAATCAGAGCAACGGAGCGACGCATAACGTTAGTTGTCAAATGTCAACAGAACTCAACTGCACTGTTTTGCCAAGTCCGCGGGTTGAAGCGACCCCAATTATGTGATATACAGACCCAGAAATGCGAAATTTAGCAGCCGTGCCAAAATAACACATATTTTACCCCCCAAATGCCATTTTCCCCGGAGAACCCCCCCACCCGGAAAGCTATTAGGCTTGTTTTTGGCTAGTTTTGAGTTGGGCGAGTTTTGCTGTAAAAACTTGGCAACCCTGTCCGCACGCAAGCTGGAATAAGTTACGTTGGAAGAAGAAGACTAGTGTAAACGATCTTTGCCGGTGTTGTAAAAAATAATTTAAGGATACACAGAGTACTTACCAACACCATCATCATTTCTGAGAGAAATAGTAAAGGTGAATGCATATACGAACACGTTCTCCGTTTAGGATTAGAACAAATTCAACCCAAGCGCCTTTGATGACGTGATGATTACGTTACGGTTTATCATCTGTCCATCATCGTCTAAAGCCCGCCCTGACAATTTCATTGGTCCGAACAGTTTCTGTTCGGGCATAATTACTTCTCTATGGATCAAGTTCAGACCGAACTGCCCGTGCAAAAGAAATTTGTAGGCGGGGCTAAGTTCATCTGGCATCCAGGCTAGGCTGGTTATGTACTTGCTCAAAAATTGATTTTGGATCATTTTTAACCAAAAAATAAAACATTATAAGCTACGAGATGCAGCTTTAAGATAAGATATGGAAAGAGGGATTTTGCAATGAACACCAACTTTAAATATTGCCTTTTTACTAAATGTTTTCATAAAAGTGAGAATTATTATTTTAATCAATTCAATTTAATAAAAAAAGAGAACTTCAGTCAGGAATGTTTATTTAATATAAACATATTTCTATTATTTATATATGTCTATTTATCTAAACTAGAGTATATTTTTAGAAAATATTGTATGTAATAGAGGTTATGGTCTGAGGACTTCACATTCTTTCATATAATTTACTCACCCTCGTGTCATTCCAAACCTGTGGAATTTTTTTCTTAAAGGATTAGTTCACTTTAAAATGAAAATTAGCCCATGATTTACTAGACCTTTCTAGGTTTATATGACTTTATTCTTTCTGATGAACACAATCTGAGTTATATTAAAGGTGAACTATGTAAGATATTTGCAGTAAAATATCCAAAAACCACTAGGCCAGTGTTATATATTTTGTTCAGTTGAGTACTTAGAATATCCCAAATGTTTCCAACTTGTAAATCGTGAGAAATTGCTATTTTAACCAAGAAACCGGGACGTGTGAGGGAGTCGCCTGTCGATGGCGTCATATCTGCGTTCCCCTCGGTTTCCGGTTTTATTTAGTAGAAACGCTTTACTCTCACTGCGGTGTGAACAAGTGTCATAGCAGCCGGCGAGCGAACATCATAACTTCCTTTTCAACACACTCAGATATATCTAATACGATAAACAGAGTTGCGTTACCTCATACTCATGACTGGAAAAGAGGAAGTGGCGTCGGCGACCGCGTCATAATAAAAGTCCCGCTGGCGACTGTGCCATAATAACAGTCCCTCTCTTCAGTCGCTCCTGCGGCCTTGCTCAGCTCCACAACACTCGCTCCTGCTCTGCTTCATACTACAGTAATGTTAATAATCGCATCCATGAACATGATTTCTGCCCGAGTCCTATCCTGACTATTTACCACCGGCTGTGAGGTGAAGACCGCATGTCCCAAGATTCTGCGCTCAACCGTGGCGTCATCAAACTACGCCTTTGTTTTGAACAGGTGACCTCTAGTGGACGGAAAAGTTACATAGTGTAGCTTTAATAAATATCCTGACGCTTCCAAGCTTTAAAATGACAGTGACAGGGTCCATTGAGTTTGAACCTCAAAAAAGTGCATCCATCCATTATAAAAGTGCTCCACATGGATCCGGGGAGTTAATAAAGGCCTTCTGAAGCGATAGAGAGGGGAAGAGAGGGGAAGAGGGGGGTAGGAAGAGGTAGACCTGGAGTAGGATATGGCCAAAGAAGACGGGGACCAAATTTATCTGATGCGATTCTACTGAGTACCCTTGGGTTGATATTGAGAGAGGCTGGACAGAGACTTCAGCCCAACCTCAGCTGATATAAAAAACAAACCTTTGAAAATGCCTTCAATATATTCATATACTTTACTCTAACAATATCTCTGAAGAAAATCAAACCCACATTATATCATTAGAAAAATAGAAATTTTACAAGTGTTTACAGTAAGATTGAGAACAGCAGCGTGTGGATGGCCAGGAGGGTGAGGACTGTAATTTTCATTGTTTTTTTGTTTGTGTGTTTATATTACAGCATATTATGTATATTTCTTTTTACTCTGATGTATGGAAGTTACTTTATGTGTGTTAATGATAATGGTTACAATTTCCTTGGCAGTACGAGTGCAATGTGTGATGTCAAACCTTGGAGGCTACTCTTACCCTGAAATCCTGTTTCTTTTTTTTTTTTTTCAGTTTTATACACAATTGTATTCTGTTAGCTAGACAAAAAACACACAATGCCAAAGTTACGAAGCATTTTGGGGGCACTGACTGTTTAAATGAGAAGGAAATGTAGTTTTGACACATGAGTGAACAGTTTTGGGAGAGATATTAGCTTTTGCAAGTGAGCTATAGTGTTGTGCTGAACTGTAAGACTGTTTTTCCAAATTATCTTACAATTTTGAGAATGTAATTTCTGTTTCAAGAAATGAGCCAAGCCAATGGAGAAAAACTGTAATACGGAAGGCAGTCTGGCAGAAGCTAGATATTTTACTTTATAAAGTTTAAAATATGGATATTTTTCTTACAAAACCCCATCGATTCACACCCCCACTCCCCATTACAAAGCTTGGAAGCGTTAGGATATTTGTTAATATAACTATGATTAATGTAATTTTTGTTTTAAAGTTAACTAATCCTTTAAGAGGAACATAAAAGAAGATCTTTCGATAGTTGGGAACCAAATAACATTGGAGAACACTGACTTTCATTGTATGCAAAACACTTCTCAAATATCTAATTTTGCTATCTGTTATTCAATAATTTAAATGTTTTTGTTGTTGTATATATTGCTTGAAATGGGAGCTTGTGGCATGTGGCTACAAATAAATGTCAACGGTTTTGACATTTTGTTATGTAATATAGCCTAATTGTGATAGATAGATAGATAGATAGATAGATAGATAGATAGATAGATAGATAGATAGATAGATAGATAGATAGATAGATAGATAGATAGATAGATAGATAGATAGATAGATAGATAGATAGATAGATAGATAGATAGATAGATAGATAGATAGATAGATAGATAGATAGATAGATACTGGAGTGATAGATAGCTAGATAGATAGATAGATAGATAGATAGATAGATAGATAGATAGATAGATAGATAGATAGATAGATAGATAGATAGATAGATAGATAGATAGATAGATAGATAGATAGATAGATAGATAGATAGATACTGGAGTGATAGATAGCTAGATAGATAGATAGATAGATAGATAGATAGATAGATAGATAGATAGATAGATAGATAGATAGATAGATAGATAGATAGATAGATAGATAGATAGATAGATAGATAGATAGATAGATAGATAGATAGATAGATAGATAGATAGATAGATACTGGAGTGATAGATAGATAGATAGATAGATACTGGAGTGATAATAGATAGATAGATAGATAGATAGATAGATAGATAGATAGATAGATAGATAGATAGATAGATAGATAGATAGATAGATAGATAGATAGATAGATAGATAGATAGATAGATAGATAGATAGATAGATAGATAGATACTGGAGTGATAGATAGATAGATGCTGGAGTGATAGATAGATAGATAGATAGATAGATAGATAGATAGATAGATAGATAGATAGATAGATAGATAGATAGATAGATAGATAGATAGATAGATAGATAGATAGATAGATAGATAGATAGATAGATAGATAGATACTGGAGTGATAGATAGATAGATAGATAGATAGATAGATAGATAGATAGATAGATAGATAGATAGATAGATAGATAGATAGATAGATAGATAGATAGGTAGATAGGTAGATAGATAGATAGATACTGGAGTGATAGATAGCTAGATAGATAGCTAGATAGCTAGATAGCTAGATAGATAGATAGATAGATAGATAGATAGATAGATAGATAGATAGATAGATAGATAGATAGATAGATAGATAGATAGATAGATAGATAGATAGACAAGAGAGCAGAGGAGGAGGACAGGTGAAGTCAGCTGTCAGTGAGGAGCTGCTTGTTTGCAGGCCTTTAGGGGGAGTGTTGAGACGCGTGGAGACTGACACTGGCACCGCGTCTGTGTGAAGGGGGAGAGGCTGGGAAACGACGGGAGCACAAGCGAGGCAGAGCTTCACCGTCTGTGGCCCTCTGTCCCCTCGTCCTCGATGCCAGCAAAAAACACATCGCCCTACCGATAACAAGGACACCGAGCGACCGAAGGACCGCGCGCGCTCGAGACGCCACCGCTGCTGCGCCCGACACGGAGAGATGTCCACGGTGAGTCAGATCTTTTTCTTGGGTGATCAGTCATGTTTTATGTAGGGCTGCTTTCTAGCATGGTTTCAGATGGTCAAGCGTTATACAAGCGTTTGCCTTTTATAGAGGACATTTGGAAGAGTCAGATGCGTGCGTGTAGAAGGCTTTAATGCAGCACTAGCGACGAATAAGCAGCGGCCAAATGCAACACCCCTCTCTTCATTCACACCAGCGATATATTCAGGATTAAACGTCCCGATGCGATGCCTATCTTAGCTCGCACTGCTGATGTTGCCCTAAAGGTCGAACGGTCCCGCAGAAAATGTGAAATAAACCGCAAAACACCAGCTGCCGGTTAAGATAGATGTCATGCGTGAGGCTTAAGGCAAGAGGCTTGATGTCCATTCTGATGGTTGAGTTGTGCGTGTTTGCCTCTATAAAACAAGGCGATGATGACTGATGCGTTGGAATGTTTCGCACGCTATGATCCCTGTAACGTGTCCAGCGCAGATATGGACGCGTTCACGGCCTGTAGTGCGCTATAATTCAGCTCGTTTGGGTGAAGGACGGGGCTGGATAGACCACACTTGGCGGTCGGGTGTGACATGCTGTGCTGCAAGTATCCGCACACTGTTACTGTAACAGCCTCTACACGGTCACTGCTGCGAATATGGTACACACACAGGCACACTGAACACACACTCCGTGTTATGTAACGAAACATCTCCAAACGGCCTATGGGAGAAATGCTGCATAGTTATTCTGGCAACATGAGCCAAGCGCTGAAATTATGCAGCATGCATATGTTATGGCGCTGGCGAACAGTCGTTGATGTTTGTTTGTGTACACACACGTCGATGCTCGCGTAAATATGGGCTTTTATTTTCTTTATTTAAGGACAGCATAATTTGACTGATGGAGCTCTTTTCCTTAAGAAGATGTAGATTAATAGCAATTAGTGTTACTTGTGACTGAGGTGACACTGCGAGCTCGACATTTGCATTATGTAACATCAGCGCGCGGCTGTTGAAATGTCGTGCAAATGTCCCGGAGGAATACAGCACGACACGAGCGGATGCAGGTTACAGGCACAGCCACGTTTGTGCAGTACTCCTCTTTATGGCCTTTACTACGATAATGACTCAGAAAAGATTGGATATGGGTGTTATACGTACTGTAATGTGGCTTTAGTGCGTTCTCGCATCAATGAGCGATGCGAGGTTCGGTTCGTGAACGAATCCCTGTTTGAGTTGGATCTTGTCGATGAATCGGTTCACAGAACTGAGCTGAATGATTCTTTCGTAAATCGGACTGAAGCGTTCCCAAACGGTCTCGAATGTACTTAAAGGCACAATATGTAAGCTTTTTGGATTAAAATATCCATCCAATTTCCTTGTGTACTTACATTATCTTAGATGTTTCCAAGAATGTTTAAATCCAGAGAAGCCTTTTTTACCAGGACACCGTGTCCGTGAGTCGCCTATAAATTACATCATACCCTCGTTACTCTCGATTTCCGGTTGTATTTTGTAGAAACCATGGAAATGCCAAAGACGCTTTAAAGGGGTGGTAAACCACGATTTCACTTTTCTAGCTTTAGCTAGTGTGTAATGTTGCTGTTTGAGCATAAACAACATCTGCAAAGTTACAACGTTCAAAGTTTAAAGCAAACGGAGATATTTGCTTTTAAAGAAATCAGTTTCTAAGGACTACAGCAAACGGCCGGTAGGGACTACAGACATTCCTCCAGGGTCTCTGACATCACCAGCCCCAATATTTACATAAAGCCCTCCTCCGAGAATATGAAATAAGGGAGGGCGAGGCCATTTTGTATCGCAGCAGGGAAGCGTTGTTGTGGTTAGTAGGCTGGAGTGCTGTTGCCAATGCCGACGAAATGCTGTTATTTTCATCCGGAGTGCAGGTCCACTTTGTTCAGCCTTCCTAGGGACGGGGCAGCGTTGCAGTGCGTTTAACATACAACATGTTATATGCATGCGTGTAAGAGACATGAGGGGAACACGATCGCATTTGCAACGGATATATACTGCCCATCACAAATCAAAGCACGAGACAGACAGGGGTCGGAGGAGAAGACCGGAAAATGTGACATAATGGACAATATTCATCTGTATTTGCAATACATGAGCCGCGGTTCAGCTGCACGAGACAGGCGGGCACGCGCGGCTACCGCTGCACATTTCACGGAGGAAAGCTTCCACAATCTTCGCGAGTTCAATCAAGATGGATTTATAAACAGAAGCTGTTTACGGGCTACAACCTGTAAGTGTGATTTATTTTTCGTCGATGTGTTTTCCTGTAATAGTTCGTGTTGTTAATTGTAGCCTACGTTGTAGCAAGGAAGTAAACATGACAGCGCTGTTTGGCTCTGCAAACCAGTTTGTTAAATGCTCATTCATACTTAACGTTATCTGACAAACACCTAATGTTACAAACTGTTTAAAATCTCAACAGCGAACTTGGCATTAGTGTAAATTATTCTTTGATTAGAGCTTTTATGTATTGTTTATCTACAGGCATGCTAAACATGCTTCTGTGTTTGATTTGGCTACTAGTGAAGCCAATGTTTAGTGTTCGTTCTTGCGACAGATATTTGGCTATAATCGTTCTAAAAATACAAAAGTAACGGTGCCATTCAGTAGCGATCACTATAGATCCGCAGTCTTTACTCTTGAGGACTGAACAGGTTCTGCTCGATCATCTTCACTAAAATTGTCTGGGTCTGATTCGGGCTCAAATTGGTATGGTTTTATTGACGCTATTATACACAGAGCACAGGCTAGTAGCCTGAGGCTACCTGTAAAGGTAAGGGGCGTGACGCTTCCGAGAAACGTGCTCTAGGCGGTTAGCCAATCACAGCACACTGGGCCAGCTAACCAATCTGAGCCCATTGCGTATTTTTGAGGGACTGGCTTCACAGAATCCGGAAACCATCAGACCGTTTTTACAAGGAGGGACAGAGCAGTGTAGAATAAAGGTCAAATATATGAAAAATACAGCACTTTTTTAAAAACGAAGCATGAACACATGTTACAGTGCCCCCCACAAACACAATCAAGCCTTCGAAAGAGTGTGCTTTACCACCCCTTTAATATATTATGTTTATAGACAGAAAACGAATCATTGTTATAGCTCAACACAGTTAGTCTTATTGTTTGAATCTCATCTTCTTGATTTACCGCGAGTACCATGTTTTACCGTACCTAATATCCATCTAGCTCACTGCAGTGTGAACAAGTGTCTCATAGTAGTAGGGAGCGAACACAGAGTAATGTTAGTGCATAATTTTTAACACTCTCAAATGTATTTAATATGATAAACAGTGCTGCGTTACCCCACATACACATGGCCGGAAGAAGCGGAAGCGTCGTTTGTGCCATAATAAAAGTTCCGCTGCTCTCGAGCTGTGTGTCTCGCTTGTCTCGCATTAGCAATCGCTTCAGCGGCCACGTTGCGCTCCTACAGTGACAGCACTCGACCCTGCTCTGCTTCATACTAGTATGAATATGTTAGGCTTACTGTTATAGCTAGTGTGCTTTTTTGTGTACTCCAAAAATAGATATAAACATTCAAAACTTACAGTCTCTCACTTCTGTATGGGTCAATGATTTTTGACTCTGCACTTTAGCTTCTTATCAGATTTTCTGTCCAATCAAATGCTCTCTAGAATCTAAAGCGTCCTGCCCCCTACACTATAAATAGACGCCGAAGCTGCAGCTGAAATCGGTCACTTGTTCACACATTTACTATTTTCTACATGTGAATGGCTCATTGTGCACTACATAGGGGATAGGGAATGATTCAGACAGTGTAAATATGCTTTCCATTGGTGGCGAATGAAGTCTGGTTTCACGTTAGTGTCATGCGAACTGCCGCAGTGAGCACACAGTCTGCTCCGGTCTAGAGACATGATAGCACAGAGCAGACCACAAAACGAATCTGACTCATTTGAATTCTGCACAGAATGCTGTATTTTAAAGTGATAGGAGGAAACTGCGGCTTTACTGAGCTCAATGGCACTGGCCGAACTATGACATGAACAAATCGGTATTGGCTATTTTAAAAAAGTGGAGGAGCTGTTCAATTAGTCCCGTCCTGTCTTCCGGGTTCAATGAAAATTATGTCAACACATTGAACAATGCTGCATGTTTCAAGGCGCTTCAGTGGGCCTTTAAGACTTGGTTGACAGTTTATCGCTAAACATATTATAATAGCTGAATATATTAGGAATTATCATTACTATGTTTAATGTAAATGTACATTTTCATGTGACTTTGATCAGCTGCCTGAATCATAGCTGAAACAAACTCAACTAGGACACATGACATTATAATAAACACACACTTATTAATGAAACGTAAAATAAAAACATCATGTGCATTATGTCTTTACTGAAACGTTTTAGAGTAGACTACTATATAATGTGGAATGATGACCGAGACCACGCCATTATGTAAAGAACCACTGAATCCTTTTTTTGAGATGAACGGATCGGAAGAACCGATTCACTGAGTCAGACTTCCCATCAAAATGCCCTGTACAAACGCATATGTGCCATTAAAGGGCTGAAGACAGACAGTAAGTCCATCAATACCTGTCAATATCACCAGCTGCTCCAGATCCAGATATGTGAGACAAAATATGACAAAAGAATATTGTTAATGCATATGTTCGTTCTGCTGGTTTAAGGCCTGCCAGGACTGAGTGATTGAAAGCCGGAGGATCCGTTTAAGTTGATCACGTCTTACCTCTGATTATCTGTCGTTTTCTGATTAGGCAGGATATACTGGGACTGTTGCTTTTGGATTAAAGAAACAATTATCATTGATAAGGAGTGCCATGTCCTGCTACAGTATATGATTGTCTTCTAAATATAATACACTGTAATATAGAAATCTAAGATTGAATAGTTAGGCGATGGAATTAATGCAAAGTTATAAATTAATGATGAGCAGTCAGTTATACAGCGTTGCCCTGGGCAACTGTCATTATTCAGAAATGTTTGACTGGATGCCACAACTGGCCAATGCAAATCATGTATCCTAGAGAACAGTGTAATATCTATTTCATAAACAGTGATGCATTTCATATGCAGTGTTGGAGTCGCCAAAGCTTTATTTGCATGATTGTCAAAATGAATAAAATACTGTATATAATATATACATATAGTACATAAAATAGACAATACAAACACTAAAGATGATCATAATAAAGAGCAAAATACAACAAATGGACTCTTCAATGAACCCGTGTTATAAAATTGTACAGTGCTGCATAAGTTTAGTATGCTGCATGGCGATTTAGTATTAAAGGGGGCATGACGTGAGAAATAAAATTTTTGGTAATCTTTTTTTGACGTATAAGAGGTCTTTGTACCATTAAAACATCCTGAAAGTTTCAGAGCTTAAAACGTCCTCCTCATTATAAACAAAGCATTTATTTAAATCAAGCTCCAAAGATGGCTCTGTAATACAGTTCTTTGTTTCAGGGAAGAAGGAGGCGGGAACCGGCAAACGTTCAACAAACTTTAATCAAATAAACTGAAAGCCCCTCACGGACGACTGTGACATAACAAAACATAAACAAAACACAACGTAAACTCTAGGCCAGGGGCCCGTTTCAGAAAGGAGGTTAAGTGAAAACACTGAGTATGTTAACCCTGAAATGAGGGAAACTCTGGGTCTTCTGTTTCAGAATGGGAGGTATGTTAAACCTGAGAAAGCAGGGTAAGTCAACTCAGAGTTCAAGTTTAAACTCGGAGTGGGTTGAACCTCCTTATTGAAACAGGCCCCAGGTCCTCTCTCGTCCTTCACTGTCGTCGCTTCTCCTTTTATGCGTCCGAGCTCCTCCGTGAGACACGAGGCCGGTGCGGTGCACAGCTGGCGCTCATTATCACTCACGAATGGCCTCGCCCCCTTTCTCACGGTCCCTCGGCCTCGCTGCTTGCCACAGGCTCATTTTGATATTGTGGGATCTGTGACATTACACTGGCAAGTATATTAACATATGACTATATGCTAGGGCTGTGCGATATTGAAGAAAAATGCAATATGCGATATCCTTGTTAAATAATGCGATATTCGATATGCGATACGATATTGCTTTAAGTGTAAAAAATCTATTTCTTTCCCCAACTGATATCTTTCACTTAAAGCATAACCGACTGTGTTTACATGAATACTCATCAAGACAGCCATTGTGCCCTTGCGATATACATATTGCGATATGTACATCTGCAATATTTTGATAATTTCTATATATTGCGCAGCCCTACTATATGCCCCGCCCATTTCCATTCAGTCGCTTAACGACTGACATTTGCCTACACTGAATGTGAGTGTTGTTTCAAAAGCAAATACAGCCCTTTATAATAATTGATGCTGTCTACACTGGATACTGTATACATATGCACGTTCAGTTTCTGACGTACTCCTCACACTTGAGTATTCCGACAAACAGATGAGTAAAAAAAAAAAATGTTTGTTTTGATACATCCAGTTTAAACAGCTGGTTTGCGTCTGACTTCAGAAGGATCCCGACATGGATCACGTCGGATTATGTTATATGTTATATTTTAACAAGGCACAGTGTAATTGAGAGTTTGCAAAGGAACGTTTGTTGACAGATGACTGTTTTGGATTTGAATGCAGCTACATCACAAACCTTAAAGGGATAGTTCACCAAAAAATGAAAATGATCCCACAAATCACTCATCCTAGGTGTACATGAAATTCTTCTTTCAGACGAATACAATCTGAGTTGTATTAAAAAAATGTCATGGCTAATCCAAGCTTTATAATGGCAGCCCAAAATTTGAAGACCAAAGAAGTGCATCCATCCATTATAAAAGTGCTCCACACGGCTATGGGGGGTTAATAAAGGCCTTCTGAAGTGAATCAATGGGTTTGAGTTAGAAAAATATACATATTTAACACTTTATAAAGTAAAATATCTAGCTTCTGGCAGACTGCCTTCTGTATTCAACTTACGCAGAAAATAAATGTAAAGCCTCTTGCAGTTCAAAACGCTTACGCTACGTCCAACGTTATCGTCGAGCCATTTACGCTTCCGTTGAATACGGAAGGAGGGTGAGTAAATCAAGGGGTAACTTAAATTTTTGGGTGAACTATCCCTTTAAGTGAACAATTTCATAATGCTTTGTCTGTAAATGACAGTTTTATATGGATAATGTTTTCAAAACACTTACTCACATGCAATAGCAAATGGGCATTGATAATGTTTTCTATGCAATGACGTTAACATAATAGTGGGCGTTTACTGACAAGCCTTAAAGGGGCCTCCCCTTAAAAAACAGAATGAGGGTCAGAATGAAGGTTGAAAATAATTTTTTTTCCACATAGCTGTTTTATGTGAAACTTTATTAACATTATAATGGTAAAATAGAGAAATTAAATTTGAAAAGAGTATATTTAGATGGAATTACTATGTACTATTTATTATAAATGCATTTATCTCACTTGTACTCACAACCTCTTCAAATTCAATTGCAAACTAAAAGAGTTTTAGTTATTTGATCTGTTCATTGTACTGATGTGTTGACTCTTCTCTGCTGAGCTCTCATTCATCTTCCAGTCTTGTGACCCGCAGCCATGCTAGAATAACATTTAAAGCTCAGAATATATTAAAATGGCAAGGATTAAAAGTGAAACTTACATCTAATGTTACAGTTTCTGAGCCTTCTTAACTGGTTTACTTAGGCAAATGCTTATTAATCATTGCTGATAAGGAAGTGAAGTGTATATAGATTTAAGAGCTGCCAGTCATTGACAGTTTAGGGGAATGAACCCGGTGCTTTCCATGTTGTTTTGGGATTGTTTTATTGCTTAGTTAAGGCACAGTGTAATTTCAACCTGTTAAATAGTGTACCTGTCAGAGGAAGGGAATTTCAGACTATGTAAAGCATGGGTTGTGATAACCATTTATTACTAATTAAACATTTGCATCCTTAAGTAGGAAAATGCATTTGGAAGGTCTTATAGAAAATGCTGAGTTTGAAATATTCAATAGTGAAACTGTTCAGATTCTGTTGATGTATTTCATTGATCTCACATTGTTTCTATTGATGGTTTGTCGTCAACAGATCCAGATGTTATGATGATACAGTTGAACAAAGTATCAGTAAAAGATCTCCAGATCCATCAGGCCAGTCTACAGTAACTAAACGCTACTGGACTCCCTGATAGCCATCACTCACTTGTCTGAACTCCACATTTTTGCTTTCACTCATCCACTGCTCTAAATGAGTGTCTCAGACAGCAAGATCAGGGCTGGGTCGCATACCAGAACCCACACAGGTAAAGAGATCAACAAAACCTCAATAAAAACACTTATCAAATGAGCATGTTTTTAATATCTCAATTAAAATTCATTTGGATTTTTTTTTTTTTTGGAGAGCATAAAATATTTCCTGACATCATAATAATATTAATAATAATAATAATAAAAAAAAAAAATCAAGAAAAGAACATTTGGTTTGACATAATATTTTATTGCAACCCTTTACAATATGGTCTCATTAAGTAATGCATTAACTAACATGTACAAACAATGTGTAAATATATATTTTACAGCATTTATTAACCTGTTAATGTTACAATGCATTAACTGTTAACAGATACGTCCTTTGATCTTAAATATGCACTTGCAAATTATGAGATTAACATTATCTAAGATTAGTAAATGCTGTAAAAGTATTGTACATTTTTAGTTCATGTTACCTAATGTATTTAGCTAATGACGAAACCTTATTGTAAAGTGTTTCCTGTGTTATTATTCCTAAAAAAAAGCATATTATTTATGTTAAGCTGTCATATGGTACAACTCTCCAAAAAGATAAATATGAATAAAAAATTTTGTGAGAATAATGATTATGATTAAGTGTAAAGTACAGAAAGTATGTTATTATTTCTACTTAATTGCTACGCACACTTGACATTTCTTGTAAATTGGTAAAAATATTTTTCAAAACCATATTAAACGAACATGAGTACATTTCTTAAGACGTGGCTTATGTCTTTTAAACTAGATTTTTAAACGTTTTTTCGTCTGACCCACATAAGCATTGTACAATGCCATCATAGTCTGTCTCTGACTGTCTGTCCTCATGTCTCCCCACAGAATGTCCTGGATCAACGGCTTCCTAGTGGCCAGAGTGGATGATCGTAAGACCGTGTGGGGCGAGCGCAATGGCAAGAAGTCCAAGCGCAAGGTTGGCTCCTCTCTCTGCAACCCACGCTACATGAGCTGCCTGCGGGACGTGGAAGCCATGGAGCCTCCTCCCCAGCCGCCCCACTCTCAGGCCACCCGGTCTGGAGGAGGAGGAGGAGTTACGGGCGGAGGCAACTTCGGCATGCGCTGCGGATGGCAGGAAGACCACTACGGGAAAGCGGGGGGTGGGGGGGAGGGGATGGGGCTTAAATCTGTGGACCTGGGTTTCGAGGACGGCGAGGTCAAGGGGCGGAAAGGCGACTGCTCAGGTTGCGACGGCTCCAGCGATGACACGGCCAGTGGGACGGGGTCAGTGACGGCGGCGGACTGCTGGCAGCGGGTGGTTCGCGTGTTCCAATCCAAGAAGTTCCAGTCGCGCAAACTGGAGCGTCTCTACCAGCGCTACTTCTTTAGGCTCAATCAGAGCTCGCTCACGATGCTGATGGGCGTCCTGGTGATCGTCTGTGGGGTCATGCTCACCTTTCACTGCATCCACGGACCGCCCGACGTGGTCTACGCCTCCGTGCTCTCCGTGGCGATGGCCCTCTTCTTGGCGCTGATGGTGGTGTGCAACCGAAACGGGTTCCACCAGGACTACATGTGGATGGTCAGCTACCTTGTGATTGGAGTGCTAATTGTGGTGCAGGTGTTCGGGGTGCTAATGGTAGCCCCCCGCAGCGCCTCGGAGGGGATCTGGTGGTCCGTCTTCTTCATCTACATCATCTACACACTGCTGCCCGTGCGGATGAGGGCGGCAGTGCTCAGCGGAGGAGTGCTATCCTCCATACACCTCCTCACCACGTGGAGGATCAATCAGGAGGATGAGTTCCTCTGGAAACAGGTGGGTCCTGCGCTGTAGTCCTCAATTTTAATTCCAACTTTGATTTTTATCGAATTACTTCATTATATTTGAGTATTTGACTATGGTTTGTAATTGAGAATGGTTCCATTTAAAAAGAATACCCCCTATTTAAATGAATCCCATTAAAAAACACTGCTAGAGCAATACAAATGCAATACAATACAAATTTAGCTTTCCATCCTGTGCGTCGCAAATGTTCCTTTTCAAGTTAAAATAGTTTAAAGATGTGAGACCTGCTGCATTCTGTCCCATTTTAATTTGCTTTCAAGAACACATTTTATGAAAAAGCCCCGTAAGAAATGTTAATTGTTCAGGGCTTCCAGTTGAGGGGTCAATCACACAATCGTTTTAATAAATTATTTACAAATGCATGAAAATGCCATTCAGAGATGCATAGAATTAGTTTCGACATTTCTGAATTGAAATGAAAAAATATCATGATGAAGCCTCATTAAAAGAGAGAGAACCCCTGTAGACGCTCGTGACTGTGCGTCAAGTTCAATACGTCTCAAATCAGATAATTGGATCTTTATATGACAAGGCTCAGGTTTAGAAATGTAATGCAGTGCAACACCTCAAAAACCTAATGATATTTAGGAATTATACATTTTTGATAGTTGTAAAAAATGTATTTTGAACTAGAATAATATTTAAAAGAAATTTATTTAATATATAATAGTATATTTAAAGCTGCTGTCCAGAACTTTTTTTGTGTTCAAGATTTACAAAAATTATATAATGAGAGTGTACAACATTAATCCATTTTCCAAACCGTGTTGTCTTATGCGGAATCATTATGGTACACTTATAATAAGTGTTTATATTGGGACTATTTCAGACCGGTCTGGTAGGAAGCGCTGCGGAGGAGCACAGTCCCTGCGTGACTCGCCATAGACATAAACAGAGAGAAGTAGCTCCGGCTGCTGTTCTGTTTATTAACCGCTGGAGCGCAAAAAGTTACGGACTGCAGCTTTAAAAACACATTTTGAAAATATTTTCTAAAAACCGATAAAAAACAAAAAGAACTTGGCACATGTATTTTCCCATTTCTTTATCATAGACTGATTAGTTGACTACTAGTTCAGGCAACTAGTAGCTTTTGAAAATATGTAGATATCCTTAATTGGAACCAGAACCATTACATTTAGTCAACAACTAACACACAGTAAATAATTCACATCCCTAATGATGACTGGACTAATCCCCAGAGGAAAATAGTTTGTTGTTTACTTGAGAGATTTTGATTAATCAAATTCAATCTACATTTACACATAAGTTTACACAGCACTTCCATTTTTTATGTTTGACTACTTCCAACTGTGCATAATTATACTTCTGTTCTCATATCTGTATTTACTGCCCTTGTCCTGGAAGTATCTAACATTAAAGACATGCTATATTGTACAGTGTAAATTGTGCAAACATTCTGAATTGAATTCCACCATGGTAATCAGTCACCTGATCATATGTGCATTTCCACCCACAGCGCTGACATCCATAAGTTCGTTTGAATTACTGTTAGTATCTTTACTGCATTAGCACGATTGCAGGCACATCTAGTATGGACATTTCTCTTCCTTTAGAGTTGGTGGCACTGTGTCCCAGAATCTGTTAGTCACAGTTACCATTTGTCTTTTCATGTTTGCGTTTTAAATGCAATCTACAAAAGAAAAAAAAAATGCAGACAGTGCCATTTTGAATACCCTATTGTTTTTTGCCTAGTAATAAATAATGATATCTTGTCAGTGTGTTGTGTTAATTCTGTTAATAGGTAACCTGTTGGTGAGTCAATCTATGATTGATGTATGTACAGACCAGGGATGTTTCCCAAAACAAGTAGACCATTGGTGTCAATGGTTTCTACAATCTTCTTGGCTTTTGATGCTTTTGGGAAATGTAGCCCAGGATGGCTGATGACGCATATAATGTGGATGATAGCACGTGTGTAGAAATTGCTGAAATTAACACTTTTTTCCTATAATATGTACTCAAAATGTACTAAAATGTTTGCACATCATCAACTGACAAGATTTTAGAAATGACAGTTCATTTGAATTTGGCAAAAACACAACAATTATTATCTTGGCTATTATATTAGCATGTCATTAGACTAAACCATTTGAAAAAGAATGCATTCACAAATACACTCACTAATACTGTGTTTGACCCCCTTTCGCCTTCAGAACTGCCTTAATTCTACGTGGCATTGATTCAACAAGGTGCTGAAAGCATTCTTTAGAAATGTTGGCCCATATTGATAGGATAGCATCTTGCAGTTGATGGAGATTTGTGGGATGCACATCCAGGGCACGAAGCTCCCGTTCCACCACATCCCAAAGATGCTCTATTGGGTTGAGATCTGGTGACTGTGGGGGCCATTTTAGTACAGTGAACTTATTGTCATGTTCAAGAAACCAATTTGAAATGATTCGAGCTTTGTTTCATGGTGCATTATCCTGCTGGAAGTAGCCATCAGAGGATGGTACATGGTGGTCATAAAGGGATGGACATGGTCAGAAACAATGCTCAGGTAGGCCGTAGCATTTAAACGATGCCTAATTGGCACTAAGCGGCCTAAAGTGTGCCAAGACACATCAAAACATCCCCCACACCATTACACCACCACCACCAGCCTGCACAGTGGTAACAAGGCATGATGGATCCATGTTCTCATTCTGTTTACGCCAAATTCTGACTCTACCATCTGAATGTCTCAACAGAAATCGAGACTCATCAGACCAGGCAACATTTTTCCAGTCTTCAACTGTCCAATTTTGGTGAGCTTGTGCAAATTGTAGCCTCTTTTTCCTATTTGTAGTGGAGTTGAGTGGTACCCGGTGGGGTCTTCTGCTGTTGTAGCCCATCCGCCTCAAGGTTGTGCGTGTTGTGGCTTCACAAATGCTTTGCTGCATACCTCGGTTGTAACGAGTGGTTATTTCAGTCAAAGTTGCTCTTATATCAGCTTGACTCAGTCGGCCCATTCTCCTCTGACCTCTAGCATCAACAAGGCATTTTCGCCCACAGGACTGCCACATACTGGATGTTTTTCCCTTTTCACACCATTCTTTGTAAACCCTAGAAATGGTTGTGCGTGAAAATCCCAGTAACTGAGCAGATTGTGAAATACTCAGACCGGCCCGTCTGGCACCAACAACCATGCCACGCTCAAAATTGCTTTCTTTCTTTCCCATTCTGACATTCAGTTTGGAGTTCAGGAGATTGTCTTGACCAGGACCACACCCCTAAATGCATTGAAGCAACTGCCATGTGATTGGTTGATTAGATAATTGCATTAATGAGAAATTGAACAGGCGTTCCTAATAATCCTTTAGGTGAATGTATTTCCCGGAAAAAAATTGTGTGGAAAATGTCACTACTAAAGCCTCACTACCTAAAATGTTAGCATTTTACAACTTGAAATATTCATTTAGGGTCTCCTATTAATTTAACCAGTCAACTAAATATTAACTACAACTTTTTCCCCAATAAATTCCTAATTACTGCTTATTAATAGTTAGATGGAAAAAATGGCCATGCAGCTTTATAAGTAATAATAAACAGCCAATATTCTAGTAATGTGCATGCTAATAAGCAATAAGTTAAAGGCACAATATGTAATTTTTGCCCCTAGAGGTCGCTTATTCCAAAACAAAGACGTAGCTTGATGAAGCTTTGATTTTGCAGGATCATGGGAGATGTTGTCTTCACCTCAGGCAGAAATCCAAAAAACAGATTTAAACCATAAGACTAACTGTGTTGAGCTATAACAATGATTCGTTTTCGGTCGATGAATGTATCAAAAATGTATCAGGCACTCACCTGTCTAATAAAAAATATAATATATTAAAGTGTCTTTGGTGTTTCCATGGTTACTACAAAATAAAACGGGAAATCGAGGGTAACGAGGGTAGCGGGTATGATGTCATTGATAGGCGACGCACAGTCCGTGTCCTGGTTAAAATGGCTTATTTCTCTGGATTTAAACATTCTTGGAAACTTTTGGGATAATGTAAGTACACAATTCCACAAAATATATAACATTGTTCTAGTTGTTTTTGGATATTTTAGTCCAAAAATCCTAAAATTGTGCCTTTAATCGTGAGAATTGGACCCTAAACTAAAGTGCTACCTTTTAACCAATTAGAAAGGCTCTTTGCTTGTGATTCATGTAGCACTTTTTTGAATGGCTGGCATCTGGTTGAAGAAACAGAGAGAGAGAGGGCGTGTCATTGAAATAAGCAAAAATGGTGGAATTGAGCACACCGGCTTACCGCAAAACGTATACATTTGATTTGAGTAAGCATTCGGTGCTTATGTGTGTGATGTATTTGTTAATATTAGCATGTTAGCATCATCTGTGATGGTAGCATGTTTGAAAGCGCTGTGCCAGGCTTTGGCTGTGCTATCTGTGGCCGCAAGTGTGTTGTTGTGAGTCAAGCCAAGGACCTCAGGGGTAGGATGAAGGTCAGGCAGTGTGGTTGAATGAGCCGCCCCGGCAGAGCTGATCCTTTTCTCTCCTCGTGCTCCTCCCATGAAAATATCAGCATCATGTTAAGTGCTGTCACCCAGGCCTCTGTGCTCCTACACAAGGGACGCTTTGTACTTTTCTTCAGGGTGTGTGTGTGTGTGTGTATTTGTGTGTGTGTGAGGAGTTTTTGGGGACAGGAGGAGGTCGTGGGTGTGCATAAAAGGAGGGAGGGCGAGGTCTTGACCTTACGGTCAACGTACAACCACAGCGCACTGTGAAACTGTTTACTTCTACTGTACAATGTAGTAGGAGAGAATGGGAACAGGAGGTCATTTCATTATAAACAATCAGGAAGACAAAGCAGAATGCTTGGCCATTAATGCAGGAAGGAACGCTTGCTTAGAACACATTTCCATCCTTTAATTAAAGGACTGTTTTGCCGGTTAGCAGATCTCTGTGAGGATTCCTTTGCATATGGACGACTGTATATCTAGCTGGATTATTTGTGTTAGTCCCAATGTTTGCACTACACCTGTGCCTTTCATTTTAAACCTTAACATTTGATTAAGTCAACACATATTAAAATGACTCTCCTTCTTTTTTTAGAGATGAACTATGTATATCTGACCATGTTGGCTTTAGGATATTAGTATTGAGACATTAAACAGAGACCTCGGTTATTAAACTGCGGTTGTTAAGACTAATGTTAGAAGGCTATTATTGGTTCAGCTCAATTGATTTATACAGAAAATAGATTAAACTCGTCCCTGCATTTCTAAAAAACAAGCAAAATGTGTTGACAGTCAAGAAATTACAATAGAAGTCTATGGGGTGATAATAATGGAGTGAGTCATTTCTGTACACAAGCTCTTTTGTTGGTTTTTCAGAGTCTAAATTATTTTCTGTGCTAGTCGATGCATCTTAAATTTGATTTGACCCACTATATTCCTTCAGGGTTTTTTAAGATGCGTTGGCCTTATCGCTTTTATGCCATCAAGATTTTGATTAGTTGTCTGTGTAATGTTTAGACTCCATGCCATGGGAACCAAAAACTTTTTCTTAATTTTTTTTGAAAGTACAAGAAAACATATGAAAGTACAAGATGAACTTTGGCAGGGAGATTAGATGAGGAGTATCTGTCTTATCATTGTTAAAGACATTGTTCACCCAATGCAAATTCTGTAACACAGTCTCATTACAATGCACAACTACTTTATGTTTTGGCAAATCCATGACAATTTAGTGCGAGTTCTGTCATTTGTACATTATGATGCTCATGCCTGAGAATTATGTTTAGTAGAATGTAAATTCTTAGTTTTTTTTTTAAATTGCAAATTGTTTCCTACAAACATTCCTACATTTTCCATCATACCGCATCACACAAATTCATACAACTTTGTGAAATACCTGCTTTTTCTTGTAAGAATGGGTTGGATATTTAGCTGATTTATTTATTTATATTTGGATGTTATGATGAATAAAAAGGTTCTTCTGTACCCTGTTAAACCTGACACATAAAATGATAGTCAGATATTTTGTTTAGTTTATGGAACCTTTAGACACACACAAAAAAGAAAATAAATGGGTTTTATGTTATGTATCAGGTATACATTATGTTATGTATTTGATACATCAGGTGTTTATGGCTCATATAGGACCAAAAAAAAAAAAAAAAAAACTGAGAAAAATATGCAATTTGGTGCAGTTGTTGTTATTTATATGCCCAAAAAGTACGTTTAAATATAGCAAAATACGTTCTATAAATGCATCAGTTGTCAACTTGTCACTCTATTTCTCCCAATAATATGTCTTATTAATATGATATTTAAAAGATTCATGCAATGCAATACAAAGATGATTGAAAGATTCAATTAAACATTCCTCAAAAGCCTGATGGATCATATTTAATACTCATATTTGAACATGATCAATTAAACCCGAGTTGCTTCAGTCCAGTAAGTGTTCACCCTGAAATAATAACAATATAAAAGTTATTCTTACATTTACTTTATAAAAAACAGTAAATATTTACTAGCAAAAAGACACGTGAACTACGACTTGAAGAGGGACGTTTCACAATTATACTAAAAGGCCTTTTACTTTATAAAAAAGTATAAACTATTAATCAGACTACTGAAGGCATGAAGCTGACTGTGTACAGCAGTTTTTTAGTAGCAAACTTTTGATCATGTTGATCATTTAGAGCCCAAACTCATAAATTAAATGTGATACAGTAGGCTTTATAGGGTTAATAAAATTTTTTTGACTTAAAATCTTTCCAACTATAATAAAGCGAAAATCAATAAAATGGCTTGTGTAGGATAAACCATGATGCTAATTATAAAAGAAAATGATCCACTTAGATTTAAAAACCTTTATATGGTTATACCTTCTTTTTGGCTACAAGGAAGTATTCAAATAGACAATGATAAATTCCCAATAAACATCTGTCACATACATCTGAAACTACCTTGTTTTTTCATAAATCTTTTCAACGTGACCTTTGTTGTCAGTCAAGTTTTTAGGAAGAGCAAGCGCTGATGACACACGCACTTATCTCTAATAGGCTGAAGCGGATCCGAGTGTAGATTTCTCAGAAAGCTGCAGTGTTATACAGGCCAATTTATCCTGCAGTGTGGACACTGCATCCAGGCATTTCCCCTTTCCTCTGTGACTCATTAAACCAGCACACCATCCCTGCTGGTTCTGCTGCTGAAGCATCTGTGTGTTTCTGCCTTCAATAATCTATGTGATCTGAGACTTAGCGTTTGTTTGCAGCCGTCCCAGCGGTTAAAACTGACCACAAGAATTACAACTGGGTGTTGTTAATACCACACCATAGATAGGTCCTATTTATAGAACAATTCATACAGTCGTAAATCTATTTTTAAGCTGTGCACGTGCGTGCGCTCTCTCTTTCTCTCTCCTACAGATTAATTGTAGTACATTGATGTTGGAAAGGGTGTTTGGACTCTGGGTTGATGACTCACAAATCTAGTTTCAAGTCTCATTTTAGTGTGTATGTTTCCCCACAATCAGGCACAATTTTCAAGCCTTGTTTTCACCTTTGTTCTGTCTGTACATACTGCATAATGTGTATTTGCATGCATGCGTGTTCATACCATCAACACAATGCTTTGGAGGGTGTGTGTGAGTGCATTAGCCTTATTGTTTAAAGGGACAGTTCCCCGTAAAATAAAAATCCTGTCATTATTTACACACTGTAAAAAAAGAAAAGTTGGCATAACTTAAAATTGTATGGCAACTTGCTGCACAGCTTTTTTGAGTTTACTGAAATTTTAAACAAAGTAGTTCACTTAACTCAATTAACTGAGTAAGGTCACATGTCTCCCAATTTAAAGGGTTAGTTCACCCAAAATTGAAAATTCTGTCAGTAATTACTCACCCTCATGTTGTTCCAACCATGTAAGACCTTCGTTCATCTTCGGAACATAATTTAGTATATTTTTGATGAAATCTGAGAGCTGTCTCACTCCTCCATAGGCTTTCAGAGGGAATGAAACTTGATGGCCCAGAATAGTAAGTAAAAACGTCATTTAAGGAGTCCAAGTGACTACAGTGGCTCTGTATTAAGTCTATCATGCGACGAAAATACTTTTTGAGCGGAAAAACAACAAAAATAACGACTTTATCCCACTATTATTGTTCAATTTGAGCCTCTGACGAGAGTTCGCAGGAGTGCCACGACGCATGCGCGAGAACTTGCGCATGCGTCGTGGCACTCCCGCAAACTCTCGTCAGAGAGTATATAGTGGGATAAATAGTGGGATAAAGTCGTTATTTTTGTTGTTTTTCCGCTCAAAAAGTATTTTCGTCGCATGATAGACTTAATACAGAGCCACTGTAGTCATTTGGACTCCTTAAATGACGTTTTTACTTACTATTCTGGGCCATCAAGTTTCATTCCCTCTGAAAGCCTATGGAGGAGTGAGACAGCTCTCAGCTTTCATCAAAAATATACTAAATTATGTTCCGAAGATGAACGAAGGTCTTACATGGTTGGAACAACATGAGGGTGAGTAATTACTGACTTTATTTTCAATTTTGGGTGAACTAACCCTTTAAGATCTTTTGTTCAGCTGATTACGTTTTTTTTAACTTATTTTTTTTTTATGTCACCATCATGGTGATGAGTGTTTTCTTTAGTTGGGCAGTTTGACGACTTTTTAATGTTTGGCAAGAAAAGATAATCAAATGTTGTCAGTTGCTCGATGATAAGAATATAATCATTGTGTAGTGGCTTAATTCACAGATTTTATGACTGAGTTTAATATGAGCAATATACTATTAGCTTTTTTAAATTCTGATTCTAGAAAAGATCAAATATGGTTTAAATCAAAATAGTTTTAAACCGATTGTACATTAAGCGCTTTGACCTCCTATGAGATTTTCCCACACAGACATCAAGAATCAGCCTATAAATCTCAACAATGGTGACATGCAATGCATTCTGGGAGCGATGGATGAGTTTTGCATGATGCACCCAGAATGCATTGTTAACTTGTTGCAACTTGTATGCGTGTTAACGTCTCGGTTACGTATGTAACCCTCGTTCCCTGAGGAGGGAACGGAGACGTACGTTAGTGACTAACGAATGGGGGTTTCGCTTAGAAGCCAATTATCTTCGAGAATTCAACAGCGCCCAATGGCAGTGCCAATGCCATGGGCATGCGGAATTTGCATGCGTAACTCCGCCCCACCTCGTGGGTATATAAGGAAGTACGCTGGCAACATCGCATTATGTTACTGCTGCAGGAGCCAAGACTGAACTCCGCGTTCCAGCAGCACGGCTGACGTGGCAGAGGAAACGTACGTCTCCGTTCCCTCCTCAGGGAACGAGGGTTACATACGTAACCGAGACGTTCCCTTTCGTTCAGTCACTACGACGTACGTTAGTGACTAACGAATGGGGGTTCCAATACAACAACGCCACTCAGCCGTCATCCAGTGCCCTGCGTAAGTGAGAGTACCCTGTCGTAAGACTAGTACGGACGAAGGACTCCCACTTATCACAGGAATACCAAGGTACACTGGGAAGCATATCCCAGTGAGGGAATGCCAAGATGCCTACCCGTAGGGAGGACTTAAGAATACACATATGACCCGCTAAGGGCTGCATATGGAAGATCTCTAGGGTACCAGCCGAAGGTGGATTTTTAACCCTAGGGGTGGCAGGGACTTGCCGAGGAAAGACACCTGCTCGCTGAGGAGGCTTACGGTGGGAATACTCGTGTGGGGGTCGCCGGAGGGGAACCATGCACACGGAGCACCTGGCCGGACATGAGGGTCTGGGCTCGAAAGGGCAGACTGAACTGATGTCGGCGTAAGCAGTGCTGGAGGAGCTCAGGGCTCTCGGGGAGCTCACCTGAGGAAAATATCGCACGTATCCAGTCCGTGGAGTGGAATGGCGAGCAAGCGAAGACACCTGAGCCTGGCCCATTACCGGCCACCCGTAGGGGCGAGTACATAGTCGGACACTGGCTCCACTCGGAGATTGTAGAATCTGGCGAATGTGTTGGGTGTCGCCCAGCCTGCAGCTCTGCAGATGTCTGTTAGCGAGGCGCCATGCGCTAGAGCCCAAGAGGAGGCCACACTCCGAGTGGAGTGTGCCCTAACCCCAAGGGGACATGGTCGACCTTGCTGCTGGTAAGCCAAAACAATGGTGTCCACTATCCAGTGAGACAACCTCTGTTTCGAGAGAGCACTTCCCTTCCGCTCTCCACCATAACAGACAAAGAGCTGGTCTGAGGTCCTGAAACATCGCGTACTGTCTACATAGGCGCGGAGAGCGCGTACTGGACAGAGCAATGCCAAGGCTGGGTCTGCCTCCTCCAAAGGCAGCGCTTGCAGGTTCACCACCTGGTCTCGGAACGGAGTGGTGGGAACCTTGGGCACATATCCGGGCCGGGGTCTCAGGATCACGTGAGAGTTAGCCGGCCCGAACTCTAGGCACGCTTCGTCAACCGAAAATGCTTGCAGGTCCCCGACCCTCTTAAGCGAGGCCAATGCGGTCAGCAGAGCAGTCTTCATAGACAAGAATTTAATCTCAGCTGACCGCAAAGGCTCAAATGGAGGCCTCTGCAGAGCACTTAAAACTACTGAGAGGTCCCAAGAGGGTACGAGAGGAGAGCGAGGAGGATTCAGTCTCCTCGCCCCCCTCAGGAACCTGATGATCAGGTCGTGCTGACTTACCTTTTTGTCCCCCAGGAGATCGTGGTAGGCAGATATTGCGGCCACATACACTTTAAGGGTGGAAGGAGACAGCCTTCGTTCCACCCCCTCCTGGAGAAACGATAGCACAGACCCGATCGGGCATTTCCAGGGGTCTTCTTGGCGGGAAGAGCACCATGAGACGAAGAGGTTCCACTTCAAAGCATAGAGACGTCGTGTAGACTCAGCTCTAGCCGAAGTGATGGTAGCGACCACCGCAGGTGGAAGACTACTCAAACCTGCCGCGTCCCGTCCAGAAGCCACACGTGGAGCTTCCAGAACGCCGGACGCGGGTGCCAAAGAGTGCCCCGTCTCTGAGAGAGAAGGTCCGGTCTCAGAGGGATAGGCCAGGGAGGGGCTGTCGCAAGGAGTAGAAGTTCTGGGAACCAGGTCTGGCCGTGCCAATACGGGGCGACCAAAATGACCTGCTCCTTGTCCTCCCTGATCTTGCACAGTACCCGTGCAAGAAGGCTCACTGGGGGAAACGCATATTTGCGTAGCCCTGACGGCCAGCTGTGCGCCAGTGCATCCGTGCCGAGGGTGCCCTCGGTCAGAGAATAAAACAGGGAGCAATGGGAAGAGTCCTGGGAGGCAAACAGGTCTACCTGTGCGTCGCCGAACCGTTCCCATATCAGCTGAACCGTCTGGGGATGGAGTCTCCACTCTCCGGGGAGGGGCTGAATCCGTGACAGCTCGTCGGCTGCACAGTTCAACTCTCCCGGGATGTGGACAGCACGAAGGGACCTCAGGTGCTTCTGACTCCATAGAATGAGATGGCGGGCGAGTTGAGACATACGGCGGGAGCGTAGACCGCCCTGGTGGTTGATGTACGCTACTACGGCCGTGTTGTCTGTCCTGACTAGTACATGTTGACCCCTCAGCAACGCTCGGAAGCGGTGCAGGGCGAACCGTACTGCCAGTAACTCGAGGCAATTGACATGCAGAAGGCGCTGGGGTCCTGTCCAGGAGCCCGCGGCTGCTTGTCCATTGCACATGGCACCCCACCCGGTGGATGACGCATCTGTTGATACAACAGTATGCAGGGAAACTCGTTCTAAGGACACTCCGGTCCGTAGAAACTCGAGGTTCGACCACGGGGTGAGAGTCTGTAAGCAGGCCCGAGTCACTTGTACCCGGAGCGTGCCAGACCGCCATGCCCATCTCGGGACTCGATCGCGTAGCCAGTGCTGAAGCGGTCTCATATGAAGCAATCCGAGCGGCGTCACCGCGGCTGCAGATGCCATATGCCCCAGGAGCCTCTGAAACAGTTTCAGTGGAACCGCATTCTTGCCCTCGAGTTGACGAAGGGAAGTCAGCAGAGACTGCGCGCGCTCGCTCGAAAGCTGCGCGCACATGGCGACCGAGTCGATATCCATACCGAGAAAAGAGATCCTCTGCGCGGGGCAAAGTTTGCTCTTCTCCCAGTTGACCCGAAGGCCCAGACGGGCTAGGTGATGGAGCACCTGATCTCTGTGTCCGCAAACCTGCTCCCGAGAGTGACCCAGTATGAGCCAGTCGTCGAGGTAATTCAGGATGCGAACCCCGTGCTGCCGAAGGGGCCCGCCCCTCGAAAGCAAACCGTAGGAACGGTCTGTGTCGAGGTAGAATGGAGACATGGAAGTAGGCGTCCTTCAGGTCGATCGCTGCAAACCAATCGTCTGGACGAACGCATTCGAAAAGGCGTTTCGCTGTCAACATCTTGAACGGAAACCGGTGAAGGTAACGGTTCAAGACGCGCAGGTCCAGGATTGGCCGTAGCCCACCGGTCTTTTTGGGTACGATGAAGTACGGGCTGTAAAACCCGGAGTTCATCTCGGCTGGAGGGACAGGTTCGATCGCACCCTTCGCCAGTAGGGTGGCAATCTCCGCTCGCATGACGGGGGCATTGGCCCCGATCATAGTGGAGCGGACTCCCCGGAAGCAGGGAGGAACCTGCGCGAACTGAATCGCGTAGCCGCGCCTGATGGTCCGCGCGACCCAGCGGGACAGCCCTGGAAGCTGAAGCCAGACTTCCAAAAACTGTGCCAGCGGGGTCATTCGGAGCACAGACGTACCCGGTGTGGGCTTGCAGCGATGCAGCGTCACCGGCCCGGACATGGGAGGCTGAGGGGCGTCCCGGTGCGGGGGCACGGTTGACTGCTGCGTCCTGACAGAGGAGACCAGGGAAGGACGCACGTTCCACTGGGGTCTGCTCTGCCAGGAGGCTGGCGACAGAGTGGGATGCGAGTGGCGGGACCCGTGGGTGGCGCGCACTGTCATCGCCGGACTCTGTGGGCTCAGGGATGGGAGTGTTAATTCTTTCTTTGACCAAAATAGGGTGCTGCTGACCCGTGGGCCAGCAGCTGAACAAAGGATTCTCCCCCGGCCCTCCACCGGGGGAAGGAGTGGTCCTGCTACCATCTCCTCGAAAGAATTTCCCATCCCTGAGCCGTCCGTCTCAGGAGCGCCGCTTGGCCTGGCGTTTAGCGGGGCGCGGGGCGGCCTGAGGGGACTTGGACGCCTTCCTACGGCTTCCTCCACGACCCGGCCCGGGTGAAGGCTGCTGCTTGGACCGGGTGAGAGGGGCGGGAGCCTTAGGAGGGCGTCCTCGGCGGGGAGCAGACTGAGGCGACTGTGCCGGCGGCTGGGTGGAGGCAGCAGCTGGCCGCCGGGGCAGTACGTGTTTTATAGCCTCAGTCTGCTTCTGGGCGATTGAGAACTGTTGGGCAAAGTCCTCAACCGCCCCGCCGAAGAGGCCGGCCTGGGATATGGGGGCATCGAGGAACCGGGTTCGCTCGGTGTCCCGCATATCTGCCAGGTTCAGCCAAAGGTGACGCTCCTGGACCACGTTTGTGGACATCACTTGACCCAGGGAGCGTGCGGTCACCTTCGTCGCCCGGAGAGCGAGGTCGGTGGCGGCACGCAGCTCATTTAAGAGCCCCGGATCAACTCCACCCTCGTGCATGTCCTTGAGGATCCTGGCCTGGTAGACCTGAAGGATCGCCATGGCATGCAAAGAAGCGGCGGCCTGCCCCGCGGCTCTGTGCGATTTCGCCACCAAGGTTGATGTGAATCGACAGGCTTTGGAGGGGTGCTTTGGATCGCCGCGCCAAGTTGAAGCGCTCTGAGGACACAGTTGCATCGCAACAGAACGTTCAACTGGGGGGACCCCAGTGTACCCTTTAGCCGCCGCCCCATCGAGGGCGGAGAAGGCGGAGGAAGTCGCTGACCGGTCACGGGAAGACAACGGGGACTTCCAGGACCGCGCGAGTTCCTCATGCAGCTCGGGAAAGAAAGGTATTGGGGGCGGGGACTGACGGTTGTCAGCGCGGGCTCCCAAAAACCAATCATCGAGCCTTGAGCGTTCGGGACAGGGCGGAGGGTTCCACTCTATCCCTAAGCTCGCGGCTGCCCGAGACAGCATGGCTGTCAGCTCTGGGTCCGACTCGGGCAATGCTGGAACGCCCGAAGGCGGCAACACAGCCGAGTCATCATCCTCAGAGGACTCGAGCCCACCTTGTGATGCGGTGACCGACATCGCATCCTCCTCTGGAGCGCCAAACGAGATGCGCGGGGGGGCCGAAGCAGGCGCCGCGATCTGCGTCTGAACACTCGCGGGTTGCAGTGTGCAAGACGGGGGTGTGGCCCGAGGCATGAGCGTCGGGGCTTTGTTCCACACCGTAACCGTCAGGTCACCCTGACCACCAGCCGAAGTACTGGGCCTCGGGGACTCAGTAGATCGGGGTGTGGTAGAGGGGACTCTCACTTCTTTACGAAGGTCATGGAGTCTTGACCGCAACACCGCGATGGTCATATTCCCGCAGTGGGAACATGACTCATCCACAAACGCTGCCTGAGCATGTTGAAAGCCCAGACATACCAGACAGTGTTTGTGCCCATCAGAAGAGGAAAGCAACCGGCCACACCCAGAAGTACACGGACGAGACATCCTGAAAAGGACGCGTCACGTGCAAGCTCTTTTAGGAGAGGAAAGCCTCGCAGAGAACGCCGAAGCGCCCAGCGACCACACACCAGCTGTCAGACGGACCACTGCGCAGATCAGCAGGCAGGCAGTATGATGATCACTGGAACGCGCCGTAACACCAACGCCTCTGGAAAGCTGCTCGTCTCAAAGCTTTGTCGAAGACTCAGGATCAGGCTTGAAGGAGTGAAGAGATACTCTTGGCTCCAAAGCAGAAACATAATGCGATGTTGCCAGCGTACTTCCTTATATACCCACGAGGTGGGGCGGAGTTACGCATGCAAATTCCGCATGCCCATGGCATTGGCACTGCCATTGGGCGCTGTTGAATTCTCGAAGATAATTGGCTTCTAAGCGAAACCCCCATTCGTTAGTCACTAACGTACGTCGTAGTGACTGAACGAAAGGGAACTTGCATTTACAAATCGAATTTACAATTAATACTAGGTTATACCAACTTATTTTGACCAGTTAAGCCAACTTTTTTGCATTTAATTGTCCAGTTAACTAAAACATTATCATTAGTCAAAATGTTTGTGAGTTAGATTTTTTACAGTGTAAGTAAAAGTGCATGGGAAAAGTAGCAATGATTCATGAAAAATCTTTTCAATTGTATCTGTTTCACAAAACCAATTTGCATAATTCATTGATGAATTGGCAACATGAATAACATGAGTGCGAGTAAATAATGGCAGAATTCCAATTTTGGGTGAACTATTTTTTATTTTACAGTTTAGTTAACACTTTTTTTTCTCTAAACAAGGAAACTCTTGAATGACTAGGTCAGACTCATGGATGAGTCATGGGTTTCTAAATATTGGTTGTCCAGCGCCTATTTTATTCTTAGCCTGTTTTATCCTGAGATAATGATGTTAGAGAAGCACTAGCATCTTCACAACTAACAGGGGACTTTGGTTAACGTTATGAACAAACATTAATCCAGTAACATTAATAGAGCATTGTTCAAAGTCTTTACAAATGTTCTCAAAACATTATTTATAACTCCGTCATGGAGTGTTTGCCTGAATGGTTTTAGTGGAACATCCATATAACGTATTCAAACATTTCTCTAACGTTTCCAATAACATTTTAAACTTTTAAGAACATTTAAATAACTTTTTTTATCATTTAAAGTGGTTATGAACTGAATTTTATTGTTTTATAATGTACACTTATAGGGCCAGATATTCTAGCATCTGTCCTGGTTCAATCACCTTTAGCCATAAGAATTCCCATTTGCTTTGAGTTGGTTTACTTCGGGGAACTTCCTTTCTCTTCCTGTCTACTATTTCATTGTGACAGCGTTTCCTTCAGGACTAGGCCATGAATGCACTCTGGCTGGAGACGGATCTTAAATCTAAATCTGATCAGTGTGACATTATGATCTATGGGCACATTTTCAACAATAAAGTGGTTGAGAATTTCCCAGGCTTACATTGAAGACGTGATGCAAGCCATATCTAAAGACCAGAATATCATCATTCTTTAGAAAATGTTAAAAAGACACTTCTATTTCCAATTGAAGTTGAGGGGTTGACTTTTGTCATATTTGTTGTAGTAAAAAACAGTGGCATTACTGCAGTGCCACAGTGGACAATTCTGTCTGAAAACATGGTTATGATCCTGTTAGATCTGAATTTTAGGTTATCCGTTTACTTATCCTTAAAACTTACCTGGGTACATCGGCGTGGGACAAGACTTTTCACTATCAATGATATTGGACCCACTCACTTTTATCGTCTCTAATTCAGCACGTCTGTTCACCGACCCCTAAACGATAAACACTTGTTATTAAACACACGTTAGACGCTTTATTTCCAATTTTTGTAATATTTTCTTCACTTTTATTGGAAATAAATGCCTTTCCGATCTGATATGTGATGGGAAAAGGGAGTAGAGCGAGTTCGGCAAAAGGCGGATTCGAACCTCGGGTCGATTTGCTCCAAAACCTGATGCCATGCGTCTTACCGCTACACTATTGCTGCTCTCAATGATATGGTGATTTCCGTAATTTTATCTTGCCCAACCAGACGTTTGGTAAACAAGGCGGTATATTTGTACTTACTGTAATGTAATCTACTCCAGTAAAATTGTTCTGAGAGAGGACCCACCCACATTTTATTTGCTTCTGACGCCCATGCCTGGGTATGTTGCATAAACTGCTTTCTAGAATACCCCTGGGTATCTAGAAATTGCATTTGCATACTATGTATAGTGTCTGTACTTTGTGGTGCATAAATGGCAGTATTGCAGAGTTTAGCTAGTACTAGAACAGAGAAGGGGATGCTGGGAGGTGTTTTATTTTATTTTACTTTTTATAGATGTTAGAAAAAAACTAAACAGAGATAATGAAATAGAGGAAATAAAACGGCAAAGAAGGACAGCACTGAAGTGTGAGTGAGATCTTGTTCGATCACCTGACACTATTTTACTTCCTGTGGGAGTACAGTAATACTTCTCTTTCTTTCTCTCACTTTCACTGCCTTTCGTTCTTTTTGCGCTTTCCATCCATCTTCTGAACCTAGGAGTTGGTGTCCTCTCTCTGAAACCAACTGGCACACAAAATACACAAGGCCCAAACAAACACGCTCACACACACAATAGAATCTCCTGTTTCCTCCAGCCAACACCAGACATCAGCTGTTGTGTGTGATTGAGAGAGAGAGAGAGAGAGAGAGAGAGAGTGAGAGAGAGAGTGAGAGAGAGAGTGTGTGTGTGTGAGAGAGAGAGTGTGTGTGTGTCTGTGTGTGTGTGTGAGTGTCTGTGTGTGTGAATGTGTGCGTGTCTATCTGTGTGAGTGTGTGTGTGTGTGTGTGTGTGTGTGTGTGTGTGTGTGTGAATGTGTCTGTGTGAGTGTCTGTATGTATGTGTGTCTGTGTGTGTGAATGTGTGCGTGTCTATCTGTGTGTGTGTGTGTGTGTGTGTGTGTGTGTGTGTGTGTGTGTGTGTGTGTGTGCGCGCCTGCTGGTAAAACAGAATTACAATTCTCAGTTCAGATCTTTTATTAATTACAAATCATGTTAGAAGTTTAAAGTCCCAGTGAACCGGAAGTAGCAACTGAGTTTTCTTCAGAGCTGTGATGTATTTCCAACTGAAACAAATATTGAATAGAGGGCAGGGTTTTACTTCAGCGCTCCTCCTCTCCATCTCTCGCTCATAGCAGACTGTGGTTAAGGATATTCAAACCCAAGCCGTCAAACTGCCATCATCGGAAAATTATCAAAGATTACCACAATATTTTTTTTTCTGTGTATTAACTTGCACAGATTAATTGCTTACCCTAAGACGTGTAATGTGTGCTCACAAAGTAAATAGTGTCAATTTTGATTTCATGAGGACTTTAAATGAATTATGTGGGAGTGTTTTCCACAATGACCACTGACCACAGCGGTCTCAGAAATGCCTTCTTATATTCCCTGGGGAAGAATTGCCTTTTCTCACTCTTGCTGTTTTTGAGTTCATATTTAATACATGGTGTCATGTTTGGTTGGTGTGGATTATATATACAAAGTAAAAATGCCATGTTAACTAAATGTTAACTAAAACTATTAAAATAGTTTTTTGTTATTTGAAAGGAAGATTAAATAAAAATGTATATATAAAATAAACTTAAAAAACATTTAAGTTAGAAATGTTTTTAAATTAGAAATGTTGCCTTGGCAAATAACAGAAATATGTTTATGTTGAAGTAACTAAAACTAAAGTTAAGTAGAAATATTATTAAAAGAAAAGTAATAAAATGACAAAAGTTCAAAACAAAATTACTGAAACTTTATTTAAATAAATTATTTAGTTTTAATTATTTAAGTTAAAATTATTAAAAACGTTATAAAGTAAAATATCTAGCTTCCTGCGGACCGCCTTCCATATTAAACTTACGCAGAAAGTGTAACGCCTCTCGCAGTTCAAGCGCTTGCTTGTCTGACGTCATACGTCCTGCCAGTTATGCTGTTACATGTTTGCCCTGTCTTGTGTTTCTGTTGTGTTTTTGGTTAAGTCTATGTGACCCATTTTCCCCCAGTTTGTCTAATTAGTAATATCATTCACCTGTGCCTCCTTCACCCTTTTATTCTCATTCACCTTGTGTACTTAAAGGGTAACTTCAGTGATTTAGCATTAAGCTTTGTATTTAAACTGGGTCATTTATGCAGTAGAAATGGGGAATTATTTTTGAATTTGGTGCCTTCTAGACTGAGAAAAGACAGAAAATGTATTTTTGTCTCATGTGGATGAAAAACAACTCCCAGAATGCACTTGCTTCGCTGCCCTACGAGGCCATTCCGTACATCGTCGTTTTGATCTTCATAGTAATACAATCATTTCGTTCAGTTAGAGAATAAACACTACAATTAAAAACTGAACGTGTCTTTTCAATAAAGTGTGAGTGAGCCGAACGAAAGTCACGGCACAGACGCAGCAGGAGTCCGATTTCATTCACACGAAGAGCTGAGCAGAGCTGAGGTAATGTTAAGCGCCAGTCTGGCACGTTTTCTGATCACATATGGAAGCTAAACTATCACAGGAATTCATTGAAAAGTTGAAACACTCACTTTGCTCTGCATTGCTCCGTTATGATTGTCCGTGTGGCCGTCTGTGTCTTACATTCTGTGCGTGAGATCTCTCCCCTGTGGGCGGGTTGATAACATGCGGAACAGCTCCATCTAGTGGCTGTAGTCTTTAGCCTCTGGCCAAAAAATCCTCAGATTTATGCACGAGAGAATTATGCATTTTATTTCTGGAAAAAATCCTCAGATGACGCAAATATCGCCATTTTGCGTCATCTGAGGATTTTTTCCAGAAATAAAATGCATAATTCTCTCGTCTCAGGGACATGTGAGGTGGGAAAGAACCATAATTTGAATATACTACCGGGTTTCTACTGATACAAAGCCTAATGCTAAATCACTGAAGTTACCCTTTAAGCCCTCAGTTCTCCCTCAGTTACCCCTTTTCCACCAAGGCAGTGCTAGAGCTAGATCGGAGCCAGAGCTAGTCCCAGTTCATAGTTGGTTCAACTGAGGAGCCAGCTAAGAACCGTTTGCGTTTCCACAGGCTAGTAGAGCCACAACAGAGCCAGGTCTTACGTCACTGTATACGTCTCATCTTTCTCAGCAACGCTAGCGGGAAACACAAACACACCAGGCTTGTTTGAGATGCATCGGCGCTGCGCAGACCGATCCACGTATAATATTTAAAAAAAACGCATGAGTGAATCAAAAGCATAAGGAGTCGTGTGCTCTCGCTGGACTCGTTGTCATACGGCGATCGGTCTGCACAGCACCGCTGCGAACAAGCCTTCCATCAACAATGCAAACGTTGCGCTACTATTGATTCACATGGCTTTACGATCCTACATCAGCATCAAAACACAACGAAAACACAGCGAATCCAACGCATTCGTGCAGTTCGCCGTAATTAGCATAGACGGAGATTACAAACGAGCAGCAGCTGTTAGCTCCATTAGCTGCTATTTCAACAATGGCGGATCTCAAGTCTGTCTTCGTCTTGTTGACCCCGCCCCCAGCGCCTGACGTAATCGGTTCTTACTTCTAGCCCTGTTCTAGCCCAGCAATGTTTTGGTGCTACTTAAGAACCACTTTTCCTGGCTCGGAGCTGGAGCTTTGGGTGTGGAAACACAAAGAACCGATTTGGAACTAGGCTCTGGCTCCAATCTAGCTCTGGCTCTGCTTTGGTGGAAAAGGGGTAAGTGTTTGTTCGGTTCTCGTCTATGATTCTACGTGTGTTAAAAGTTACCTGAGTTTTGTTATTAAAGTTCCTGTCTCCTGTTCATCCTCGTCTTTATGAGCTTCTATCCTACACTTGACGTGACAGAAGAACCGACCGGTAACTTTTTTGTGGCGTTTTTTCCTTTCTGTTTAGTTTGAGTTTTTTCCCTTTCCTCATGGACCTTCCCTCTGTTCAGCTTCTCTGCCTGGAGCAGGGAGACCGTCCCTCAATCGTCCTCAGTGTGAAAATATGGATCTCCTCAAAATCATACAGTCCCTGCTGGAGAGGGTTCAAATATGCAAAAGATGCTGGAAAACTGAAGAGTTTGCAGGAGCTGAAGGATTTTTCTGAAGAACATTGGGCAGTTTAACTGCTCAGGACAAACAAGGGACTCATGAACAACCTTCACAAAACAAAAAACAGCCGTGGATCATCCAGGGAACGACACAGTATTGAGAATCGGTGGTTCGTAAACTTTTGAACAGGGTTATTTTAATAAATTCAGCTGTAAAATATTAAAATGTAAACATTTTTATGTAAAATATTTTATTCAGGACAGCACTAAATAAAAAACGTGCATTTTGTATGATCTCTCTTATTTAGTTAAAATGATTCACATTTTCACAGATTCTGAAAGCGGTTCACATTCTTTTTCTTGCAACTGTATACCTAGGGTGAGTGAATTATGGGCTAATTTTCAATTTTGGGGAACTATACCTTTAAATGATCAAACATCTCTAATGAATTGTCTATTATGTGTTTTAAAAGGCATTAAAATCCATCATGTTCCATCTTCTGGTTAAACCAATGGCATGAGTTTGGGACAGGACATCCTGTTTGTCCAATCAAAAGCAGGAAAGAAAATGACACACATTCACTTGACCTTGCAAAGATTTTTGCCCACTTGTTATGAGCTGTAATGAAAACCATTGACTGACAGCTCTAGTCAGTGCAGCTTTGCCAGTGAAGGCATTGTAGCAGGGTAACATGTAACAAAGCTTTCCGGATGTCTGTACTATCCAAATATTTGTAAAACTCCATTTAATTCTCTTTTTTTCCTGGTCACAGACAGTTGATGAGCATGAGGAAATAAACTCAACCTAACATTATTGTCATGGTGTCAAGGTGAAACCCTCGCTCTGTCCTCCATCAGTTGTTTTGGGCACCGTTTTCACCACACAGGCTTATCTGTTGACCAGCAGGCTGGGGTTTCTCTGACTGTGCACTTTGCTATCATGGAAGTTGTTTTATTTTGTGCCATATGCAGGATAAGATATTCCAGAGAGCTGCTACTATCTGCTGGCCATGGTTGCTCTAGCCGTGATCTTTTAAGTAAAGTTCAAGTTAGACTTGTGACTTTTTAACTACAATTTAGTTTGAAACTAAACATAATACATACAAATGCTAAAAATACTCTACATAAACTAATTGATGAAGTTATTTCTGATGTTGCAATATTTGATAATTTGTGCTTTATCTTATTTATTGTAGACAAAGTAGTATAGATTTTAATATCAGCCATTTATCAGATATTGGCAGTAACATAAAAATAACTATTGTCTTATCAGGACCTTAACTTTTTTGACCAGTATTTTTTTGTGTTGATCTGTATTGGTCTATATTGAATATTAGCAGCTGTGTATTTCATTTTTGTTGTTGTTGTTGTTGTTATTTACTTTTGCACAAAATTGTTATATATTTAGGTCAAAATCACTATAAAGTGCCTTTGGTGTCCTCATCAGAATCACTCAGTCATCATGAACATAATGCAAAAGAATGAAATTCTGAGGATTTATGATAAATGACCAAACACTTACATATAAGTACAATGATAAATCTCTTGAAATGTGTTTTTCTCATTTTATACCCTTTTCTTTCATTTGATGTATGTGATTTTGGGATTGTCCAAATGAGTGTAGTGTAAAAAGTGGTTAAATTACACAAAATTAAGATTTTTAAAAAATATTCTTATTGTCTTCAACAAGTTGTTTGATAAAACAAGTCAGTTTGTTCATTTATGTTAAATGTTTATAATACTGCTAAACATTTTGCCCAAAAATGCCTTGGGCAGGATGTGGAATAGTGTGTTTTGTCAATTATATAAAAAAAGAAAACTGGGCTTTTTGTTATCCGATTAATCGAAGAAATAATCAGCCAATTAATCGATTAATAAAATAATTGTAAGTTGCAGCCCTGAGTCATCTATTGGTTATCGGCTATAACATATGTTTTAATACTACAATAGATTTTATATTTTGGGTGGTTATTGGCATAACATTAAAATCATTTGCAGCTTTTTGAATATTTATACTGATACAACCAGGCTGTTACTTAAATTCGACATGAAACGTAAGTTGCAATAGTCTTTTCTTCCCTATTGGGGCGTATATCCAAGTGAAACAAGAAAAAAAATATTGGATGGTTGAATGGTTGTGGTTTGCTATTGGCCAATCTCATGTGAGCCCTCAAGTCATCAGAGAAGAGGCGTTGATGCAAGAGGGAGGGGAAGTTATTTTGATTTAAGATTATTCATTAAAATATAATAATGACGTGCACTGATAAATCATTTATAATTTAAATGTAAGCTATGCTTGTTTCGTCCCTTGTGAAAGAAAGCCTCAAACAGTAATGCTGGCTGTAGTGTGTCTGTTTAATTGTGTCTCTGATGAAACAAAGGTTTAATCACGGTGGCCGAGCTTGTTAGGCTGAAATATGAGGGTGGGACAGTGGGAATCGTTCTCTCACACGCTCTCGCAGAAGAATAAAGAATATGAATGGTGCACATTGTTGCTGTTGCTCATGTTTTTGAGGGGGTGGAGGTTTGGGTGAGTGAGTTGGGGATTTTGTTTGAATGAAGACAAAGCATGTGGTTCACTGAAACGGCATTATCCATGAGGAATTTAAGATGGCATCCTGAATCCATCTGACCATCATTTGTGTGTGTTTCTTGTCGGAAGAAGATGGCAAAGTAAGAATAGATACCAAAGGTGGACAAAAGAACAATATTACAGAAATTAAAGTAATGTTCTGGTTGCAATGAAATAAAAGCCCAAACAATAAAAGAGTCAACTCATTCCTCAGATTAGGAAAAAATAGTGTTAACTGTAATGAACTTATAGTAAGGGGAAGGCTGGCATGAATATATAAGAAATATTACATTTTGATTTGAGTGATAATAATGCCTTCTAACCTTGTACTGTATGTGTGTGAACTCGTAAGTCATGGAAATTCTTGTAAAAATACATTTATAAATGCTCCGTTCCGAAATATTTAATCAAAATTGCTTTTTGTGAGTGCTGCCTCATGTAAATTCATTTGTCAAAAGTTGTAAGAACTAATAAAGTGAAAAGTCAATCAAAATACTTACAAGTCTTCTTGAAATACACACAAAAGGAAAACATGTCTTGAGGAACTAGGTCTTCAAAATGCGACCCTAAAAAGGACAGAATGCTATTTCTTGACCTACGTTGCCCATTACGTTGCCATAAAGTAGTCGGCTGGGGTTTTGTTAGGCTGGCCACACACACTTAAAGATTTTAAGCCCAATTTGCACCCCAAACAATCGAGAGGCGTGGCCCAATTCGAGGCTTGTCGCAAACGACTTTTTGTCCAAATAATCCTCAATTGTGTTGTGTCATTACAATTATTTTACTACTCCTGATCGCATCGAAGCCTACATGATCCCAAAATGTAATTGTCAAATCTCTTGATCGGGCTGCCTCTGACTTGATACCTGCGATAGCCAATGAGAGCGAGTGCTTCTTTAACTGAAACAACATCGATCGTCCTCCATTTGCTTTATTTCTCAGGTCACGTTTGATCTCGCGACTCTCTGAGATCTCGTCTCACCGTGGACTTACAATCGACAGGTGTGTGGTCTCACGGTCTGGACGAATCTTCTAGTGTGTGCATTCGGCATTCGGAGGATTATAATGCAAAGGCAACTGCCTTATGTCTGTGGTCTCCCACAGTTTTAAAATGGGTTAGATTTGAAAATCGGCTAGTGTGTCCCAGGCCTTAGTTAGCTCGTGGAGTCTCAAATGACAGATCGTCTGATTTAGGGTCTGGAGTTGTCTCAGTCTGAAGGAGTCACTGCGGCCTATTTCGCTGTCAGATCCTACATCCTGTTTTGACCCCTTTTTTATAAGCTCTTTGTGAGTTCTGCAGCTGGTTAAAATACCATCTTATGTACACATGCATCGAGCTCATTTAGCCCAGAACACAGCATTGTTTTGGATGTTTGACAAGTTCCATCGCAAAATATACGCTATAAAAGCCGGGTTTTTTGTATTGTACCGTTAGGTTTGTTTTAAAAAATGACAGTGTGAAAGCCAAGTGAACCAGGACTAAATGCAGCATTTTCTTTTTTGGTCCGGACCAAAAGAACCAAGAGAACTGAGCATCAAGTGTGAACATGCCCTATCTGTAATCCAGCCTATTTGCCATTTGGTAACAGATATTGTGGATTAAATGAATCGCTTGTCTTTCTCTAAGTGTATCCAAAACCATAAATTTAGAAAAATGGAAAAGATGACTCATCAGTCCATATAATTTTTTTTCCATTGCTCAAGTGTCAAGTTTTTGTGGCCCTTGTACTGGGTTATGCATCTCTACTCTTTGTCTCTACACATCGTTTCTGAACAGCAGTCCTGTCATAAATTCCAGCTTTGACATGTACGTTTTGTTGATGCTGGGTCACAGAGGTGCTGATTTAACTCTGCTGAATTCTGAGGCTGGGCATTCAGCAATCATCTTATTGAAAGTTTGTGTAAATCCTTGTTTGTGGTTGCCAGTTTGTTGGTGTCAATGTTGTCCACATGTCTGTTCCCCTTGACTCTTCAATTAATTTAGTGTTTTCTGTGAATGATCCTTCTGCAGTTTGGACATCATCTATTTGGTCTCTTTGAAACTGTTCGTTTTTTTTTTTTTAAGAAAGTCACACAGCAAAATGTTAATTGTCAGACTTTTTTATAGTTATCAACATTAATGACATATAATAACTAATGTGACTCACCTTTCGAGCTGCTTTGGTAAGTGAGATTTGATCCAGGAATAAGCTCTTTTTCCTGCAGCGTTTCTGTTAGTGTGTCCATCCGCTGTATGTTCAAAAAAGAGTTTGAGGGATAGTTCATCCAAAAATTACAATTGTCATCATTTACTAACCCTCTTTTCATTCAAACCTATATTACCATCTCTCGTATGTTAAACACAAAAGGAGATGTTTAGCAGAATGTTCACTTTGCTCTTTTCCATACAAATGTAAGCAGTATGAATCCAATCCGATTTCCGATTCCAAAAGTTCTGTTTATAAGGACACTAAACTTTTTGTGTTCCAAGCAAAACTTCTTTCACTGGAGCTACCGCGAGCATAATTGTAATTTTTTTTAACTTTCATAACACGCGTAAAAGAAAGCTTGTCAGAAGAGCTTTGTAGAAAATAAATTTTCAGTATCCTGCACTGAACTGTTCGTACATTTTAAGGTACATTTTAAGACGTAGAACGTATGTAAATATATAAATCATGGCTATCCTCATGACCATAAAAATACCATTAAAGTCACCATAAACGTATCCGTCCATATGACTATATGATAGGATTGTCCACAAGGCCGCAACCATGTCTTTAACAAGGGGCAATGTTTTATAGAAAATTAAGAGTAACAGTAAAATAATTATAATTTATCGTAAAGTAATCAACTTGAGCTATTTGTAAATAATATTTTAATTTTAAAATATGCAGACATCTTAATCACATGCCTAATGTTTCTTGTCTAGTCACTTATTGTTATGAATTACATACATTTATAGCCTATATTTTAATATCAAAGGACAAAAATTTGAAGAAAAAAAAAGGCAACGTTTGCATCACTGGATATTATTGTCATTTAACATTACTATCAGAAAACAGTTGTCAAATATTAAATCTTTTTCTTAACTGAAAACTGAAGCGTTGCTCTGGAATTCATGTTTGTCTTCTGTGAACAGTAAAGCCTTTTCCTTGATTTAATTGGTCTTTGACATCAATGAGCACTGTTAGAAAGCTGAGGCACACCAGCCTAAAAAAGTAACTTTAAAAACTTTAATGGAGTGCATCAAAACAGCATCAAGAATATCAAATACCGGAGGGACAATTTGGCCATTTCTAATTATTTGGGGGACTTGTCCGTCGCTCTCAATGTCTATGGTGGTCAGAAATGTAATTGTTAACTGAGAATCTGCTTCAGCTATTCAATCTCATTTGCACTTTCTAGTTTTGGTTAGCAGTAGTTTTATTAAATGTTTTAAAACATTTAAAATATAGTGGTCAAAATATAAACAGGTAAAGCCTTAGTACAGTTTAAATAACCAAAGTATGAGTATTATTAAAGAAAAAGAGTGAACTGGTAAGAGGTTGAATGTTCTGCATAAAAGTAAATATATTTTTCAGTCCCATTGTGTTTGTGTTGAATTTAGAACCTGAAAGGCCTGTTTTAGTTAACTTGGTTAGCTAAAGGCTGTCATACAATCTGTTTTTTGTGTATCCATATACATGTCTAATATGTACACTGATTGTTGCCTCAGCCCATGAAGGCTTGACTTGGATGTGAGTGTCAGTTATTTCCGTAATCTCGCTGAACATTTAGATGATAAGAGACTAGTTGTGGAGTCTCATCACTTAGTTCTGTATGACTCTGACAGATAAGATAAACTACAAAATGAAATACAGGGAAATGCCTTGCTCTTCTACTGCAACACCGCTCTGATGATAGACACAAAAGTTCATACATTAAACTTCCAGATGCTTCTTCAGAGTCATTGCCCGAGACAGGAAGCAGCTTAGAACGGTTTCAGAAACAGTGTCCTATCAGTCATTGCCCTAAGAGGAAATTACATTTATTTGCAGCTTTCCCATCTTCCATGTTTTGTTTTTAAAGGCACAATATGTACGATTTTTGGATTAAAATAGCCAAAAACCACTAGAACAATGTTATATATTTTGTTGACTTGTGTACTTACATTATCCCAAAAATGTCCAACAATGTTTAAATCCAGAAAAATTAGCGATTTTAAACAGGACACGTACCGTGCATCGCCTATAAAAGACATCATACCGGCGTTACCCTCGATTTCCGGTTTTATTTTGTAGAAACCATGGAAACACCAAAGACGCTTTAATATATGATGTGTTCTATTAGACAGGTGAGCAACTGTTTGGAGACAGTCATGGACAGAAAGCTAATCATTGTTATACAGCTCAACACAGTTAGTCTTATTGTTTAAATCTGGTTTTCTTGATTTACCGCGAGTACCATGTTTTACCATGCCTAATATCCATCTAGCTCACTGCAGTGTGAACAAGTGTCTCATAGTAGCCGCCGAGCGAACGCACAGAGTAGCATTATAACATAACTTTCAACACACAGTAACTTTAATAAATCTTAATAATGATTCCGCATATAATGAATCACAGCGTCATCAAACTACGCCTTTGTTTTGAATAAGCGACTTCTAGCGGCCAAACTTACATACTGTGCCTTTAATGGTACAATTACATTTTCTTTGAGGATGTTTTTATATGCACAACTGTTCAAAGGTTTGGGGTTAGTCAGATTTAAAAAAAAAAAAAAAAGTTTAATGTTTTTGAAAGAAGTCCCTTTTGCTCACCAATTCTGCATCGATTTGATTCAAAAGTAAAATGAATAATATAATAATAATGCATTTTATTCATAGGCACCTTTCAAGGACACCTTATACAAGCAAATGAACACATAAAACAAAAAAATAACAGAAGGCCATCAGTTTGGCCTTAAAGCACAGAAACCCTCAGTGCAAGCTTAAAAACCTAACAAATGATAAAAATGACATTGACACACTCACTGGAAGGTCTGTCTAAAAAGGTACATTTTGACACGAGACTTAAAAAAAGAAAGAGTGTTACAATTTTGACAATCTTTTGGAAGCAAGTTCCAGTCCACCAAGCTATAGCCGTCATTTCACCGTCTCGGTTAACTATAGACCCAATATAGTCTGGCTATGAGTAACACACTACTAGCCAAAATACACTTGAATTGGGTAACATGCTGTTTTTGCCCAAATTACTTTCGAAATGTATGATATTCCATCATGTAAGCAAAGTCAACAGTGATTACAAGGGTTTTGGGGGGGGGTTAGATGTCTATAAAATTTTCACTGACAGCCCAAGTTTTGCCTTGTTTTAGCCTAGAAGTTAGGGCTGTGTTTGGATGGATATTAGATGTATTTTAAACAATGGCGGCTGGTCAATAGAGGGCACTGGGGCGCCGCCTCCATCAAAATTCCAGAAATATACATGTATACAAAAATTATATAAAAGTGAAATAAACATAAAATAGTTTACTCATACGATGTGCCGGCTGTTAGTAAGAGCCTCAGCATTTAATAAAAACTGGCTTTGATGGGTTAACTATTTTATGTTCTTCAATATGTTTCATGCTGTTTCATGGGCGAGGGACGCCAGACAAATGGATGTCTATCTGAGTCCAAAAATATACGGGCAGCATGTGACCTGAAGCTGGTCTCTAATTGGTTTCTTAAAGATCCTCCTCCGGACGCAGGTCGCTGCGTCCCTGGAGAATCAGAATTGGATGCTTGTTATTTTATCCAATTTGATTGGTTCTCGTCACCTGTCATTCAACTTTACGCTCTTGGCCACTAAAGCGAAAGTGCGCGGGCGACAGAGTCACTCCAACTCCGCTAAAACCTTGTTAGGATGATCAGTTTCGTAGAGATGGCAGCTGTTAAACCAAATTCTTTCACAAGGCGTTCGTTGATAGAAAAAAAAGGATCCCGAACCGGACCAACGCGATTTACAAATCCAGCAGCAGGCCAGTGACCGAGGATGAAGCTGCACTCGGAGCTTCACGCGCTTGTTATGAGAAACGTAGGTGGCTGGCTGGATGTGTTGTTAGCAATGCCCTTTATTGCTTTCCCTGTCTTTTATTTCTTAGTGTCGGTACTGAAGTTTTGTGGACAACAACGGGGGTAAGAGACCTCAAATATCTGACTGAACAATGCAAACGTCATGACTCTACTGAGATGACTGACTTTGATCAGAGAGTCATTAAGAAATTTGCTGGCCAGAAAGAAAGGAGAGCAAAATGTATGTTCAAGTAGTCAACATGCTAGTCTGTTGTTGCTGTTTTCTTTTGTTTTTCCTTCCCTCATTCAATTATATGTGGGAAATGAATGTGTAAAAAGATAAAAGTGAAGACACTGTTTTCTCTTTAATGCTTGAATTTAGTCAACATGCATCTTGATACTGCCCCCGCGAGAAAAAAAAACGCCCCCACAAAAATAATTATCATCAGCCGCCACTGCTTTTAAATGCAAAATTGCATGCTGGGATAGATGAGGAGCAGCATAGCTGAAAGCTTGAGATCTAAAGAACTAAAGTGAATGCAGAGGATGATCTAAAAGTGGGGGTGGGAGTGATTATGGTAAGAAGATCAGACAAATAAAAAAGAGCCAAGTTGTGAAGTGCCTTATAAGTATAAACCAAAATCTTAAATTCAATATGTTGTTTAACAGGAGCCAATGCAGTTGTTGGAGCACAGGAGAAATGTGTTCTATGGAAGAAGTTCTGGTGATGAGTTCTGGACCAACTGAATTTTATTAAAGTAAGCAATGTGCAACGTAGAGCATGGTCCATAAATGGCAGTGCACCTCGTTGAGAGAGTCAGAGATGAAGATGGTTAATGTTACATATATATGGTAGTAGGCTGTCCGTGTAACATTGTTCATGTGTGCTTGAAATATTGTCAACGATAACACCCAAGTTCTTAACCTGCATAGAGAGGGATACTGGAGAGTAGAGGTCGACCGATTTTACCGATACCGATAACTAGGTTGGCCCGCACTTGCGATAACCGATTAATCGACCGATAGTTTTTTAAATGGATACTGGATTTAAAAAAAACATAATTAAAACAGTGCTGAACTTTGAAAATGTGCTAAATTAAAAACATATAAATATGAATATTAAAATGAGAAGTTCTAACATAATTTCTTCATAAAATAATTTAAACATTAAAATATTACAGGTCAAATTTGTTTCTTTATCTATAATCTAGAAACAAGCATGTACATTTCATAGGTAACACTATGCAAGTCCCTATGCAACAAGGATGTATTAGCTTACATGAACTATATGCATTATGCATACATTTTTACAGCATGTATTAATATGAGCAATACAATTGTACCTTGATCATTCATGTTACTTCATTGTGCATTAACCAAGGTTAACAGATAAAAATTCAAACAATTTAATGTTGAAATTAACATACTAACGATGAACAATACTTCCACAGCATTTATTAACCTTAGTCAATGTTACAAATGAAATATTATTGTAGTGTTAGCCTACCATTTCATACAAATCCAAACAGTCTGCTTTTTTAGAAGGAGATTATCTAATAAAAAACGAATTCGCTTCTGCTTATACAGTTTGTTCTCACATCACTAATTGTATATGTGCAACATTTGGGTCGGACTTGCGTGTGTTTTTATCGCATTGTTTTAACTGCTTGAGGTACTGCAAGTATTAGCGTCCTCTCAGCCTCTCAAACATACACCCTGCTGTTATTTACCTGTTAATGCAGCATCTTGTCAAGAAATGAATTACTTTATAATGATTTGGCAACAAGTACTGTAGTGCTCTGTATTCATACCGTTTTGCTGGCATGTTTTAAAGGTCCCGTTCTTCGTGTTTTTTGAAGCTTTGATTGTGTTTACAGTGTGCAATATAAAGTGTTCATGTTTCGCGTGTAAAAAAAAAAAGTATTTTTCACACCATTTACTTATCTGTATACCGCTGTTTTCACTGTCCTAAAAACGGGCTGATGACTTCCTTGTTCTATGAAGTCCCTCCTTCAGAAATACGTAACGAGTTCTGATTGTGCCAGCGGTTCCCGTGTTGTGATTTGACCGCAGCTTAGCGCACGTTGTACGGAAAGGTCACGCCTCTTAACGGGGTGATGTATGCGCTTAATGATCTCTAAGTACAACGTCCCTGGGAAAGCCAAACAAAGGTGATTTGACTCCGGGATGAAAATAACAGCGGCTCGACGACATGGCGACAAACACACTCAAACACAACACTTCCTCGTCTTCTCCACGCAACACTTCCTCTTTTCCACGTGGGAGAGCAACAAGACCACGCCCCCTTTTCCGCGTATTCTTGTGGGCGGAGTTTAGTCTGTTCTACTGTTCTACTGACGTCATTAAAGCAGGCTGTACCAGGATGTAGTCCAAGCCGGCCGTTCGCTGTAGGCTTTGAAAGGGAACTTCTGTTAAATAAAATATCTCGCTTGGCATTGAACTTTGAGCTTTATAATTTTACAGGTTTTATTTATGCTCTAACAGCAACATTACACACTAACTAAAGTTTGAACAATGGGATCACGAAGAACAGGACTCTCTGTGCTTTCCTTTCAGCGCGCAACCTCACGTGTAAACAACACACGTGAGGTTTTTTTTTTTCGCCTCTAGAGGCCGCTCGTGCTATATAATGGCAGCAGACCCTTCTCAGAGCTCTTGTACTGTGTAATAACAGCGCAGCCGCTCCAGCATAGGACGCAACACAGGAAAACTATCGGTGAGGATTTTTGCCGATAACCGATTGTTCCACCAATAAACTATCGGTGCCAATTAATCGGCAAAACCGATGAATCGGTCGACCTCTACTGGAGAGAATCATCAATACACACAAAGAAGCCATTAGACTTTGCCAGATTATTTTTGAACATATGAGAAAAATTTTGTTGCGATTAAGTTTAAGAAAATAACCTGAGAACCAAGTTTTAGCTTTGTACAGACAGTTAGAGAGAGAGAGGAAGAACAGAAGTAGGCTTAGAGGACAAGTAGAGATGGGTATCATCAGCATAATAGTGAATGTGAATGCCAAATTTTCTGAAGATGATAAATAGCAGCCCAAGACTTTGATCGAAACTGCCTTGACTGCACAAATTGAGTGCATCATAAGTGATAGGATTTAAACCAAGCCAAGGAAGTACCAACAATTCCTACAGATTATAACCTATCTAGTAGTACAGGGAGTGCAGAATTATTAGGCAAGTTGTATTTTTGAGGATTAATTTTACAACATTAATAATTAAACAACAACCATGTTGTCAATGAACACAAAAAACTCATTAATATCAAAGCTGAATATTTTTGGAAGTGGTTTTTAGTTTTAGCTATTTTAGGGGGATATCTGTGTGTGCAGGTGACTATTACTGTGCATAATTATTAGGCAACTTAACAAAAAACAAATTTATACCCATTTCAATTATTTATTTTTACCAGTGAAACCAATATAACATCTCAACATTCACAAATATACATTTCTGACATTCAAAAACCAAACAAAAACAAATCAGTGACCAATATAGCCACCTTTCTTTGCAAGGACACTCAAAAGCCTGCCATCCATGGATTCTGTCAGTGTTTTGATCTGTTCACCATCAACATTGCGTGTAGCAGCAACCACAGCCTCCCAGACACTGTTCAGAGAGGTGTACTGTTTTCCCTCCTTGTAAATCGCACATTTGATGATGGACCACAGGTTCTCAATGGGGTTCAGATCAGGTGAACAAGGAGGCCATATCATTAGATTTTCTTCTTTTATACCCTTTCTTGCCAGCCACGCTGTGGAGTACTTGGACGTGTGTGATGGAGCATTGTCCTGCATGAAAATCATGTTTTTCTTGAAGGATGCAGACTTCTTCCTGTACCACTGCTTGAAGAAGGTGTCTTCCAGAAACTGGCAGTAGGACTGGGAGTTGAGCTTGACTCCATCCTCAACCCGAAAAGGCCCCACAAGCTCATCTTTGATGATACCAGCCCAAACCAGTACTCCACCTCCACCTTGCTGGCGTCTGAGTCGGACTGGAGCTCTCTGCCCTTTACCAATCCAGCCACGGGCCCATCCATCTGGCCCATCAAGACTCACTCTCATTTCATCAGTCCATAAAACCTTAGAAAAATCAGTCTTGAGATATTTCTTGGCCCAGTCTTGACGTTTCAGCTTTCCTGTAGCTCAAACAGTAGAGCATGGCGCTAGCAACGCCAAGGTCATGGGTTCGAATCCCAGGGAAAGCAAGAACTGACAAAATGTAAAATGTGTACCTTGAATGCAATGTAAGTCGCTTTGGATAAAAGCGTCTGCCAAATGCATAAATGTAAAATGTAAATGTAAATGTGTGTCTTGTTCAGTGGTGGTCGACTTTCTGCCTTTCTTACCTTGGCCATGTCTCTGAGTATTGCACACCTTGTGCTTTTGGGCACTCCAGTGATGTTGCAGCTCTGAAATATGGCCAAACTGGTGGCAAGTGGCATCTTGGCAGCTGCACGCTTGACTTTTCTCAGTTCACGGGCAGTTATTTTACGCCTTGGTTTTTCCACACGCTTCTTGCGACCCTGTTGACTATTTTGAATGAAACGCTTGATTGTTCGATGATCACGCTTCAGAAGCTTGGCTATTTTAAGACTGCTGCATCCCTCTGCAATATATCTCACTATTTTTTACTTTTCTGAGCCTGTCAAGTCCTTCTTTTGACCCATTTTGCCAAAGGAAAGGAAGTTGCCTAATAATTATGCACACCTGATATAGGGTGTTGATGTCATTAGACCACACCCCTTCTCATTACAGAGATGCACATCACCTAATATGCTTAATTGGTAGTAGGCTTTCCAGCCTATACAGCTTGGAGTAAGACAACATGCATAACGAGGATGATGTGGTCAAAATACTCATTTGCCTAATAATTCTGCACTCCCTGTATAGTGTGCAAGATAGTGTCAAACGCTGCAGTTAAATCAAGAAGCATTAATATAGATAGAAGTCCCGATTCAGCCGCTACCAGTAAGATATCAGAAATCTTAACAAGGGCAGCCTCAGTACTGAGATGTAAACGAAAGCCAGATTGACATTGTTCATATAGATGGTCATGTACTTTAGATGGATGGAAATGATCAAAGCTTAGATCAGCACCTGGCTTCTTGAGTACTAGAGTTATTATTGCAGTTTTTTAAAGTGAATATGGAAGAATACCAGAAATAATAGAAGAATGAATAATATCATTGCTTAACAAAGAAAGAACAGGTGAACAAACTTTGACTAAGTGGGTTGGAAGAGGATCTAATTGACAAGTGGTGGAATTAGATTTTCAAATAATTGTAGTCATCTCATCTCATCTCATCTATTGTAGGAACTAGTTTAAATGTAGAGAGAGTACAAGATGGTTGAGGAAGATGAAAGGACAAGAAGAATAACAGGCTAGATTCAAAGCCAAATTGTATTATATTAACACAATTCAAAATAACTGTTCTCTGTTGTAATATATTTTGAAATGCAATTTATTCCTGTGTATTTCAGCATTATCACTCCAGACATTAGGGTCACATGATCCTTCAGAAATCTTCTAATTTGCTGATTTGATGCTCAAAAAACATTTCTTATTCTTGTAATTTTGAAAACAGTTGTGCTGCTTAATATTTTTTATGGAAATTGTTCATTTTATTAATCGTAATTTTTTTCCCAGTTAAAAACACGTTTTTCATGAATACAAATTAATGAAATCATTTATTTGAAACTGATTTTTTTGTAACAATATAAAAGGCTTTTCTGTCACTTTTGATCGATTGAATGCCTCCTTGCTGAATAAAAGTATTAATTTATTTAAAAATTATTAAAGTGCCCCAATTATGGATTTTTGAAAATGACATTTCATGTAGTGTGTATTGTGTAACATAGCTCTAAGTGAATAAAAAACATCCTGCAAAGTTTTAAATCTGAAAGTGCACTGTATATAAAGTTATTGTCCCTCAAAATGTAAGGCAATTAAACAAATCGTTTTTTAAATGAATCCCAAGCCGTTTCGTTGTGTCATCAAGACAAAACTACATTGACACTTTGAAAAAATTAATCATGGAGCGAATCCTTTGGGAATCGTTGAGCAAATAAGATAAAATGACCTTGCATGCATGTAAACCTGTTGTTGGGGACTCCCAAAAAAAAAACAGGAACCTTTCAAATGCCATAATAGGGGAACTTTAAATCAAATCTTAAAAAAATCTTAAACCAAATCTCAAAACTTTTAATGGGTTTTATGACTTTACAGTGTTAGGCTGTGTATTATGGATTATGGTTGGTTTATATAAATAACAGTCTACAATAAAGAAAAGGAAAATCTAGTTTAAAACCATGCCAAGTTTTTAGAAATGTATTTTTTTATTCATGTTAGTTTAGATAAAATGTATGTTAATTCAGAAATTAAAAATTTCGTCATAGAGGTGTATTCTGTATGTACTAATCGCATTTTTGATGCATTTTTTAAATAAATCAATAGATCCAGACACATATTGAGCATGATGTCACTGGCCCTTATGTGCTCAGATCATGGCCTCATGCACTCCAGCAAATCAAATTTCAGATGAAAGTGACATGTGGCCAATCTCAAGGGCACCTCACTTGTGGGTAATGAGAGTGGAACAGAGCGCTGTTCATTCATCCCTCAGTACTGAGACTCGAACCCATGACCTTTGGAGTCTGGCTCTCTAACCATAAGGCCCTATGAATTCATGAAGCATGACAGAAAAACACTAGACTGTGCATGACTGACATAAAGCTTGGATAAGATTGTTGGTTTGAACACAAAGAGGGGAACTTATTATCTTGTTATCTGTGACACTGATACTCTGATGAAAACAGTGAGCCATTGCCAATTAGCAAACTGCGTTTCTATTCAATGCTTGTTCCATCAAAATATTCTCAGCAATGCACATGTGCTCCATTTTGCAGTTTTTTCTTGGCCAAGAACAGCCCACTTAAACAGGAAGAGACCATCTGACCAGCATGTACAGTGACCAGCCACAATTTGTTTTTCCTTTTGTGCCATTTAGTGGCAGGTAAATCTGAAATGAGTGAATCCACAATAGTATCCCTTTAAAAGTGCGGGTATAAACCTGCCAATCAGATCAGAGCTTGAGATTTTGGCAAGGGCTTGATGTTTTTGTTTGCAATAATCATCCGATGGTCTCTGAATGGACTGTGGTCTGCCACTGGTTCATATCCAACTTGACGATGGGCTCTCAGGTGAGGTCATGTGAGTCTTTGGAAGGACGTTGTGGAATTTGGGCTAGAGTCGCTGAAAGAAAGTCAAATTCGTGACGGCTCGTGGACAGCTTGCCATCCTCACGCCCTCTTAACAGGAGCACTGCAAGCTTGCTTGATGACACTTCTGCACTCTCATGCTTATTAAAAGATCAGTTTTGCAGTTTTTAGGAAAAGATGGGTTTCTTAGACAGTATTTCCCGGCCAGCTTTTAAGGTTGAATTACTGCAGCAGAAGGTCTCTAAGGCATTAGCTCAGTGTTTAATATTCTCGCTGCTGGACTGCTATGCCACAGAGGTAGCACATAGTCACTAAACTCTCATGTGTGTAGAAGATCACAGTTGATGTGGACACAGACAATAGCTTGGTTAAAAATGCCTGTGTTGGCATTACATCAGTATACTGTAAAAAAGGAATTGTTGAAAAAAAACGTTCAAATATGACCAGACCTGATGCATTCAGATTATCATCACTATTATTATTATTATTATTATTATTATTTTAATTTGACCTGCATTTTGTTTGGTCAATTTGAATCTTGTACATATACCTCAACTCTATCAGTGATGGGGTAACGCATTACAAGAAATGTAATCCGATTACTTTTTTCTATTACTTAACTAGTAAAGTAATGGATTACTTTTAAATTTACAACAAAATATTACTTAAAAAAAAGTATTACTTGTTTTTCCATTTATTGACTGAGCTCTCCTGTCCCCATGTTGAGAGTAATCAGAAGTAGAGGTAAGATCGGGCCTAAAAAATCCAGCCCGACCCCACCCGGGCCCACGGGCATTAAAGCCCGACCCAGCCCGAGTCCGACCAATTAACTTGATTTGCAGGCCCGAGCCCGAAGCAAACCCGAAATTTAAATTTATCCCATAGTATTTTTGGCAGAAAAAAAATGCAAGATTTCTTAAGGTTAAAATAATCTACATATTTTTATGATCATGATAAATGCATTTGCACAACGAAATAACGCTGGAACACGCACTCGCTTAATTACGCGGAGAAATACTGCAACCCACTAGGCTTTAAATAGAATAATGCAAATCTAATAAATGGGAAAAGATATATGAAATTGTTATTTCTATAGTTTTGTTTAAACGAAATTTAAAATAAAAGCTTTAATTTTCTCTATCTTTAATTTTGTCTGAAAATGGAAAAGCTAACGAAATGAAGTAAGAGCAAGAACACAGAAATACAATAAATCTACATAAATAAACTAGATAAATTAATAAAGAATAACATTCTTTATTTTAATGATTTGCATTGGAACACACAAAAAACAACCTGCTTTAAGAAGCATTGAAACAAAATAAATAGGAACATTTTCAGGAACACGCTTTTAGAATAAAAAAATCACACTATAGGTCCCTAACGTAAGAACAGACCTGCTGTAAAGAGTAATTTAACATAATATATAAATAGGCAAGCTAGATAAAATACAACATTACTAATTTGAATAAATAAGAACAAAAATAATGTGTTAAGACCATTATTAAAAAAATAAAGAACCAAACAAAGTGCGTAAATGCTCTTTGCTCTCATATGAAAGCAAAGCGCCACACTGACTACATTCAGCGAAGCCAACACAAGTTTCTGTATCATTTTCCACTATCAATTTGAAGCTTTTCCACACTTCACTCTTACCGGCGGTGCGTGTTTGCCTTTTCAATTCCCCTGTCTTAAGTTTATCCTTGACTTCTTGCTGCTCCATATCGGGGATACCTGGTCAAAATAGAATAGATGCGGAGGGACATGCGGCGGAGGGAAGATTACATTCACGACACGTGTCGTGAACAAAGCGTGCTCTGGCTCTGCTCTTCCTGTTTAGTAGTAGTTATATAGCAATTACCATCGCCTTCTCTGTTTTATCCAAATTATTTATTTATAACAAGTATTCCTTAGTTTAGTATACATTTTTATAAAAATATATTTATTAAAAAAGTCAGCGAGAAAGAAGCCCGGCCCGTCCCGACCCGAACGTAATGATTGACATTTTAGTCCCGACCCGACCCTAATTTCGGGCCGGGTCGGGCTCTGACTCGGGCTCGGGCTTAAGGTCTTACCTCTAATCAGAAGTAGTTTTAGACAATGTTTTGTAATGTTATTGTAGTTCACTCTCAGAAAAAAGATACAACGCTGTCACTGGGGCAGTACCTTAAGGTACAACAGTGAAAGCCATGTACCTTTTTTTCTGACAGGGTTCTAGACTATGGGCCCTATTTTAACAATCTAAGAGCATGGTCTGAAGCACTCAGTGCAAGAGCACTTAGGGTGTGTCCGAATCCACTTTTGCTAGTTTAACGATGGGAAAAATGGTCGGCGGGCATGGTCTAAAAGGTTTTCTTAATGAGTAATGGGTGTGTTTTGGGCATATCGTGCAATAAACCAATCCGAGTCTCATCTCCCATTCCCTTTAAAAGCCACCGTGGCGGATTCACTATTTACATGGTGAAATATAGACACCCTTGTTGGGGAAAAATTTAATCACAGAAGATTTAATCTTCCAGACCTGTTTTCTCAATTGTGTTTTAAATGAGTCAGATCAAAGAGGCCCCACCTGTGGGAGCCCAAACATTGCCCCTTTTATCTTTTATGGCTCTTGGAATTGGAGTTCCTGACTAGCATCTATGCGTTTGAATAGTTATGCTGATTAGGAGTAGGTGATACTCTGTCTGTTGTTACAGATGAAGGACCATTGTGTTTCTTGCTTTTAATTGCTCAAGGCGAAACCTTCAGTGGGTTTCGCCAGATGTATGGGAAATTACTGAAGGGGTTATTTAGACATTGGGGGTATAAGAAGCTTGTGGCTTCTTTGTGTCTCCAGTTCACACTCAAGGCAGCCCGAGCGGCTGCACTGACCGTGGCTCTTCCTTGCAAGGAAATAAATCTTTATAAAGACAATTGGATCATGGTTTGTCTCTTATTAGTGATGTCGATGAATTAATTTTTGCCATTACACCCTCAACCTGACGAGTCAGTTTACATACATGTGTGTATTGTGTGTACAATTGGTTAAATAAGTAACCAATTTCATTCGTCATTACTGCAAATAGGTAATTCTGACTTATCTGGCTATCACCAGACCAAGCTCAATTTAAGATTGAACATTGGTCTGGGGACTCTGCTATGTATTTTCTACTGCACAAGAGGTGTGATAAACGAGCATAAATGATATGGCCCTGTACGCAATCGGATAGTCCTTCAACCAATCAGACCACAAGAGGCATGATAAACGAGTATAATTCAAATGACTCTGTACGCAATCGGATAGTCCTTCAACCAATCAGACCACAAGAGGTGTGATCAACGGGCAACGACCCATCATTTCTCTATCCGTCATCGTGTTAAACCCGCCAATAGCGGGCCAGGTGGATAAGGCAGTCTGTGATTGGTTCCCGCAAAAGTGTAACAGAAGCAGTAGAAATGAATGTACAGGTTTCCAGACTGAGTTTGCAGGGCGAAATCAAATCGCCGGCAGATCAGGCTGGGTTTACCCAGTTTAAATTCTCACATGTATGTCTATCCATTATGACAAGTAGGCATTTTTATCTTTATGAACATAATAATAATCTTTTACATTGTAATCCTTTTATTTTTAATATTTATAAAGGTTTGTGTGCTGCTGCGCGTTCCTGTGTGTGTAACAAGCAGAGTGTATGCGTGTTGTGCACCCACCTATAGGCGCATATTACTAATGCACCCATTAAATAACAAAAAATACTGCTCTATTGACAAATAACTATTCTACTTATTGGGACAACATTTGTGGGAATTGTATTGGTCTAGCAAGGGTTTTTACATAGTGTCAAGTAATTCACTTTACTTAGTATTTGTAACACCAAAGGTCCGGCAAACCGGAAAATATGTTGATGCTTTTTTTTACACTGCATAGCAAGTAAGTAGATGTCAACCAATTTCTCTTTTTTGATGATGCTCATGTGAATTGATCTAATGCCACATTAAGCGCTTGTTCAGACTGAGTCATTCATCATTTAAGAGCGGTACTGTATGTACCTTTTAAACACCATCTGTCTTTTAAGGTTGTCATCATGGAACATGTTTCCATCACTGTCCCACTGTTCTCTCACTATCTATTTCCGTCCCTCTTACTTCATCTTCATAAGTCCCATCCAGATTTCCAAGGCTACAGTTTTCTGCATGTGGGAACGTACTCTTTGTCAAAGCTCAGTAGTTTCATGTTTCCACAGGTTTCATTGCAGAAGCGAGGCGTATTGTCCCACCCCACCCCCTTTAGGGGCATCACAGCGGCTGGAAATAATCTCCAATGATCATAATGGCTTTATATAATATCTGGAGCAGCCACAGGTAGATAAACATAGACCAGCACAAAAGAGGATGAATGGGCCTACAAACACAAATGATCTGGGGAAAAAAAATCCTGGAAGTGGTGAATTGACAAATGAACAGAAGTAAAAACAGACACGCACTAAGCAAAATCATACTTTTATATACCTGATTTGTCTGGGATCTGCCTGGTTTTTGTCTTGAAATTGCCCTCAACCCTCAAGTCGGCATCGAATGGAAGTTATGATAATCTTTTCTTCCCTATTGTTTGTACCATATGAAATATGAAGTTGCTGTCTAATATAACACCCAGGTCTTTTACTGTAGAGGATAAAGTAACAATACATCCTTCTAAATTCAAATTGTATTCTGAGAGATTCTGTGTATTGTGACGTACAGTATATCCGAGTGAAACGGCTTCTTAAACAAGAAAAGATGTAGGACAGGACTTGATTTTGTCTGTAGGGAATTGATTGGCTGGTTGCGGTTTGCTATTGGTGGATCTCTTGCGAGTGACAGGTTATCGTCCCGCCCTCGTGCCAGTAAACATGTCGTCAGAGAAGAGAAGAGAAGAGAAGAGGGAGCGGAAGTTACTTTGATTTAAAATTATGGGGGCACATGAATTAAAAACAGTGATGATGTGCACAGATAAATCATTTATAATAAATACTGCAATATTCCATAAAAAAAATAAGAATGGTCTATTTTGATTTCATGGTGACTTTAAAGGAACGTTCTGGGATAAAAACAATTTAAAGGGGTGAAGAATTGAGAAATCAACTTTCCCTTGAGCCTTTGATATATAAAAGTTCATTGTGATATAAATATCTTGTAAGTTTCGGAGCTGAAAACGTCCTTGTTAGTCGAAGAAAAGCTTTTATTGACACCAGGCCCAGAAAATGAGAGATCTCAGAATATGTCAACCATTGACGTCATCGTATGCTGAAACGCCGCCTCAACAGATAAATATGTACGCCTGCTTCTGTAGCCCCTCCCACCGACTCGTGGAGCTAAACGGATCGTGCTACTGAGCAATAAACATGTCGAAGATAGCAAGATATTGCGCTGTGCCTGGTTGTGGAAGAACACTGTCGCTGCATAAGCTTCCTTCGGATTCTAATATTAGGAAATGTGTGGTTGAATTTTTAATGAATATCCAGCTCACGTGGGGAAGACATTGCACGTATGTTCATCTAACCATGGATTCATTTGTAAACAGGATGAGATTACATGAATGAATGAAGCAACACACAAATGTGAGTAAAAAATTTTTTTTTATATGTGATAGTATTGCATTGTTACAGATCAAATACAATGTTACATTGTGTACATGTCTAATTAAACATAACTTACCACTGTCACAGGGCTCACAAAGCCCAATGTCATCTTAAATAGTGAAATAACTTTACTTTCTTGATGTGTGTTGATATTTGATATTTGAAGGAAAAATACAATCGCGTTTTGATCATGCTGTCTGCAACGTACTTGGCGCGTGCCAGTGATGCGCGGGTTGATCCAAAATGAGTCATCCAAAAATATTTTTAATGATATCATTCTTCAAGCAGGGTCGAAACATAAACATCGCGTTCATCAATAATATGCATCTAGACAGCGGAAATGGAAAATGATGGGCCGCCTTGAGAACTGCCTGCTCTCGCCGCTGCACCTCTGATCGCACCACGTCAGGGCCTGAAACATTTTCTCAATGGCCCAATGACACTACGATGAGCATTTACTACTTTTAAAAAATGCGGGTCGGGTACAATATTTTCTTCTTTTTTTTAGCGGTCCGAGTTGCGGGCGGGTTAGTTGAAAACGTCAGTCGGGTGCGGGTTGTTTATACATTGACCCGCGCATCACTGGTGCGAGCGTATATCCACCGATCGGGCGGGCCTAGTAATATAAAATATTCATTATAAAATATAATATTCAAATATTCATAAAACATTCATATTAATCGCGGGTTGATGAGAGATAAATCATTGTGTTTGTTTGATAAAGACATTTTGCGAGCCCTGAAGGACGAATCATTCCGGTTGCTGTTTCCCCACACACTTTCAAAACAATGCCTCGCGTGTACTCACGGGGGAGCTGAAGCTCATTAAATATGCAAAGCTTATCCAGTCATAGCAGTGGGCGTTTACTTCCAAGTCTTCAGTGCAGCACGGCCATCAAAACTGAGCGTGCAGGAGAGAGCCTCAAAACCAGGGCAGAAAATAGCCTATTACTTATTCATTATGATGTTTTTGAATGTAAAAACTGTGTGAACGTCACAAGTAGACCTCAGACAACGGTACAAAAAAATTATCATGACACCTTTTAAGCAATAGTTCTGCTGTATTCATCTCTGAAATTGATTTGGGATAGGAGCTGTCAAAGTCCAAAAAGGATGAAAAAGCACCTTAACATTAATTTAAAAGAAGTCCAAAATGTACAACTCATGTCTTGACAGTTTAAAACCGGTAAACCTGGTCGCTTTCGCATTATGTTCTAAGGTACAATCTTACCGTAGTAACCATAACTGGTTCATTCACCTATAAATGTTCTAAATCATCTAAAATGTTGACAACAACTTGACAGCTCAAATAAAAGAAACTTGTACTGAACAATACAAGCTGCACGCTTTTGCTTTCGTCGTGTTGGCCCATATTCTTCTACTGTTACATCATAACTGTAAACTTTTTTTTTAGCTGTTATATTACATTCCTTAGTAACCCACATCATGCTGCAGATGCTGTTCATGGATATTACGCCTGGATTCCTTAAATGCTCTTTGTCTCGAGTAATAAAAAGACTGCAGTGGACATTTGAATTAAGCTGTAGTCATATTTTGATTTTTATGAAGGTTTCTACATGTCGCTTGTTGACTTTTACTAGAAAATTTGGCAGACACAAGAAGGATCTCTAGACATATTTTAAGGAAAGAGATGTTCTCAATGTCAGCAAATATGCCACTTTGAAGCCAGTGTGTGAGAACATGCTGCGAGGGAGTCAGGGAAATATATTTATTTGATGATTTGTGAGTGAAAGAAAAAGAGACAAAGGAGAAGATTGACAGAGCGTAAAGAGATGAAGGTGTCTCTCTCTCTCTCTCTCTCTCTCTCTCTCTCTCTCTCTCTCTCTCTCTCTCTCTCTCTCTCTCTGTCCCAGCGCTTGTGATGGTTATTGCGTATAAATCTTTAGCGTGAAGGAGAGAGGTGTCAAGTTGCGCAAACAGAACGGCCAAGTGTGTGTGTGCGCGTGTAAACCCACTGACCTCGCCCTCTGGTGAAGAGCGAGCAATTAGGACCTGCCTGTGATATACACACACACTGCTGATAACACACACCGATCATAACCGTTTCTTGAGTGCCAGCAAATATCCAGTCACACGAAGGAGAATGTTTTGCATGTTATGTCATTTTGCATGTCAAACAAACATGATTAAAAATGTAATCAAATTAATTAAAATCTGCTGATTATAAAGATAAATCATTATTAATTATAATTATATGTTATATTGTTTATAATTGATTATTATTCATATAATAGTTGTAGTGACAGTATTTATTATGTGGGCTTTAGAAATCAGTATAGGGATGCACTAATATTGAAATTCTTTAATAATATTAATAATAATATTTTAAAAAATAATTAAAGCAACTATTTTCATGTAAAAAAATGAAAATAAGGTAATTATTTTATGTTCTAGCTGATAAAAGAGACAATATTAAAATACTGTACTATTTTACAGAATAAAAAAATATATAAAACACTAACTGAAATCAGTCATTTAAAAGATAATTTTAGTAATGAAAGTGCATTTATTACAATATTATAATGTACAGTATGAGAAATGGATGTTCATTTGAGATTTGCTAGCGATTACGGTAACACTTTAGAATAATGGTCATTAGTTAACATTAGTTAACTACATTAGTTAACATGAATTAATAATGAACTGCACTTATAAAGCGTTTATTAATCTTTGTTAATGTTAATTTCAACATTTACTAATGCTTTATTAAAATCTTGTTAACATTAGTTAATGCACTGTGAACTAACATGAACAAACCATGAACAGCTGTATTTATATTAACTAACATTAACAAAGATGAACAAATACCGTAACAATGTACTGCTCATGGTTAGTTCATGTTAGCTAATACATTAACTAATGTTAACTAATGACCATTATTCTAAAGTGTTACGCGATTACATTTAGCATTGTTACAAATTTTTTGGTGTTTTTAAAGATCAACAGTAAGTAAGTGCTTGATGACAGCAAATGTATCTAAATCTAAAAAACACAAAAATGTAAAAAGGCCATTTTGGTAAGTTGGTTATGTCTTAAAGGAACACTCCACTTTAAAAAAAAAAAGAAAAAAAAGGCTAATTTTCCAACTCCCCTAGAGTTTTTTTCCCCTAGAGTTTTACCATTTTTGAATCCATTCAGCCGATCTCAGGCACTGCGTAATATCACTGCGCCGCTGCACCCATGGTACGACTCAAAGTTCCTTGATTACTACGCAGGAATGAGAGTATAGTTCCTAACCATATCAGTCTAGAAAATCACAAATTTTCATTTTCCGTCAGTCTTAGTACACGATGTAACTACAGAAGAGTCCAGTTTTTAATAGGAAAAATATTGAGACTCTTTGGTCATTTTTGAGCGAGATGCTAACGGTCTAATCAGATTCAATGATCTATGCTAAGCTATGCTAAAAGTGCTACCCCCAGGCCCAAAGATCGGGTCAATGGAATCGAAAACAGTAAAACCCAACTGTTTAACTGGGAGTTGGAAAATGAGCCTATTTTTTTTAGTGGAGTGTTTAAATGGAGTGTTCCTTTAAGTGAATGTAAACAGTTGAGATGAGAAACAATTGCATTCTGCCTTAAAGTGACAGCAGCCTAATATTACTGCTTTAGTCTGTGTCATTAATGTTAATCAAACAACAAAAGACAAGTAAATCACTCACTGCTCTGGACTGAAAAACTTTTGTAGCTATAATAATGATTAATCTATATATTGTATACAGTGAAGACTATGCAGTATTTTACATTTGATTACTTTACTCAGATTCTGTTGTAGGCTGTTACTTAGAAAAATCTGAATTTTGTATTGTATTTATTTGTACATTTTGTTCTTAGTGTATTGCTGATTGTTTACTTGTATTCTGTAGGCTAACTGTTTTAAGGACCTTTTACTTAGCTACATTAGTTAGTTAACTATTAGTGTTTGCTGAAGTAACCTAATTGTCTAAAATGACTGATAAAAAAAGACTTTGGGCCTCATTCATGAAACACGAACAGAAGGAATTTGTGTGTAAATCAATCGCTCTGACGTAAATGTTCAGATTCACAAAAATATTCGTATTTTTCAAAATGTTAGTTGGTACGACAGAAATGTACACCTGCTCGCTACCACGTGTAAATGGTGCGTAAAACATTTAAACATTCTGTGTTCTAATTTAGGCAAACTGATGACATTGCATTTTGATGCACTATGTACCATAACAATATTTCAGTTATAGTTCAGTTCGGTTAATATTTCAGAGTTGATTTGCCCTTTTTTAATTTTTATGTTCAACGTTGGGTAATAGGCAGTATACTCGTCACTGTCACTTTTTACCTGGCCGTCCAATCACAGTGGAGGAGGGGCGGGACAAATATTCGACTAGGCTTGTACCAGCAAACCGTAAATGCCCCTGGTTCACCCCAGAGCTCAGGCTGTCCGCCGTCTTGAACGGCTATATAAGAAAACTGGCCTTACAATTCACTCCATGCTCTACACCGAACATACTGAGACATATAGGGATGCCCTCAATGCTGCCCGCTCAAACTATTACTCTTCTCTCATAACCTCCTCCATGTCCAGGCCAAAAACTCTATTCAGGACTGTAGACAAACTCCTCAAACCACTTGTCATTGCCTGTCCTAAGACCCCGGAGCAGTGCCAGGCCTTCTTACACTTCTTTGAAGATAAAATTTGCCAAATTTACCACTCCTTCAACTCCACTGCTATTACTCTCTCTTCTTCTCCACCCTCAATGGGCCCTCAGCTCTCCCATTTCACCACTATTGACTCCCTCACTATCACTGACATCATTACTAAGTCAAATTCCTCATCATGTCAGCTTGCCCTGTCCCCACCCCTCTACTTAAGGCCTGTGCCACATCCCTATCTAAACCCATTACACTGATTGTAAATACCTGCCTCAACTCTGGTGTTGTGCCTGTTGCTCTCAAGACTGCTGCAGTTACACCCATTCTCAAAAAACCTGATTCCGACCCAACATCACTGTCAAACTACCGCCCTATCTCCAACCTACCCTTCTTGGCCAAGGTACTGGAAAGAGTGGTGGCGTCACAATTACACACCTTTCTCAACCACCACGACCTGTATGACCCTTTTCAATCAGGCTTACGTTCATGTCACAGTACAGAGACTGCCCTACTACGCATAGTTAACGACCTCCTCCTGTCTGCTGACTCTGGTTCATTTAATATCCTCCTTGACCTTAGTGCTGCTTTTGATACCATCAACCACAGTGTTCTAATCTCCCGTCTGTCTGCTATTGGTGTTTCTGGCACAGCCCTCAATTGGTTTCAGTCATACCTCACTAACAGAAAACAGTTTGTCACACTTGGTCCACATCAGTCTACCAAGTCTCCAGTCACTCGTGGTGTCCCCCAGGGTTCTGTTCTTGGGCCCCTCCTCTTTCTCATATACATCCTCCCTCTTGGCCAGATCATCCGCAGACACGGTCTACATTTCCACTGCTATGCAGATGACATTCAACTTTATCTTACCACTACCTCTCCCTCTGACCCCCCACCACGCTCCCTCACTGACTGCCTTTCTGATTTAAAATCATGGATGCAAAACAACTTTCTCAAACTCAATACAGATAAAATAGAAATTCTGCTGATTGGCCCCAAAAGCATGCTCTCCAAACCTCAAACTGTCACTCTTAACATTGATGTTTCACTTTTCCACTCCACCCCGGTTGTCAAAAACCTTGGCATTCACCTTGATTCAACCCTCACCTTTGATCACCATATCAAATCACTCACTAAGACTGCCTTCTTTCACCTCCGCAACATTGCCCGCCTCCGCCCCTTACTCTCTGTTAGTGATGCACAGACTTTGGTCCACTCCTTCATTATGTCCCGTCTAGATTACTGCAACTCACTCTTCCTTGGTCTCCCCTCTAAATCCCTTCAAAGATTGCAATATATTCAAAACTCTGCAGCCAGGCTCCTCACCCATACCAAACGATCGGCACACATCACCCCCAAATGATTTCAATATTGACCAAAATAATCATGATTTTTACCATAACCGAGCAGCTCTTACGACACAGTGCGACACACTCTGCTGCTTATGGGGCTGCCTAGAGCAGACCGATCAGAGTGCTTATGATGACCCCTGTCCACTGTCGAAAGTGCCTACAATGCTGACACACGAGTGTCAGAACTGACCTTGGAGCAGTGGAAGAAGGTTGCCTGGTCCAATGAGTCCTGTTTTTTTGTGTGTGCGCTGTTTACCTGGGGAAGTGATGCACCAGCATGCACTGTGGGACGATGACAAGCTGGTGGAGGGTGTGTGATGCTCTGGGAAACCCTGGGTCCTGCCAATCATGTGGATGTGAATTTGACATGTGTCACCAACCATTGTGGCAGACCAGGTACACCCCTTCATGACAATGGTGTTCCCTGGTGGAAGAGGCCTCTTTCAGCAGGATAATACACCCTGTCACACTGCACACATTGTCCAGGAATGGTTTGAGGAACATTTCGAACAGTACGAGGCGAATGTGTCGTGTCTTTCTGTTCTTGGCAAATTGCACCTATTTTAAGATCCTTTGTTAAATTAAAGGGGTCCTATAATGCCCCTTTTTGCAAGATTTAAAATATGTCTCTGATGTCCCCAGAGTGTGTATGTGGAGTTTTAGCTCAAAATACTCCACAGGTAATTTTTTATAGTTAAAATGATCACTTTTTGAGGGTGAGCTAAAACGCACAGTTTTTGTGTTTCTCTTTAAATGCAAATGAAGCTCCCAGGGCGGACCTTCAAGAGCTCATGTTCGAACGGTCTTTAAGTCATTGATTAGCATATTCTGTCATGATAATCTATAAATCGCTCATTTGGGAACTGTTGTATGTTGCATGAAGAATAGGTATAGTTTAGTTTAATTACGGTTATAACTCATGTTGTCATCTTGCTTTCATGACACGCTATTGCATTTGTGTTCGTACTGTATTGCAATAAATGTGAAAAGACGGATGTGACAGCTTGAGCAGACTCCCAAATGTGCTCTACTTGCTTGCGTGTTCCCATGGGCGGGGTTTATGTACATTTTAGGGTTAGTGATGTCACTAACCCGTGAAGAAGTTTGTTGTAGTTCCTACCAGCCGTTGTTGTAGTCCTTAAAAAGCGATTTCTTTAAAATAAAATATCTCCCTTTGATTTGAACTTTGAGCGTTGTAACTTTGCAAGTGTTGTTTATGCTCAAACAGCAACATTACACACTAACTCAAGTTAAATCATAACCAATCACCCCTTTAAAAGTAGTTAAAATGGTTTAAAAATGTATCCCAACCCTTTTTTCTTTGTGTCTCAATATATTTGAGCACAAGAATACATTTTATGTGGACAAAAACATACTTAACATTTAGGTGTTATTTCAAGGTTGAATTGCTATGTACGGGTCAGAGGGCATGATTAAAAGCATACATTTGTTAACATAATTTTTTCATTTAAAAGTGTACAATTTTTAACTATTTTTTCTGTAGTAAATTCTACTAATTTAACACGTCAAACTGACAGCTTGGATATAACACTATTGTTGATGTCTATTGTTGAAGCACTAAAAGCGTCCATTTGCACGTGCACGCTGACTCACACATGCACACACACAAACCAGGCCTGGTTTTGCTTGAACAGAAACTCTAATGTAAACAGAGCTCACAGCCATCTGCCTAATGTCAGTGTGGCCAGCAGGCTCTGCCTCACACACACACACACACACACACACACCACTCTACAGCATTGCCTCTTGCCTGTCCCTTTGGTTTCTCATTTCACATACTGTGTGCTGGAGCAAACCATTGTTTGTCAAACCCATTGTTTTATCTTATGTAGAGCAGCATATAGTACAACATCGTCTCTGCTATCATTTCAGATAAATCCTCTGTAGTTTTCAAAACAGCACAGACATAAACTATCCAGTTAGCTATAAGAGGCTATTAGATTAATATGGCTGCTATAAACCTGCCTGTTTGACACAGTAAAGTGGCACTGAGAAATTATTTCAGTTTATTGCTTACTCTTAATATCAAATGGTCACGCTTGGTCTGCACATTACTTGGTGCATGACAGTGGAAGAAGGGTTATAATATTGACTGATTGCTTTTCCACCATTAATAGTGCTTAATTTAGAGTTGATTGACCTCTGACTGTATTCATTCTGCAAAAAAAATCCAAGAACGATAACTATAAAGAAAACTATAATGATAACTTTATAGAATCCACACCAACGCACAATATCATTCTGTTTATTATAAGTACGCTGCAGTTTTGTCGTCTGCCGCTTTGAATGCTCAAGCTCTTTAAAGCAGGATGGATTTTGATTGGCTGTCAGTGTGTTTTCATTCATCAGCTGGAAAAAAATGTTCTGAAAGCAATTCCAATGATATCGTTTCTCTGTGCCGTTACCGTTGTAGTTGTGGTGTGGACTCTATTATTTAATATTTAGAACAATATTTAGAACTACTGTACATCTTCATCGTTATAGCTATTGTCCTTAGTGTGAGCTTAGTCGTAACAACTCCAAACTGATTCCCTCTGCAGTAACATTACTTGGCATCCTTTTTTCTTTTTTTTACAGGCTAGAACAAATATTGAAAATGTATGATATATTCAACTTACCATTTTGATCCTGACAGTTTTCTATTTTAATTAAATAAAAAAAAAAAGATTCAGGTTTGCTCTGTTTCTTGTATCACAGCATAGATATTTTCATGACATCTTTTATTTAAACCTCATTAGCAACAATACCAATATGGTTGAGAGGTTTGCCTAATTTACAGTTATTTTGACGTGAAAATTCACAATTTGATGTTGGTTATTTTGAAATGCTGGTGAATTTGATTCACTGTCATCACTGCATTTTTAATAGAGGTGGACTCTGGTGGACATTCCTGTAGTCAGTATGCCAATTGCACGCTCTCTCAAAACTTGCGACATCTGTGGCATTGTGCTGTGTGATAAAACTGCACATTTTTGAGTGGCCTTTAATTGTGGCCAGCCTAAGGCACACCTGTGTAATAATCATGGTTTCTATTCAGCATCTTGATATGCCATACCTGTGAGGTGGATGGATTATCTCGGCAAAGGAGAAGTGCTCACTAACACAGATTTAGACAGATTTGTGAACAATATTTGGAAGGAATAGGCCTTTTGTGTACATACAAAAAGTCTTAGATCTTTGAGTTCGGCAAAAACAAAAGTGTTGCGTTTATGATTTTGTTCAGTGTATATATATATATATATACCACACTAATACTGTGTTTGACCCCCTTTCGCCTTCAGAACTGCCTTAATTCTACGTGGCATTGATTCAACAAGGTGCTGAAAGCATTCTTTAGAAATGTTGGCCCATATTGATAGGATAGCATCTTGAAGTTAATGGAGATTTGTGGGATGCACATCCAGGGCACGAAGCTCCCGTTCCACCACATCCCAAAGATGCTCTATTGGGTTGAGATCTGGTGACTGTGGGGGCCATTTTAGTACAGTGAACTCATTGTCATGTTCAAGAAACCAATTTGAAATGATTCAAGCTTTGTGACATGGTGCATTATCCTGCTGGAAGTAGCCATAAGAGGATGGGTACATGGTGGTCATAAAGGGATGGACATGGTCAGAAACAATGCTCAGGTAGGCTGTGGCATTTAAACGGGGCCTAAAGTGTGCCAAGAAAACATCCCCCACACCATTACACCACCACCACCAGCCTGCACAGTGGTAACAAGGCATGATGGATCCATGTTCCCATTCTGTTTACGCCAAATTCTGACTCTACCATCTGAATGTCTCAACAGAAATCGAGACTCATCAGACCAGGCAACATTTTTCCAGTCTTCAACTGTCCAATTTTGGTGAGCTTGTGCCAATTGTAGCCTCTTTTTCCTATTTGTAGTGGAGTTGAGTGGTACCCGGTGGAGTCTTCTGCTGTTGTAACCCATCCGCCTCAAGGTTGTGCGTGTTGTGGCTTCACAAATGCTTTGCTGCATACCTTGGTTGTAACGAGTGGTTATTTCAATCAAAGTTGCTCTTCTATCAGCTTGACTCAGTCGGCCCCTTCTCCTCTGACCTCTAGCATCAACAAGGCATTTTCGTCCCACAGGACTGCCGCATACTGGATGTTTTTCCCTTTTCACACCATTCTTTTTAAACCCTAGAAATGGTTGTGCGTGAAAATCCCAGTAACTGAGCAGATTGTGAAATACTCAGACCGGCCCGTCTGGCACCAACAACCATGCCATGCTCAAAATTGCTTAAATCACCTTTCTTTCCCATTCTGACATTCAGTTTGGAGTTCAGGAGATTGTCTTGACCAGAATCACACCCCTAAATACATTGAATAAACTGCCATTTGATTGGTTGATTAGATAATTGCATTAAAGAGAAATTGAACAGGTGTTCCTAATAATCCTTTAGGTGAGTGTATACAGGTGCTGGTCATATAATTAGAATATCATCAAAAAGTTGATTTATTTCACTAATTCCGTTCAAAAAATGAAACTTGTATATTATATTCATTCATTACACACAGACTGATATATTTCAAATGTTTATTTATTTTCATTTTGATGATTATAACTGACAACTAAGGAAAATCCCAAATTCAGTATCTCAGAAAATTAGAATATTGTGATAAGGCAGATAATTAACTCAAAACACCTGCAAATGGTCTCACCTGTTACATGGCTCAAAAAATAACAAGATCACTTTAAAAATATATATATTGGCCAGCATTCCCTACAATAAAATATCTGAACTGGAGCAATTTCACTATTTTGGTTATATTTTCTGAAATGTTTTAATGACTTAAGCTTTCCCACAGCCACATAATGCATCCTCTGGTGTGACACAGAGTCACAGACGTAATTATTTAGCATAGGCCCACAAGTGGTTAATAATGATTCTGCAATTCTTTCAGCAGAGTGTAATGGTGTGAACCATGTGACCTGGAGTAACCCCCATCACTCTCCCATTACCCTCCTCCCTTCATTTACCCAAAGGAAGTAACAGTGTTGGCTCTGCTTCAGGCTCCATTTTTAGATCTGTTTTGGCTCCCCTAGTGTAAACTTCTCTACAGGAAGTAGCCTCTCTGGGTCAGAGGTTGGCTTTTCTTCCCATACTACAGTTGAGTAAAGCCCCAGAGTACGACAGATGTCCCAGGATTCCAGAGTGCTGATCTAAAGCTGGTTTTGTTGAAAGGTTTAACTGATCACTAGAGAGACATTACATTTATTTTATTGTTTATTTTTTTCTCCCCTCAGTTGAGTGCAAATGTGCTGATCTTCCTGTGCACCAACATCATTGGGATCTGCACCCACTACCCAGCAGAGGTCTCTCAGAGACAAGCCTTTCAGGAGACGCGAGGCTACATCCAGGCCCGACTGCACCTGCAAAGAGAGAACCAGCAGCAGGTCAGTTATCACAGGCTCTTAAAGGGATAGTTCACCCAAAAATGAAAAGTATCCCATAATTTACTCACCCTCAAGCCATCCTAGGTGTATATGACATTCTTCTTTCAGACGAATACAATCCGAGTTATATTAAAACATTTTCTGGATAATCCATGCTTTATAATTGTAGTGAATGGCAGCCCAAAATTTGATGCCTAAAAAAGTGCATCCATCCATTATAAAAGTGCTCCACACGGCTCCGGGGGTTTAATAAAGGCCTTTTAAAGCGAATTGATGGATTTGTTTAAGGAAAATATCCATATTTAACACGTTATAAAGTAAAATATCTAGCTTCTGGCGGACCGCCTTCCGTATGCAACTTACGAAGAAAGTGTAACGCCTGTAACACAGTTCAAACCGCTTGCGCTATGGATATTTTTCTTACAAAGACCCATCAATTCTCTTCAGACTACTCTACTCAATTGCCTTCATATTCTAATTATAACAGAGATAATAAAAGTCACTGGACAAGCCACCAGTATATATGCACTGGGATGCAGATGTTTTACATGCAATGAGCAACTACCTAAAGAAAGGATGGTTGATCTTCAGTAAGAAGAACTGCACAGTAATCTTTCTTTCTCTCTCACACACTCTTCTCTCCTCCCTACAATTTTCAGGAACGCCTGTTGTTGTCTGTTTTGCCAAGGCATGTCGCCATGGAAATGAAGGCTGACATCAATGCAAAAAAAGAAGACATGATGTTTCACAAGATCTACATCCAGAAACACGACAATGTCAGGTGAGCATTACTGTCATGTGTCAAACTGTGCCACATTAACTCAGGGTGGCACTGGACACCCCTAACATCTGACTGGCCACCCTGGGTGCCACCCCAAAATTTAGATCGCTATTGAAAGAAGCATTTAATTTGATGTGCGGCGACGCAGCACATTGTTCATATATTAACGTTGAATATTAAGAGAATATTAACTTTAGTTGCCAAACAGACGATTAAAGGCCCACTGAAATCAAAATGGAAGTTTTTCAGCTTTTAGTATGATTATCTTAGCCTTAAGGTTATGAATAAGCTGGTGTGTTCCAAAACAATGACAAATTTGCATTTAGGAGATATAAGCATTCAAAACTTACAGTCTCTCACTTCCGTTAAAACGAATCACAGGTTTTGATGACATCATCACAGACTTCACCTTCTCATCAAATCTTCTGTCCAATCAAATGCGCTCTAGAATCTGAAGTCCCGCCCCCTGCATTATAAATAGACCCTGAACTGCGTCTGAAAAAAACGGTCAGTTGTTCATGCATTTACTATTTTCTACATGGTGAATGGCACATAGTGCACTATACATGCGATAGGAAATGATTCAGACTGTGTAAATGTGCTTTCAGTTGAGGCGAATTAAGTCTGGGTTCACGATAGTTTCACGCGCACCGCCGCATCGCACACACATAGTCTAGACCAGAGCCGTTGACTACATAAACGAGAGCCCAGCGCGGATCATATGTGCGAGTCGGCGCAGACAACAAAACATATCGGACCAAATTCTGCACAGAGGGCTGTATTTCAAAGAGATATGGAAGACATTATGATGATAAACGGTTAGAGACTAGGAGGAAACTGGCTTTAACAAACAGAAAGGCTCTAGTCAAACTGCGGTATTAACGAAACGCTTTTGGCTGTTTCAAAAAAGGGGAGGAGCTGCTAGGAGCTTGAGCCGTTTCAGGGGAAATTACGTCAACACATTGAATAATGCTGCACATGTTTCAAAGCTCTTCAGTGGGCCTTTAAGAAAAAAGGGGGTCTCGCTCAAGCGCAGATATGTTCAAAATCCTGCCATGTCATTCACATAGTTTTCCATTAAATTACACAATGTTTCAAATACTTTACCCTGGAAGAGTGTGTATTTTCATTTTTTTTGTATTTTGCTTTCTGTGTAAAGTCTGTGCTTATGGAAATAAATAATATAGATTGCCCTTTCTGTTTCTTTATGCACAGTTTTTACAGCAAAACACATCGACGCCACTTTTTTTTCATTCTTGAAGTAAGCTTTTTGTCTGTATGGGACAAATGACACTGTTTTGCATTTCCACCTTGAACATGAGAACGTGATGCGTCTGGTGCGCGGCATATGGCGTTTCATCTATAGTGCGTGCATGTTACAGACATGCTCAAATTTGTTGGTACCCTTACAGCTCATTGAAATAATGCTTCATTCCTCCTGAAAAGTGATGCAATTAAAAGCTGTTGTATCATGTATACTTGCATGCCTTTGGTATGTCATAGAATAAAGATATTCTAAAATGGCCTGGACACATTTGTTGGTACCCCTTAGAAAAGATAATAAATAATATAATTGGATTATAGTGATATTTCAAACATAAAAAAGCCAGACTTGAATTTGCTAAAAATGCACATTGACAAGCCACAATCCTTCTGGGAGAATGTCCTTTAAACTGAGTCAAAACTGGAGCTTTTTGGCAAGTCACATCAGCTCTATGTTCACAGACGAAAAAAAATCAAGCTTTCAAAGAAAAGAACACCATGCCTACAGTGAAACATGGAGGAGGCTTGGTTATGTTTTGGGGCTGCTTTGCTGTGTCTGGCACAGGGTGCCTTGAATCTGTGCAGGGCACAATGAAATCTCAAGACTATCAAGGCATTCTGAAGCGAAACATACTGCCCAGTGTCAGAAAGCTCAGTCGCAGGTCATGGGTCCTCCAACAGGATAATGACCCAAAATATGATATATGATATATAAACTATGACCGGATATAGTCGGGCCTTATAGTATAAAGAGTAATGTATATATATAGGCCGGTTAGAATCGAGCCGTATGATATATAAATTATGACCGGACATAGTCGGGCCTTATAATATAAAGAGTAATGTATATATATATATAGGACGAATAGAATCGAGCCGTATGATATATAAACTATGACCGGACATTGTCGGGCCTTATAGTATAAAGAGTAATGTATATATATATAGGCCGGATAGAATCGAGCCGTATGATATATAAACTATGACCGGACATAGTCGGGTCTATAGTATGTAGGGTAACACATGCTTGTGGAAAACTGTGTTCCAAAATCGTATAGGGGTGAAGAGACCATTCCCCGGGGGGAAAGCCGCCTCTGGATAACATATCCGGACCCTGATTCAGGATACCTGGCACGTGAGCTGCTCTCAGGGAGCTCAGGTAGTGCTCTGCCCATATAAGGAGGTGTTTCGCCATGGAATGTAGGGAGCCTGATTTCAGGCCGCCCTGGCGATTTATATAGGATACCACTGACATGTTGTCCGTTCGGACCAGGACGTGGTGATCATATATATACGGAAGGAAAGCTTTCAGCGATAGAATGACCGCTTTCATCTCTAGACAGTTTATGTGCAGCTTTTTCTCTGACAAAGCCCATTGGCCAGAGACTGGCTTGCCCTTGTGTAGGGTGCCCCAACCTAGGTTGGATGCATCTGTCGAGACCACTTTCCGCTTCGTAACTGTACCCAAAGTAACACCTGTCTGATACCAGGTGGTCGCCTTCCAAGGAGCCAGAGCTTTGAGACAGCTGTGGTTCAATTTGATGCGAAATTGGCCCGATCGCCATGCGCGGGCCGGGATGCGGGAATTCAACCAGCGTTGAAGGGGGCGCATTTGTAATAGACCCAGTTTGAGTACTGCCGATGCCGAGGCCATAAGACCTAGCATCTTCTGGAAACGTTTGAGAGGAACGTAAACGCCATCTCTGAACGACACCGCCATGCTCTGAATAGAAAGGGCGCGCTGTGACGTAAGCCGCGCCCTCATCTGTATTGAGTCTATGACTGTACCCAGAAAAGATATCCTCTGGGTAGGAGACATTGAGCTCTTGGCGGTATTGATCCTGAGACCCACACATTCTAGATGGTTGAGGAGCCAGGACTTGTGTATCATCAACTGTGCCTCTGATTGGGCTATGACAAGCCAATCGTCGAGGTAGTTGAGTACCCGCATGCCTTTCAGTCTCAGCGGGGCTATGGCCACGTCCATGCACTTCGTAAAAATGCGGGGCGCCAGGGATAACCCGAACGGCAGGACTGTTTATTGATAAGCCTGACCCTCGAAGGCGAATCTCAAGAATGGCCTTTGACGTGGTGCTATCTGAATGTGAAAGTAGGCATCTTTCAGGTCGACTGTGAAAAACCAATCCCCCGGGCGAATGTGCGCGAGGATTTGAGGTGTTTGAATATAGGGGTGCATACTGTGAAGTGGGCACAACATCTACAGAGAAAAATCTATTTTTGAGATTTATTTGGGTCGCTGTGAGAACGGCGTTTGTGTGCAGGCGAGCGCTTTTGATAATGGGCTCGCCAATGAGTCGCCAGTCACCTGGTTGAAGGGAACTGGGAGACTGAGAGAGAGTGGTGGGGGTCCGGCTGAGGCGGGACCTGGCCACCTTCTCTTTCCTCTTATGGCTAGGATGGCTTCGGTGGTTCGGGTTTCAACGCAGCTTTGGGTCGAGGTTCCCGGAACTCAGACTGCCTGATGCGGCTCGTAGAGCGTGAGCGCTGCCGATGCCTAGACGTCGAGCGCTGCCTTGAAGTCGGCGGTGCAGCCTTGGCGGGTTGAGGGGGCGGAGCTTTGTGCCGGCCAGACGAGGAGCTGGAGCATTTGGGGAGAAATTGCTTCATAGCGTGCAACTCTTTCTGAGCCTCCGTAAAACGCTCGGCGAAGCCAACCACCGCCGGGCCGAACAAACCAGAGGAGGAGAAGGGGGCATCCAGAAAGGAGGCTTTGTCGGCGTCCTTCATCTCCGTGAGGTTCAGCCATAAGTGGCATTCTAAAACAGTCAGGTTGGCCATAGTCCTTCCGATGGCCTGCGCGTTGGCTTTGGTTCACAGTAATGGCCTCTTCGAGGGGAGGAAAACCCTTGTATCCTTTTTCCTTAGCGCCGTCGACAGAGGAGAGCACTGGGGAAAATGAGGATTTAGCACGAGCTGAGAAGGGGGCTTTCCACGCTTTTGTCAGCTTGTCGTGGACTTCTGGAAAGAAGGGAGCGTTCTTGTGAGGGGAGGAAAGGTGGCGGCTTTGCAGGAACCACTCGTCCAGCCTGCTTCGCGTTGTCTCCTGGGGGAGAGACCACTCTATTGGATTCGCTCTCTCAGCCGCCTCGCCACAGGCTCCTGCAGTTGCCGCGGCACAGCCAATCAGTGCGTAGCTCGCACTGTTCTATCGGCTGTGCAGCTGCACTGCATTTTACATAAGACACTTTATATAATAAAGTTTTTGCTTCATATTCTCGAGAAAAGGAGTTTTCCCATAACGTAATACGAGAGACCTTTCGAAAGGGAACGTTTGATTGCAGTGATTGCCTCAAAAGGTTGTGCAACAAAATATTAGGTTAGGGGTGCCATCATTTTTGTCCATGCCATTTTCATTTGTTTTAATATTTACAATATTATGTTGAATAAAAAAATCAAAAGCAATGTCAGATTTCTATTAAATATGGAATAAACAATGGTGAATGCCAATTACTTTTGTCAGTTTCAAGTTATTTTAGAGAAACTTGTGCATTCTTCGTTTTTTGTGGAGGCCTACCAGCAAATTTGAGCATGGCTGTACATGGGTCAAAACAATGGAAAACAAATAGGTATTACAAATGATATTCTTTCACAGTCTATGGACCCCGTATGTCTATGGTGGCTAAAGTAGCCTTGGCCACCCCATGTATAAAAGTCTAGTTCCGCCACTGCATTAACTATGAATGGATTTGATCTGAATGTAAAAAGCAAAGCATGCTAGCTTATGACATTATATAATTGTTCCTGCCCTCGTGGCTTCAATTACATCAGCACAAAAGAAAAGTTAATTCTGAGGTGGAGAAACTCATGAAAAGGCGAACATTCGTTCAATTCTCAAGTGAATGACCACAAATTATTTTATTTAGAAAGAAAATAGGGACAGTTTTGTTTTAAACCTGCAGAACTATTGACTGTTAGCATTAGCCTTTAGCTAGGTAGTTCGATCTTCTTGTCATCTCCTTTGGACATGTGTCCCTTTTTGTGTTTATCGTCACTCTTTCCATTAACCTCTCCTGCTATTTTTATTCTTTACTCTTTTCCTTCAGCTCTGTGAGCTGGTAATAGGGAGCAATGGGGCTTTTATTCTGAAAGGTGGTCAGCTAATTACGGCGAAAGAGGGAATAGTTAATTATCAGTCACTAGGCTAGCGCTAACCCCAGAAGATACTGAAATGAAGCCGCGATTCAATTAAAGTGCTCCACAGCGTCTGCCACTACACAGCCACAGAGTGACTTTCCCCTCCGCTCAAGGGATTCACACACACAAATACTTTTCTACTTATTTGTTTAATAAAGGTGATGTTATTGACCTATGTACATCCATGTACAACTTTTTGCCGTTCAATATTACCAAAACATTTAATCAATACAGGAACATTGTTATGAATGTTATGTTATGAAAAAAAGCAACAGTGCATAGTTTAAATCTCTCTCTGTCTCTCTCTTTCTGTGTCTGTCAGTATTCTGTTTGCAGACATTGAGGGTTTCACTAGTCTGGCGTCGCAGTGCACTGCTCAGGAGCTGGTCATGACTTTAAACGAGCTGTTTGCCCGCTTTGATAAGCTGGCCTCGGTGAGCACGACTACTAACACATACTCTAAAGATGTTTTTCAACTGGATCGTTGTTGCATCCTTATATGTTTATTATGGTGACAAGATGAAGTGTAGTATATTCAGTAAAACATTGAGAGATATTACTTCTATATTACATGTACCCTGTACAGTTTTCATTTGAATGTTAATACATGTTTAAATGATTTTAAAAAATACACTACCGTTTTGGGGTCAGGAAGATTTATATTTAGTTAAGACGTTCATCTGTTTCCACCAAAATATTAATCATTGTTATTAATCAGCAAAACTGCTTTCAACATTGATGATAATCAGAAATGTTTCTTTAGCAGCAAACCATCTTATTAGAAGGGTTTCTGAAGGATCATGTGACACTGAAGACTGGAGTAATGATGCTGAGAATTCAGCTTTGACAGCACAGGAATAAATTACATTTTAATATATATTACAATAGTCATTTGAATAGTAACAATATTTCACAATATTACTGTATTACTGTCTTGGTGAGCATAGGAGACTTCTTACAAAAAATCTTACCAACCCCAGTTTTTAAATGGTATTGTGTATTATCTAACTGTAAAGGATTATTTTGATCAAAAGACAAAAACTATGAAAAAAACAAACAAACGTTCAATTATAAGGGTCAGTGTGAGGATGGAAAATGTCTATGCATGAAAAAACGTATTTCTGTTTTTGGTGAAAAAAAAAGTGCTTATAAGTTATAACATTACAAGTGTGAAAAAATTATAACATTATAAGGTTGAAAAAAAATTGTAATGTTGCAGTCAGTGTTTTTTTGTTTGTTTGTGGATGAACCCCTGAGAACCACTGGTGAATGAGGCACTCAGGGTTGGGAGTCTGAGCTCCAGGCTGTGGGAATGAGGCTTCCCATTGAGCATCCTCAGCACAGGCTCCACCACAGCGCAGAAGGGGATTTGATAGCCCACCGTGGTGGATAAAAACAGGCTCTGTGTCCTCCAAAAGAGCTGAGGTTGGAGCCCTGGTGGGGGACGAAATGTTGGAATGACAGCACCATTTCTAATGTAGTGCTCCTCCAAACCCCAGCCACTTGAGCAGCCTGACCTTTCTCCTTTTTCTTTATGAGGGAGTCATTGAATTGTTCACTCAAATGACTTGATCAAAAACTCATTATTCATTCCGGAGTGAAACACTACTACTGAGTTGCTCTGCTTTGACTTCATTTATTACCTGTTACTCGCATGTCCATTGTCAAAGATTTCTGTCTGTTCTCTTAAAGGGATAGTTCAACCAAAAAATGTTGTTTTTCTGCTTACCCCCAAGGCATCCAAGATGTAGGTGTCTTTGTTTCTTCAGTAGAACACAAATTAAGATTTTTAACTCCAACTGTTGCAGTCTGTCAGTCATGTAATGCATGTGAATGGGGTCCAATTCTATTAGAGTAAAAAAAAACATGCACAGACAACTTCAAATTAAACCCTGCGGCTCGTGGCGACACATTTATGTCTTAAGACACGAAATTATCGGTTTCTGCGAGAAACCGAACGGTATTTATGCTATTATTTCACCTATTATCAGACAAATGTCATCAGCTCTCCAGACCGCCATAACTTGCTGCGAATAAGGTCAAAATACCAGCGCGGTCATAGATATATACATAGATTCCTCATTAGTGCCTGTGTGGATTGGTCGAATGAGGAATCTACTTATATATTTCTATGATCACGCTGGTATTTTGACCTTATTCGCAGGAAGTTATGGAAGTTATACCGCAGAAACCGATCGTTTCGTGTCTTAAGACATCAATGTGTTGTCATGAGCCGCAGGGTTTAATTTGAAGTTGTCTGTGCATGTATTTTTTTTATCAAATCTTAATCTGTGTTCTACTGAAGAAACAAAGACACCTACATCTTGGATGCCCTGGGGGTAAGCAGAAAAACATTAAATTGTTGTTTTTGGGTGAACAATCCCTTTAAAGAAATTTTGTTCACACATTAGCTGTGTCCCAATTCATAGGCTGCATCCTTTGAAGGACGCGGACTTCAAAGTCTACCCATTGCCTAAAGAGGATTTTTCGAGCAGCAGTAAAGTTTGTACTGGACTTTTTTAAAAGTTATATTCAGCTGTCTGAAAACAAAAAAGGGATCACAATATGTCTAAATATGTTCCGTTTGGTCTATTCATGTACATAATAAAGAGTATAAACTATATAAAATAGCTTCTTAGTAGGATTGTTTTTTTGGTTTTGGTTTTATCATTAGATATTCTAGTAAGATGAAACCCAATACTTACATTTAACCCTTAAATGCATGAATGTTACGGCAATCACTATTACATGTCTTTAGCGACTTGGATCTATATTTAACACAGATGGATTTCCACTCGTCGCAATAATATAAAACTCTCCTGATATTAGAGTAACAGTCACAGAAGAATAAAATAAAGCACATTTTGTTAGCTTTTATAGCTTGTAAGGCAGGGGTGGCGAACTCCGGTCCTGGAGGGCCACTGTCCTGCAGAGTTCAGCTCCAACCCTGATAAAACTCACCTGCCTTTAGCTTTCTAGTAACCCTTCAGACCATGATTAGCTTGTTCAGGTGTGTTTAATTATGGTTGAAGCAAAACTATGCAGGACAGTGGCCCTCCAGGACCGGAGTTCGCCACCCCTGTTGTAAGGGATCAGTTTGAGCAGATGTTTTATCCCATCACCACTGTCCTCATCAGAGCTCATTTCAGTTCATTCAGCATCTGCCTCATATTCACCATCTCAAACATATTCTCAAAACTATCAACAGCTTCAACATCAATATTTAGATCTCTGACAGCTTCTTCAGCAGATCCATCATCAGTGACAGTGACAGTAATATTTGACTGCGTTCAGTTCTTGCTCTGCAGTAAATCTCTGAGCCATTTCAAGTGTTGCTGATGTTTCTTCTATTCTTTTGTTTTCTGCCTGCGGTAACTATGAGTGAAACGTCAATTCATCATTGTGTATCAGATATTGCCACCTTGTGGAATAAAGGTGAACTGCACTTATTCCGTCAATAAAGATTAAATTATTGTTGTGCAGAAAAAATATACTTACACTGTTACACACCTCGGGTCATTAGCGACCCTAGACAAATAAAATAAAAAAGTGAAAGAAAAACAGGCATTTTTTAATAATGTTATTATTTTTTTCTTGTTATATTGTTTATAATGAATTGATTGAGGAATACTAAGAAGTTTGATATCTAACTTAAAAAAATGAATGAGGTCCCAGGTCACTAAAGATCTGAGGTATGCTTTTAAGGATTAAAAGTGTAATTCTAGTCGTCCCTTGTGCGCAATGAATCTTGGGATAGGCTAGTCTATGAAGGATCCACTCGTTGTATCATTCTTGGCCTGGAAAACAAAGGCCACATTTGTAGAAGCCTTCGAATTAGGACAGCCTTTGTCGCGCCACTGTGACGCATTTGGCCTCCTAATGCAGCCTTTGAAGGATGCAGTGTCTGAATTGGGACTCAGCTAGTATGTCACATGCACACACAAAAATCACACACACTCTCTCTGTATCGCACACTAAGCAGAATGACTACCCTGTTTTTACACCTCAGCGTGAAGCTGCCATCTTCCCAGCTTGAATTTTCTAATTAACTTCTGTTCCCTCTTGTGTGTGTGTGTGTGTACAGGAGAACCATTGCTTACGGATCAAGATCCTGGGGGATTGTTACTACTGCGTGTCAGGCTTACCTGAGCCCAGAGCGGACCACGCTCACTGCTGTGTGGAAATGGGGGTGGACATGATCGAAGCCATTTCGTAAGTCTCACTTGGCTGTCAGACAATAACATTCATCTGACCTTTTTGAAATGTATTCCATGTGAACAGTTGTGAGGTTAAATTATATAATTTCTGATAGTGATCTGTGAGTTTTGTTGAATATTAAATGTTTTATGAGGGATTTGTGAACAAAATAACGCAATTATATTTTTATGATAACAAGTATTAATTTTATATTAAAGATTATTAGAATTCAGAAACCTGAAACCTCAGAAATAAAGAAGTTGGAAATACCTTTGCTGCGATTTACTGTTAACGGACATCCCGGCGCCGACCACGCTGCAGAGAGCGATGTTTAGATGAATATGTAAATATGTGCTGCACGCTTTCCTTTCAATAACAAAATACACACAACAGTCCCTTACATAGAAATCAGTCTACAGGCTTTCATAGTCAACTTAGGAAGTCAGAGAATGTCTTGTATTTTAAAGTTTCATTATAAGCTGTTCATAAGTTGGCCCAAAAAAGAAAAAGTGTACCCTTTAAAATGTTAATTTAAAGTGAGACCCCTGGGATAAGATGTCGGCATGATGGTTGGGGCAAATGGCCAGCGTTTTATTCAATGTAATAATTATTTATATTATTATTTTTTAACTATTTATAATTATTTAATATGATTAGATGTAATATGATTAGATGTAGATTAGTAAAATGATAGAATTATGTATTGCAGCCACTGTTGTTATTCTTAGGTAAAAGTATATTAAGTATATAAATAATTTTTGTTGATTTAAATAAAGCTGAAATTAAATAAAATATTAATATTACATGAAAAACTTTGCTTTAGCAACTAACTGAAATAAGTGGAAGTACTAAATTTACTAGAACTAAAACTGAAATCAAAATAAATTAAAGTTAAATAGATTTTGTTTTAAAAATAAAACGAACTAAAATTAATTATAAAATAAAAGCTAATTCAAAATATTAATAAATACTATAATAGTATATAAATCATACTAAAACAACACTAATTGCAGCATGTGGTTTATTGGTGACATGCTTATGTTTGCGTCACAGATTGGTGCGAGAGGTCACGGGGGTCAATGTAAACATGCGGGTCGGTATCCACAGTGGTCGCGTGCACTGTGGAGTTCTTGGATTGAGAAAGTGGCAATTCGACGTGTGGTCCAACGACGTCACGCTGGCCAACCACATGGAGGCTGGAGGCAAAGCCGGGTGAGAGTTTAAGACCGAACACAAATACACACGTCATACATGTACACACAGCTATACATAACACTCGAGAGACTGTTTAGTAACTGCAAAATGAATGTTCCTCAGGAGGATCCACATCACTAAAGCTACTCTGCAGTACCTGAATGGAGATTATGAGGTGGAACCAGGTTTTGGAGGGGAGAGAAACGCCTATTTGAAAGAGAACAGCATTGAGACCTTCCTTGTGTTGGGCTGCAGTCAGAAGCGGGTTAGACACGTCATATTACAACAAACCAGCATTTAAAAAAAAAAAAATTAAATGTTGCCAGCCGCCAACAGTGTTTGTGATAATTTTCACAAAACTTTCATGGCCCCTAGAATATTTTGGTGTATGAATATCTGATATCTGAACATGCAATATATCAAAAGAAAGAACAGATCCTCTGCTTTAAAAAAAAGAACACTTGAATTTGGGGAAGTTTCATAAAAAAGCAACATTTCACAAAAAGCTGAGAAAAATCATGTTTTTCTTTTTTTTTTACTACAACATGCATGAGCAATGCTTTTATCGCTTGTTTTTTTTCACATCACCTGTGTTTTGATCTGGAGATTCAGAGAAGATGCGTAATAGCAACATACCGTATAACAGAGAAAACACAGAGAAAACCTGAAAGTTCCATCAATGCCGGGGAAAGAGTTTGTTTTATAAAGATATTTGTTCTATAACTTTAACCATCTTCAAAAGCCACCATCTATCCACATTTCTGCTATGAATATATATTTTTGTATAATGGAAATTTCTACACTGCAAAAAAAAAAATTCTTAACTTATTTTATTTCAAAATCGAAAATATATTTAAAATATTTAAAAATGTTATTTATTTTTTGTTTAAATAAGCTTTCCATTGATGTATGGTTTGTTAGGATAGGACAATATTTGGTCGAGATAAAACTATTTGAAAATCTGGAATCTGAGGGTGCAAAAAAAATTGAGAAAATCACCTTTAAAGTTGTCCAAATGAAGTCCTCAGCAATGCAAATTACTACTACTAATACATTTTTGATATATTTACTGTAGTACATTTACAAAATATCTTTATGGAACATGATATTTACTTAATATCCTAGTTATTTTTGCCTTAAAAGAAAAATGGATAATTTTGACCCATACAATGTATTGTTGGCTATTGCCACAGATATACCCGTGCGACTTATGACTGGTTTTGTGGTCCAGGGTCACATATTTAAAACAAGATCAACAAGATTCCTGTTTTTGCAGAGTAAAAAAATTATTATTAAATATTAGGAACACCTGTTCAATTTCTCATTAATGCAATTATCTAATCAACCAATCACATGGCAGTTGCTTCAATGCATTTTGGGGTGTGGTCCTGGTCAAGACAATCTCCTGAACTCCAAACTGAATGTGAGAATGGGAAAGAAAGATGATTTAAGCAATTTTGAGCGTGGCATGGTTGTTGGTGCCAGACGGGCCGGTCTGAGTATTTCACAATCTGCTCAGTTACTGGGATTTTCACGCACAACCATTTCTTGGGTTTACAAAGAATGGTGTGAAAAGGAAAAAACATCCAGTTTGCGGCAGTCCTGTGGGCGAAAATGCCTTGTTGATGCTAGAGGTCAGAGGAGAATGGGCCGACTGATTCAAGCTGATAGAAGAGCAACTTTGACTGAAATAACCACTCGTTACAACCGAGGTATGCAGCGAAGCATTTGTGAAGCCACAACACACACAACCTTGAGGCGGATGGGCTACAACAGCAGAAGACCCCACCGGGTACCACTCATCTCTACTACAAATAGGAAAAAGAGGCTACAATTTGCACGACCTCACCAAAATTGGACAGTTGACGACTGGAAAATGTTGCCTGGTCTGATGAGTCTCAATTTCTGTTGAGACATTCAGATGGTAGAGTCAGAATTTGGCGTAAACAGAATGAGAACATGGATCCATCATGCCTTGTTACCACTGTGCAGGCTGGTGGTGGTGGTGTAATGGTGTGGGGGATGTTTTCTTGGCACACTTTAGGCCCCTTAGTGCCAATTGGGCATCGTTTTTCGGACCATGTCCATCCCTTTATGACCACCATGTACCCATCCTCTGATGGCTACTTCCAGCAGGATAATGCACCGTGTCACAAAGCTCGAATCATTTCAAATTGGTTTCTTGAACATGACAATGAGTTCACTGTACTAAAATGGCCCCCACAGTCACCAGATCTCAACCCAATAGAGCATCTTTGGGATGTGGTGGAACGGGAGCTTCGTGCCCTGGATGTGCATCCCACAAATCTCCATCAACTGCAAGATGCTATCCTATCAATATGGGCCAACATTTCTAAAGAATGCTTTCAGCACCTTGTTGAATCAATGCCACGTAGAATTAAGGCAGTTCTGAAGGCGAAAGGGGGTCAAACACAGTATTAGTATGGTGTTCCTAATAATCCTCTAGGTGAGTGTACATTATAATGCTGTGATTATAAAGGATGGATTTTAGGGCACGACAACAGTGTACAGTAAGCTTAAACGTTTTTTCTTTGCATCTTTTTCAACTTTGTCAAAATGATCCCTGTTCACACGGATCCCTGAAAACAATTAAATTCGCTCTATTATTCATGCCAGGCCAGTAGATGGCGATATCACTTTGCAAAGAAATACTGTGCACTTATAGACTGAACACGTAATTTGCATGACGTCACTGTTTTCACAAATTCACATTTTTGTAGTTTACAATGAGACGATAATGGTAACTTTTTCAAACACTTGCACTTTGAAAACGGTTTGAAAAGTTAGCATTTTTAGGCCCCCCAAAACGACGTTGCTGTGTACACTAAATATACAGCCAAAACACATAAAAAGTTCTGTTTTTAGTTGAATCTATTTAGACAAAAAAGACTGGTAATCTGCATGAAAATCAATTTACTATTGCTACATCCCTTATATTCATAAATTTTTTTCAAGAATCTTGAGCACAATACTATTCCTTTGCCCTTGGCTGTTTCAGAAAGATGAGAAGGCCATGATGGCTAAGATGCAGCGCACGCGGGCGAACTCTAACGAGGGTCTGGTACCGCGATGGGTTCCTGACAGATCCTTCTCCAGGACTAAAGACTCCAAAGTCTTCAGACAGATGGTGAGACCCCTCATGACCTGTCGCTCAATCTGTCACCCACTCCCTATGGCACTTGCCTGATCGCTCTCTCTCGTGTTCCTTTAGCCGTTTTCTACCTTTACATTGTTCTATCTGTCCTCCTATATTACTCTCAGATCTTCTTTGACTAACATTTGCTGCTCCTTTTCACTCAGGGCATTGATGAAACATCCAGCAAAGACAAGTGAGTGTTTTTTTTTTTCTGGTCTTTTTGAGAATAAATGTATTGTTCCTTTTGCGTACTAACTGTTCCTCTGCTCACGAACACAGCCGTGGTGCTCAGGAGGCGCTGAACCCGGAGGACGAGGTGGATGAGTTTTTGGGCCGTGCCATTGATGCTCGCAGTATTGACCAGCTCCGCAAAGACCACGTGAAGAAGTTCCTGCTCACCTTCCAAACCTCCAGCCTGGAGAAAAAGGTCAGATTCAAAGACACTGGCTGAGTTCCAGCTTCCTGTCCAGATCTCCCCTCCCTTTACAGTTTAATTTAGTAGTGCCGATCGTCTAGCAGACTAACAGGATGGATGAGATCATGTGAGATCAAATGTCCTCCAAAACTAGGAGAGTGAATTCTTTGGAGTTGTTCAGAGTGGTTTTTAGCATGTTATGTAGTTAACAGGTTCTTTTAAGTGGTTAAGGCCCATTCACAACAAGGACAATAACTAACAATAACGATAAAGAACGATATAGATCTTAAAATCATTCTGAATATATAAAAGTCTTGCTATAACGATCATGTCACAGAGGAACGATATTGTTGGAATCGCAAAAACATTGACAGCCAGTCAGAATCCATTTTGCTTTAAAGAGCTTGAGCATTTAAAGTGGCAGACGACAAAACTGCAACGTACTTATAATAAACAGAACAATATCATCCGCTGGCGTGGATGCTATTATAGCCATCATTGTAAAATGTGACCCTGGACCACAAAACGGTCATACGGGTCAATTTTTTTAAATTGAGATTTATACATCACACATATATTTGAAAATCTGGAATCTGAGGGTGCAAAAAAATCTAAATATTGAGAAAATCGCCTTTAAAGTTGTCCAAATGAAGTCCTTAGCAACGCATATTACTATTAATAATACATTTTTGATATATTTACGGTAGGGAATTTACTAAATATCTTCATGGAACAGGATCTTGATATCCTAATGATTTTTGCCATAAAAGAAAAATCTGTAATTTTGACCCATACAATGTATTATTGGCTATTGCCACAAATATACCCGTGAGACTGGTTTTGTGGTCCAGGGTCCCATATTCAATGTAGTTATAGTTTGTGGCGTACGCAGCATTCATAGTTGGCACAGATTGGTAAGTCAACATGTTTTGATGATTTTATTTCCTTGTCTTGTTTCTAGTATTCTAAGAAGGTAGATGATCGTTTCGGCGGTTATGTGGCCTGTACGCTGCTGGTCTTCTGTTTCATCTCCTTTATCCAGATCGTCATATTCCCTCAGTGAGTGATCAACACACACACACACACACACACACACACACACACACACACACACACACACACACACACACACACACACACACACACACACACACACACACACACACACACACACACACACACACACACACACACACACACACAGTCTGTTTCGCTATCTTTGTGGGGACTCTCCATAGACGTAATGGTTTTTATACTGTACAAACTGTATATTCTCTCCCCTTACACTAACCCTATCTCTAACCCTACCCATCACACAAAACTTTCTGCATTTTTACATTTTCAAAAAACTCAATCTGTATGATTTATAAGCTTGTTTCCTCATGGGGACCTCAATTTAGCTCCCCACATTGACACAAGTCCCATTGAGTCAGTGTGCATTCAGGTTAAAGTCCCCACCGGGATAGAAAAACATGAAGACACACACACACGTTTACATAACTATCTAAATGAGGACATTCTCAATTATTGTTTTTATGTACATCTAGTTATAAATACTATGACCTAACCCAGTCACATTTACCATTGCTCAGCAGAAATCTATGGAGACAGAATAGACTCATTAATAATTCACGCAAAAAACAAGATGCACACATGTGTAACCAATTTCACATGCATGAAACCAAATTCACGTGCACAAAAAACAATTCACGTGCGCAAAATAAAATTATATATTCATAAAATACATTTCACAAATGCAAAACACGACTCGTAGATTTACAACTGTGCACAAAAACTTTTGAATGTTTAAAATTTACACATTCATCCTGTAATGCGAATGTGCAAATCGTCATTCACGTGTGTGAATTGCCTTGGATGTGTGTGTGTGTTTTTGAGACTTTCCTGGCAGCGCAATCCTCCCTGCACAGAGGAGTCGTACTCTTTAGCCAATCAGATTTAAGCTCATCAATCGGCCAATCATAACCGCGTGAGGGCGGGCCCACCTGAATGTTACGTCATCAGCGTTCGACCGCAGTTTAGAGATCATGGCTAAGCAGCAGAGGTGTGTATGTGAGGTTTGATCGGTTCATTTCTGTGTTTACTGAAACTAAGAACTTAGAGATCAGTTGAAGTGATAGTTTATTCAATATTAACAGATGTAAGCAACTGATGTGGTAATCAGATGTCTCATATGAAGAAGAAATTATGCTTGTTTTGTTGTATTTTAGCTGCAGGTACAGAGACAGACATCTCTCTCAGTTAACAATAATCTGGGTGGCCAATAGCTCCCATTTAGCACTGGCCTCATCAAGATATTTTTTCCCTATGTACAATTTTTTTTTATGCGCACTCATTATTTAGTGATGAAGATATTTTGCCATTTGTGCAACAGTATACAGTGTTAAATTGTTATTACACACGTATTGTTCATGTGTATTTTTCAGGATTACACACCTTTGGCGTGACATCTGGATAGCAGTCACAAACATCTAAATTCATGTTTCCTTATTCTGTTTTTTAATTTGTATTAATGTCTTAATCTATTCAGTACACATGTACTTTCATGTTCTGTGCTGTATTGTCATCTCAAGGCTTTTAATGTCACAGCACAATGTTGTGAAGCATTCATTTTACTTTGCCTGGCAAAAAAGCATTTTTATGCTGATCAGACAAAGATGCAATTAACATCATACTACTAAGATTACTCAGTAAACTATATTAAATGCTATTACCATCACTTCATCTCCTGCTTCCTGCTCTTCCTCTGTCTGCAGCTCTTGTACTACGTGCTGACTGCTGTAAATATCAAACCAAAATCTGATGTGTTCTGACAGAGAAAGGGCTAGTGGCGGCTAGATTGAACACATTTCATTTGTTAACTTTCACCTGATGTATTGCACTTAAATGTATCATTTGGAGATAAACATTTATCTACTTTAAAAGAAAAGAAGACACTGACTGGAACACTACCAACATCCCTGACCAGCCATGCAATGACATTGTGCTTCCAGTGCCCTGTGACTGAAGAACTAACCCAGCTTCAAACTGTTAATCAGCCAATCTCACAACTACGAAATATATTTATATACAATGTTTTATATATATATATATATATATGCATGTAGTACAGAGAAATATATTTTTACTCACTTTTACTCACCCTCAAGTTGTTCCAAACCTGTACTGAGTTTTGTTTGTTCTGCTGAACACAAAGGAAGTTATTTAGAAGAATGTAACAAAGCAAATCCCTGCAGCCATTGACTAACATAGTATTTTTCTCCCTAATATGTTAGTCAATGGCTGCAGAGATGTGCTTTGTTACAAACATTCTTACAAATATCTTCCTTTGTGTTCAGCAGAACAGAAATTCATATAGGTTTGGAACAACTTGAGGGTGAGTAAATGAATAAAAAAAAATGTTTTGGGTAAACTCTCTTTAATCATGGCCAAGTCATTTCATATAGGTTTTATTCCCAAAGGATTCAGAAACTTTCAAATTAATAAACCGTATACATCAACTGTAGCAAATATCTTTGAATCTTTTAATTCTGACATAAAACAAGAACATTTAATAATGCAAAGCAGGGCTTAATTCCTTGAGTGTGAACATTAATACAGTAACAATGCATGACTTTCAGCCTCTTGTTGAAACAACAGTCAAAATGAAGGGATGCAACATGACTGTTTTGAAAGAGTTACAGTAGGAATGGTAAGGTAACGGTACTGGTCTCTGCAACTTCATACATCATCTGTCTGGGAAATCTGAAACAATAAAACTGCATATATGTGCAGCTTAAAGTTAAAACAAAGCATAGATTAAATATAAATGGTCTCCAATGTATGCACTTCATTACATAAATGATCATCATCAGTTGAATGTGTGGTGGACATGTCATGCAGGTACAAACACTGTTGTGACTGCTCTTTCCTAATTAAATAATAGTTAAATAAAAGACCACGTGAAAAATATCTATTTATCTAATTCGTCTATTTATATACACTATCTCTCATCATTCAAACCATTGTTATGCTTTCTATGGAGTTTATGAATCTAAAATCCTACATTTGTATGGTGTGTGCATATGCATAATTCTTTATGAAGTAAACATAAGAATCCATCAATACTACTGATAGAAATCTATCAAAAAGGCCATACTTATATGAATGTGATGTAGATTAAAATGATGAGGATAATGTGGGTGATTAACTAAAGAGTTAATGCTGAGATGTACATAAAAACCTATCAACTACTAAATGTTTATTTTCACACAGAGATCAGTTGAAGTGATAGTTTCTAAACTGCTAAGTTCTTAGTTTCAGTAAACACAGAAATGAACCGATCAAACCTCACATACACACCTCTGCTGCTCAGCCATGAGCTCTAACTGCGGTCGAACGCTGATGACGTAACATTCAGGTGGGCCCGCCCTCACGCGGTTATGATTGGCCGATTGATGAGCTTAAATCTGATTGGCTAAAGAGTACGACTCCTCTGTGCAGGGAGGATTGCGCTGCCAGGAAAGTCTCAAAAACACACACACACACATCCAAGGCAATTCACACACGTGAATGACGATTTGCACATTCGCATTACAGGATGAATGTGTAAATTTTAAACATTCAAAAGTTTTTGTGCACAGTTGTAAATCTACGAGTTGTGTTTTGCATTTGTGAAATGTATTTTATGAATATATAATTTTATTTTGCACACGTGAATTGTTTTTTGTGCACGTGAATTTGGTTTCATGCATGTGAAATTGGTTACACATGTGTGCATCTTGTTTTTTGCGTGAATTATTAATGAGTCTATTCTGTCTCCATAGAAATCGCTGGCAAAATCCAATCTTTCCAAAAGGAATCCGTGCGATCAGAATTTTCGCATCAGGGTGAAAAATTTCCCAATGCAGATTTCGTTTATCTTCATGTTGGTCATGCTATTTTGTCATGTTGACCAACAGTTGCTTGGTTTGAAAATGACTTCTGTGTGAGCAGTGCTTCATACATCGATTTTCTACGCTATTGACAATCCGCTCGTTATGTCTGACGTCACGTCACTGTTTCCGGGTTCAAATCAGATGCCAAAAGCAAAAAACAAATGGTGGTAATATACACTCACAGTGTGCTTTAAAACTACCGAAAAATCATAACAATCGTGAATCTAACCTTTATCTTCAAATCAAAATCCCAGATGGCCAGACAGTGATTCATCTTTTATGAATCGTTAAAATATTGGTGTCCGGGACGGCGTGAGCCCTGAGACTGTATTATACACACCGGTCCGTGAGTTTATAAAAGCTTAGCTTAAATGTGTAATATGAATAGTGCTCATAAATGGATGCTGAGAGACAGTATTCTCACTTGAAACAAGTGGAGGTTTGGATCCGCAAAATGTATTCCTTACTTCACAACTCAAGCTGAAATGTCACTAATGTACATTAACCCTAACATTTTTTATAAATTTTTTATTAATTAAAAACGATATTTACTTTATACTGTTTTTACAAATGGGGATGTCTCAACTGACAGTTTTAGCAAATTATGGTTAAAGGTGCACTATGTAAAACATTTCCGTAAAATATCCAAAAACCACTGGGCCGGTGTTATATATTTTGTTCAGTTGAGTACTTGCAATATCCCAAATGTTCCCAACTATTTGTAAATCGTGAGAAATTGCTATTTTAACCGAGGAACCAGGACGTGTGAGGGAGTCACCTGTCGATTGCGTCATATCTGCGTTTCCCTCGGTTTCCGGTTTTAAAAACGCTTTACTCTCACTGCAGTGTGAACAAGTGTCATAGCAGCCGGCGAGAGAACGAGTGAGTAACGTCATAACATAATTTTCAACACACTCAGATGTGTCTAATACCTTTACGTTACCTCACACTCATGACCGGAAAAACAGAAGTGGAGCTGGCGACTGTGGCATAATAAAAGTCCCGCTGAGGACAATGCCATAATAAAGGTCCCGCTGCTCGCGTGGCTTGTGTTGCGCTCTTCTTATTAACACTCGCTCCTGCTTCTGCTTCATACTACAGTAACGTTAATAATCACATCCATGAACATGATTTCTGCCTGAGTCCTATCCCGATTCTTTTCTCTGTGGAGACCACATGTCCCAAGATTCTGCGCTCAAACTTTGTTTTGAACAGGCGACCTCTAGTGGACGGAAAAGTTACATAGTGCAGCTTTAAGTTGTCTGAAACCTGAGTCTGAAATCTTCTTTGTGTTCTGCAGTACTCTGGTCATGCTGGGAATTTACATCAGTATCTTCATCATTCTTGCCAACATCCTCTTCATCTGTGCCATTTACTCCTGCGTGAAGGTAAGCAGTTAGCTTGCGCTGCTTTTCATTCTCTTGCATTTTACAAATGCGTACAATTGGCCTGTACCTCTCTGTCTCGCAGCTCTTCCCCGCTGCCATGCAGACCGTGTCCAAGAAGATTGTTCAGTCTCGCACTAACAGCACACTGGTGGGAGTTTTCACCATCATCCTCGTCTTCATCTCTGCCTTTGTCAATATGGTACGCAGAGCTGCCAAATCACTTTGCACACAACAGTAGTGTTTCTAACACTTCAGCTAACAATCCTATTTCTTCCAAAGAGACCGTATGATCACAAATGTTGCTTAAAAGAACAATTCTGTCTCTCTCATGTTGTTCCAAAACGAGTATAACTTTCTGTGGCCTAAGAGGACATTTTTCTGAATGTCCAAAGTGTTAATATCTGTACAATAAAAATACATGGTGACCAGGGTTGTCAAGCTCCAAAAATGATTGTATATTTTGTATCCTGAGTGTGTGTTTTGTGTTTCCTGTAGTTTTCCTGTGATACACAGAAGCTGGTGGACTGTGTAGCAGAGCAGTTTAATTGGTCGTCGTCAGAAATTGTGACTCCTTGTGTCATTCACAACTTGTCTCGCTCTGCAGTCGACGGCCTGGATATCTGTCCCAGCAACACTCCCTCCTGCCCTTTCCCTGAGGTAAAAAGTGTATAATCACACCAAGATAAAAAAACTGACACATTACAGGTTCCATATTGAAGTTGTACTCAAGCGTCTGTATGCTTACCTGATGTCCTATTTCAGTATTTCAGCTACAGTGTGCTGCTGACCCTGCTGGCATGCTCAGTGTTCCTGCAGATCAGTAGTATAGGGAAGCTGGCTTTAATGCTGCTCATCCAGCTCACTTTCCTGCTGCTTGTGGAGTGGCCAGAAGTGGCGCTTTTTGACAACGCAGACCTCTTTGTTACTGCAAATGCCCTGTAAGTACCGTTTCTCGCCACTGGAGGGCATCAGTCCTGCGCCGTCTCAGCGGAGAGAAATAGCTTTTTATGTTCAGATGATAATAGCAGGGATGACGTATTTTTGTAGGCCAAAACCCAGAAACTAATTAGCCTTTTTAGCACTTCTGGTTCCATCGTCCTCAAGTCAATGGGCTTTTTGAATGGGATTTTGGTAGTGGTGGGCTGAGCGAGGCTTCGTGAAACACTGAAACAGTTGAAGCAAATGTGCCGTATTGTGTCAAAGCTTCGAAACAATCCAAGTAAATGCAACAAAAACTCAAACATGCGTAAAAAACACCTTTTACAAAACCATTGCAAATGTTTTATTGAAAGTCAAATCTATCAAATGCAATTATCTAATCATCTAATAAGATAAAATATCAAGTGCCTGAATAATAAGGGGTGGGTTTTTTTGTAAATTTTCAGGGCTTGTTTTGTTTGTTAAATGGATGACTCAGCTAAACATGGCAATTAGAGACTATTAACTACTATTATTCCTTTTAATTACACTAATGTCTCATTAAAACATCTACAAATGTATAAAAGTGAAAAAAACATAGACACTTATTCAATGGTTCACCACTGGGCATTCGTGAATCCGCATGATTCGGAGAGATCATCGCCCCCCCAGTGGTGAACCATTGAAGTTTCTAAATGCTTCGAAACCGTTATAACGTAATGAAGCCTTGTTTACTGAAATCATGTGATTTTGGCATTTTTATATGCACTCTGAACCACTGATTCAAAACAAAACATTCATGATTCAATGAAAAGATTAATTTCGAAGCTTCGTGTAGCAGTTTTTCAAAAGCGTCCATCACCAGATTTTGGTTCAATCTTTTTTTTCTACGACAAAACACACCAGTAATACCCCACTCGTGATTTTTAAAAAGCTTTTACATGTCTTGAAAAAGACGGTTGCTAACAACTGGCTAAATGGGAATACAGAGGTTGTCGCGGACATTAAACGTCATCATACAGGGCTCTAGACTGCGCCTAAAACGGTCGCATTTGCGACTAAAAATATTAATTTGCGAGTGATATTTTTGCAGAGATCGCCACTGGTGACCATACAAATTTACATATCATGATTATAAAATTTGCATGTTATGTGCGTGTTCTGTGAAGAGTAGCCTATCACATCATTTGTTGTGTTGACATAGTAAAATGAGACGCTGCGCGTGAAAGTTTCACTGTGATTGAGCGCCAAATGTGATTGTGAACGGGTAAAGCGAGACTCACCTTTCCGCGCTATAAATGTCAAAACGAAAAATATCAGACTTTTTCAAACAATCCTCATCGAGCACCAACAGTGATGACACACCTGCTTCTAAAAAAGCAGGCTCCAGTACACCCGTGAGAGAGGACAGAGACACAGAGGATCTTTCCATGTCAGTCAATGCGCACCGTGCAAACTGCATGACGAAAAAGAATGGGCGGAGCTAAAAATGAACTTTAACGCAGCCTATATGATAGCATGTGAAGAGCTGCTGTTCACTAAATTCACCTCTCAGATTTTGCTTATGAAGAAAAAACGGACTCGATGTGAGCAAAACATATGACAGCGACACATCATGTGCTGAGTTTGTAGGATGCATTGCAGATGAAATCAAAGAACAAGCACTGACAGTTGCCCATACAGCTGATTACGTCTCCTTTATCACTGACTGTGGCACAGACGTTTCTGGGAAAGACAATGCATATTGCAGGCGCATTTCTGCTGGTGTAGCAGTGAACCGGTTTATTGGTTTAGCTGAGCTTGAACACTGCCATGCACGTGGAGTATTAGATAAAATAAAATGCTTGTTTAGTGATGCTAAACAAACTGATCATGATAGGTGGCAGAAGAAAATTACAGCCTTTGGAGCAGATGGGGCTGCCGTTAACATGGGTGCCTCAGGTGGAGTAGGAGCTCTCTTAAGAGAAGAAATGGGAGAGCACATTCTTTCCTTTCATTGTATGCCACACAGACTGGAATTAGCCATGCTGGATGTTCAGAAGTCTGTTCCAATGATTGAAAATGTCTATGACGTACTGCAGCTAGTATGGAAAACGTACCATTTTAGCCCCAAAAGCAAGCGTGAGTTGAAAGCCATCGGTATAGAGTTAGGCTGTGCCATACGAACACCTTCTGCAGTGAAGACCCAGCGCTGGTTGCCTCACATTTACCGGGCCCTTTCTGTGTTTCTTGCATCTGATCACACTACAGCCCAGGATCAATATACAGCTGTGCACCTCCACATGCAACACCTTGCTGCCTCGTCCAAGCACACTGACATAAGAGGAAGAGCGAAACACAACAAATGGCCTTTTGTGGTGTTTTGTCACTTTCTCCATGACCTGTTTGGAGAAATCTCCAGGTTGAGTCTTGTGCTTCAGAAGAACTCACTTATTCTTCCTCAGGCTACAGCAGCTATTGATTCCTGTGTTAGTACAATCAAGGGTATGAAGGACAAACCAGTGAGAAATGGAAACTTGGAGGAATTTCTCAATCACACAAACTTAATTTCAGTTTCTCAGCATGAGAATGTGGTGCAGCAGGACAAGGCTCAAAAAGAAAAACAGACCAGAAGGCAGAAGAAAGCAGCTTCATCTGACTACACGGGCATTTCCTTTCAAAACATACCACTAAAAGGCTGTGATGATCTTCCAGGTTTCAGTGGAGAACTAAACCGCCTCATTGACGAAACTGTAGACATTACAGTTAAGGAACTTGAAAAATGAGTTTTGAAATGAAGAGAGACAACACGCAGCAAAAATACGCAAAAAGGGCAGAGATCATTCAATGCTTCTCAGTCTTTTGTCATGATTCGTGGCCAGACGACATCCACACTTTTGGAGAAAATGAAATTGACACACTGTTGAAATGGTATTAAGACATCTTGCTGACAAATGGATGTGACATCAGTGCTGTACATGCCGAATGGAGATTGCTGAAAAGTCTTGTAAAAGGACAGTTTTCAGATAAATCCTATAGCAGCTTGTGGGAAGTCCTATTGACAAAAGAGCCCTACTACACAGATTTCCAGAATGTTTTGCATCTAATTTAGATAATGCTTGTCCTACCAATTTCGGCTGCTCAATGTGAACGTGGCTTTTCAGCTCAAAACAGGATCAAATCTAAAGTACGCAATTCACTCCATGTGTCAACCTTGGAAGATTTGATCAGGATCAGCATTGAAGGCCCATCACTTGAACAGTTTGATCCTGAACCATGTGTCAAACGCTGGCCTTCTGCAAAAAAGAAGAGGCGGCGGCCAAACTACACTCATTGGCCAAGTGATGCTGACATAATTATGGTCAGTGACACTGCCTCAAATTCAGCATAAAGAACATTTTTGACTGTATATAGTTCATAAGTTGGAAAAGACATTCAGTTCCAACATTGAGGTGAACTTCAGTTCCAACATTGACAAGATGAAAATGCTGAAACTGTAAAAAGATGGGAGATGTACGACAACAGGATGATTAAAAGGAAGTGATTTAAAAAATGTATGTTCATTGTAATGTGGCTCTTAAAAAAATTATTTGGCGCCTGTTTTTTTACCCTATAGGAGCCAATGGCTCCTTAATTATAATTTTTTTTGTCTGGAGCCCTGTCATATCAAACAGGTAAACTCACTAACTAGTCAGCTTTGAGGCCCTTATTGGGTTTATAATTGCAGTTGTAAACCACTCTAACTCACACTTTCAGGGAAAATGTTTAATAAAGACTGAAAGAGTTGTTAGAGTTGAGCGACCGTGGTATAGCTTTTTATTTCAGCTTCAAAATTCCTGAATGTCGTGTTCATTTGTGAAACTTATCTTGATTGACAAAACGTGCAATTATCATAAAATTTTGTTGATCCCAGAACTTAGTTTCTGCAATAATCCATAAACCAATGGAAAAATCCTGCTGGGTTTTTGTCGAGGGAACCAGTGTGATGTGAACTTCCGGGTTGGTCTACAAAAATATATCATCCCTGCACCTTTGAGCCTTAACTTGATGTGGCCTGTTGGTTGTGATTAGATTGAATAGTATAATTACATTTAATTATATGCATTTAGTAATGAAAGTATTAAAGGGATAGTTCGCCCAAATATGAAAATTAGCCCATAATTTACTCATCCTCAAGCCATCCTAGGTGTATATGACACTCTTCTTTCAGACGAATACAATCAGAGTTATACTAAAAATGTTCTGGCTCTTCCAAGATTTATAATGGCAGTGAATGGGAGCCCAAAATTTGAAGCCCAAAAAACTGCATCCATCCATTATAAAAGTGCTCCACACGGCTCCGGGGGGTTAATAAAGGCCTTCAGAAGCGAATCGATGGGTCTGTGTAAGAAAAATATCCATATTTAAAACTTTATGAAGTAAAATATCTAGCTTACGCCAGACCGCTATAAATATATATATATATAGTTTGAACTATCCCTTTAAATACTGTGGCTTGTTATTTTAGGATTGTTTAAATGATAGTATTTAGATATATATTTTTCAGTTTGTTGTATTTGTGTTAAAAAATGTGTGCAATGTGTACTTTTGCACTCCATATTTATGTTTGGTGTTCTTGCTGTTCTTTTTTTAGAGTTTTCAATGAAACTCTGCAATGGTGAGACCTATATTCACCTCTTATGCTTCCTATTATTCAATCATTATAATTTATTGTTTTTATAAGTGCAGAAATGTTTAATTTTGATGGTTTTCTCATAGGTCCAGTCTCAATACAACTACTGAACAGTGGTATGTCTTAATAGACTTCTCTTTTTTTTAAAAGTTTTTAATTATTTGAATTGTTTTTAATGTTTACCTGGAGACACTGAATCTGTGTTGTGGTTGTTTGTGCTGTATTCTGTTACATTCATGCTGTGATGTAAATAATTGATCTTGTGGCTGACCTGATCTCTCTTGTTGCAGTACTTCCAGGGTGACTAAAGTGTCCCTAAAGGTCATGACCCCAGTGATCCTCACTGTATTTGTACTAGCACTGTACCTACATGCCCAGCAAGTGGAGTCAACGGCTCGTCTAGACTTCCTTTGGAAACTTCAGGTCAGGATTTGAACCTACGTTATTAAATGGTTAGTTCACCCAAAAAATGAAATTTCTGTCATCAATTTCTCACCCTCATGTCGTTCCAAACCCATAAGACCTTCGTTCATCTTCAGAACACAAATGAAGATATTTTTAATGAAATCTGAGAGCTTTCTGACCCCTCCATAGACAGCAATTTAATGAACACCTTCAAGGTCCATAAATGTAGTAAAAATATCATTAAAATAGTCCATGTGACTCCAGTGGTTCAATCTTTATTTTATGAAGTGACGAGAATACTTTTTTGCGCAAAAACAAACAAAACTACTTTATTCAACAATTTCTTCACGTCCGTGTCAGTCTTCTACGCTGTTGATGTAGTCAGAGCCGGCCCAAGGCATAAGCGAACTAAGCGGCTGCTTAGGGCCCCGTGACCACCAGGGGCCCCCAAGAGCACATGAAATTACTTTTTGCTGCATGTTATGATGATTGAAATCGCGAAATGGCCTTAAACAATTACTAAATAAACTGCAAAATGTTACATTTTCTAATATATGCACGGATTGATTCTGACAGCACTGCACGAGCTCGCGGCGCCATCGCCCGGACACTATTCGCTTGTTAGTCAGGGTTCAAAGTCTAAAGTGCGAGAAAATTGGCGCTAAAACGTACTCGTCTGTTTTGCCCGGTAACTTTTTTATGAATGGATGGATGGATTTGAGAATGCGCTGTGGTTTGGTACGAATATCTTGTCTGACGTGCTGCATGTTTTGGCGTACAGCATAGCTTCCAGTTTCTCAGTAAACGTTTTTCTGCAAGTGCTATAGCCTATCGTCCTCTTGGAATTATAAGTTGTGTAGCCTACATTTTGGAAGTTTTTATTAAGAAAATAAAAAGGTTCTTTCTACACAGTCGAATGGAATGTAGAAAAATAAATGTTTATTTGCACCAAAATAAAAGCTCTGTTTAATATTTGAAAGACATCAACATTTCTTGTTTTTAAAAGAAGTTTTTTTGCTCAGCAAGGCTGCATTTATTTGATAAAAATAGCTACAGTAAAAACTGTAATATTTTGAAATATTATTATAATTGAAAACAGCTTGTCTATGTGAATGTATAGTAAACTGTAATTTATTCCTGTGATCAAAGCTGACTTTATCATCATTACTCCAGTCTTCAGTGTCATATGATGCTTCAGAAATCATTCTGATATGATGATTTGAGCTCAAGAAACATTTATGATTATCTGTGTTGAAAACAGTTGTGTACAATGTTTTAGAATTTTTTGAAAGCTTTCTATTTCAGAGAAATGCTGTTCTTTTGAACCTCCTATTCATCAAAGAATCCTGGGGAAAAGTGAGCATATTCAGCATAAGAGACTACCGAAAAAAATTACATATCCCAGTCTGAACTGTTGTACTGTAAGGCTTTGAATATTAACACCTGAGCACTCCTGTGGGTTTGCTACTGTTACAATTACAAACCGTATAAGGGTAAAAACATGACAGCCAGACATGATGTAAGCAACACAGCGACAACTACTAACATTGATGCTGGGTGAGTGAATAATCAAGAATTGACAATAGTCAATCGTATTGGTGGCATCGAGGGGCCCCCAAATAAAATTTTGCTTAGGGCCCCATAAGGGCTTGGGCCGGCCCTGGATGTAGTAAATACAGTCCAGTGCTTCCGAGTTACGTCAGAGCTACTCCAGCACGCCGGCTTACCATTGGCCGATGCTGTTCACGTGAGCTCCACGACGCATGCATGTGAGGCTGACGACGGATCTGACCAACGTCAACAGCGTAGAAGACGTAAAGTCGTTATTTTTGTTTGTTTTTTTGCGCACAAAAAGTATTCTCATCGCTTCATAAAATAAAGCTTGAACCACATGGACTATTTTAACAATGTTTTTACTACCTTTCTGGGCCTTGAAAGTGGTCGTTGTGTTGCTGTATTTCATCAAAAATATCTTCAGAAGATGAACGAAGGTCTGGAAGGTTTGGAGGTTTTGAACAACATGAGGGTGAGTAAATGATGACAGAATTTTCATTTTTGGGTGAACTATCTTTAATTGAACCACTTTGCTACGCCAACATTTTTGTTGCTGTTTGCTTGGTACACTAAGTCTAAGATATACAATATTGTGTGACAATAAATATTTTGTTCATAAAATACATCAGGAATTTGAGTTGCACAATTTGAAATATGTAATTTGTCTGTTCCTCCACAGGCCACAGAAGAGAAGGAGGAGATGGAGGAACTTCAAGCCTACAACCGTCGGCTTCTCCACAACATCTTGCCCAAAGATGTGGCCGCCCACTTTCTAGCTAGAGAGAGGAGGAATGACGAGCTGTACTACCAGTCGTGCGAGTGCGTGGCTGTCATGTTCGCCTCCATCAGCAACTTTTCCGAGTTCTACGTGGAGCTGGAGGCCAACAACGAGGGAGTGGAGTGTCTGAGGCTCCTCAATGAGATCATCGCTGATTTTGATGAGGTCAGAAGGCTGGAGTTTAATGTTTAAAGAAAATGAGGGAATAATAATTTATTAAACCAATCTGTGTGATGAATATGACTTTTTTGACTTAAGTGCACTACCATTAAAAAGTTTGGGGTTGGTTATATTTTTTTTAATGTTTTTAGTAAAAAGCGTTTTCCAGTCTTCAGTGTCAAATGATCCTTCAGAAATCATCCTGATATGATGATTTGATGCTCAAGAAACAATGTTGAAAACAGTTGTGATGCTTCATATTTTTTTGGTGATACATTTTTCTTCAGGATTCTTGAATAGAATAGAAAGTTAAAAAGAACAGCATTTATTCAAAATAGAAATCTTTAGTTACATTACAAATGTCTTTACTTTCACCTTTGATTATTTGAATTCATCCTTACTAAATAAAAGTAGTAATTTCTTTCAAAACAAAATCATACTGACCCCACATTTGTGGAAGGTAGTGTATATTGATGAAAACCTTTCTCACTATTACAGATCATCAGTGAGGAGAAATACAGACAGCTGGAGAAAATAAAGACCATTGGCAGCACCTACATGGCGGCATCTGGCCTTAACGACTCCACCTATGACAAGGAAGGCCGCTCGCATATAACCGCTCTGGCCGACTACGCCATGCACCTCCGTGAACAGATGAAATACATCAACGAGCATTCCTTCAACAACTTCCAGATGAAGATCGGTAAGTGTCAAAACCTACTACAGGGTCACATAGGAGTCCATTGTTCACTGATTATTTATTAGAAACATTTGAAAATGTTTGGTTTGCCAAATAAAAGTCATGTGGTGCAACCAAGTCTCTTGATAATTCGATAATATCGTAGTAAAAATAATTCAAATAATTCGATAATATCGTAGTTCAGGTTGTAAAGTGTCATGTTGTGCGACTCCCCACACATAAAATTGTATTTTTAAATGAAATCTTCGATTAAGATGTTTACGCATGTTTTTAAGGTGTAAAGAAATATGTATCTTTTAAATTGGTTACACCCAAGTGTTGTTGTTGTTAACTAAAACTATTTAAAATGTTATGTTAATTGAAATAAAGCAGAAATAAAGAAAAATCTTAGATGAAAAAAAATAAAAAAAACTTAAAAAACTGCTAAAACTAAAACTGAAATAATAAATATTTATTACAAAAACTAATACAAATGATAAAGCACATAAAGTTACTCAACCTTAAACTGAAATTAAAATGAAAAAAAGAAAATTAAGCTAATTCTAAGTATTAATAAATACTATAATATTATATAAATGATACTAAAAGAACACTGGTTATACTACATGATGTCAATTTAAAATGAAAGTTTTTCAAAACTGTTTGAAACCAACATGAATACTAAGGGTGCATTCACACTGGCAGTTTAGTCTGAAACGCGGCACGGTTTGCATGAAAAATTGCTAATGTGAAAGCTGTCATACAGACTTGCACCAAGGTACCGAACCTGAGACAAACTGTAGGAGGTTGCACTGGAAGGAACTGTGACACGATTAGCATGAATGTGAAACTCAGGCTGCATCCGAAATCACATACTTCCCTACTAAATAGTAGGCGGAAAAAAACAGTATGTGACAAAATAAATATGTCCGAATTCACAGTACTCATAAAAGAGTAGGCAAAAAGTACCCGGATGACCTCGCTTCCGGCGAGATTCTGAAGTGTGCATACGATGGACACTTTACTATCCCATGAGGCCACAGGAGAGTATTTGTGAATGGCAGTGATGTGACGTAACTGGCGCTGGTAGGTCACATGATAACATGGCGAATGTAGTACGTCCAAATTACATTCATACTATATAGAACAAACTATATTTTTTTGCATTTGTGAAGTAATAACTAGGGATGCACCGATGTATCGGTCGCCGATATTTATCGGCCGATTTCTTTTATCAATTTACAACCATCGGCATATCGGCTATATCATATGAGAGGCCGATATAACAAACCGATGGTTTATTAATGAACTGCATGAAGGCACTGAGCTGTGTAATATCTGCTGCATAATCCAAGATTAATATTCCTTCTGCGCTGCTGTCTGCGTTTTAATGTTTATCAAACAACAAAAGACCAACAAACAAAAAAATTAATCGCTCACTACTCTTGACTAAACTTTCATAAGGATTCATTTCCGCGATGCGTACAACGCAGACAGAATCCAGTCATAAAAACGGAATTTACTGCATAATGTGGAATGGCACGGAATGTTTTGATAAATAAATAAAACATTGGTTAGTCACTTAAATCAATCGCGATATATACTAGTGTCTGTGAATATTAAGCCGCAAAAAGACTTGTGAATCCTGCATGTTTCTCTGTCTCTGTGAATAAATGGAGACGGGCGGCTTCATTTAGCCTAACATTACCGCTTTCTCTCACACACACACACACACACTGAAACTCGCTGTGTTTTTCAGCCTCTGCCACCTCAATATGAGGCACGAATTCATCTCCAGTCACTTCATGAGTATTTGACATTTGTATTCGACAAAATCTATCGTCATATCAAAACACACACACAGGAACACGCACGGCACACAGCAACCCGTCAAAATAAAAGTTCAGTTTAACAAAGTAATTGTGACAGGATTAATGTTGTACAGAAGAGCTATGTCTCAATGTAATAATAATATATGCATTTAATTTATACAGTGAAAAATATGCAGTGTTATTTAGCATTAAACCTACTATATATATATATATATAATGTTGGCCTGCTGAATGTTAAAAGGATCCAGTGTATGTTCATTAGAAATTATTTGATAATGCAGCAATAAACTAGCTAGTAGGCTATAAGTTAATGTAATGTTTTGCGGGTTTTTTACTTTAAAAACACTCTATTTTAAATGACAAACTTATTTCAAATAAGAGGGCAAGTGACAAATATCGGTATCGGCCAATAATTGTTCGTTAAAATCGGTATCGGCCCCAAAAAATCTTATCGGTGCATCCCTAGTAATAACCTATTCAAAATATGTACCTACTCAAGAGAGTATGCGATTTCAGACACGGGTGTGCACTTGTTCAGGAAGTAAAGTAACTGGCGCATTGAGTTTTAGGCCCTGTCCCAAATGGCACCCTAAACCCTCACGGTCTTCTCTGAGTCCGCACTTTCACGACGTAATGCCGCTTTGACTGCCAGTGCGGGCTCGGCAGAAGTGCGCATCGAGGGCGCATATCGACCTCAAAGGGGCCGCTCGCTCGCGAGTCCTAAAATGACAAATGGGACACCCTGCGGTCTCGTGGACTTAACAGACACGCGCACGCAGCGGCCATTGTAAGTCCACAAGACCGAAAGTGCACATGAAGTATGCCATTTGGGACAGGGCCTCAGAACTCTTCGTTGCTGCCAATGCCCCGTAAGTACCGATGCCAGCCACTAGAGGGCGCCAGTACAGCTCAATCTGGATACATGGTGCAATGAATGGCTTGCAATGAGGTTTCTCCTCAAAACAATCCGTTTGCAAGCGGCAGAAAGCCAGCTTCATGCCACGCACATACAGCAAACCCAAGTATCATTCACTCTGCTGTGTACAATATGCACCAAATTCATATAAAACACAATATGTTGTGACGCAAGATGAATGCACCAGGGTTCGATAGGATAAAGTCGAGTGTGAAACCTGCAGGAAGCACCGGGAACACACTCGGACCGCAGCAAACGTGCCCAGTGTGAAAGCCCCCTTAGAGTACATTTCTAAGAAGTTGGCATATGCATGTGTGTGCAGGACTGAACATTGGGCCAGTGGTTGCGGGAGTAATTGGAGCCAGGAAACCCCAGTATGATATCTGGGGAAACACAGTAAACGTGGCCAGTCGGATGGACAGTACAGGGGTCCCAGACCATATTCAGGTAAACCTTCACGAAGCTCACAGTGTCCTCGAAAGTCACGTAGAAGTGATTTTCTGTTATTTTACTGGATGTCTTGCAGGTGACCACAGACCTGCACCAGGTGTTGGCCGGTAAAGGTTACCAGCTGGAGTGTCGAGGGGTCGTAAAGGTGAAAGGCAAGGGTGAGATGACCACTTACTTCCTGAACGACGGACCTCCCAACAGTTAGCAGTGCACTAGAATTTCTTTGGATTCCCACAATTCCCCAGAGAGGAGGATTTCTCCAGTCAAGCTGAAGACAAACAAGTAGCCATCGCCATCACTTGAAGAAAAATACAAACAAAAAAGGAATATTATTGAAAAAACAAACCAGACTCCAGACTGGAGAGTTGTGGCGGTCGTGGTTATGCCTGCGCACCTTGAAGGACGATTGTTTTTAAGCCTCTCCCTCAGGCTGCTTGAAAGATGCAAAGTCTGTTTATTTAATAAAGGCCTTTATTTGCCGAAGAAAAACGCTGTACATAAGGCATCATTTTCTCCAGTTTTATTTTTTTCTTTCCTCTGTTATTTTTATTTCAGGAGAATATAAATACAGGTACTCATGTTTTGTTCGGAATTCATTATTTATTTTGATCTTGATGTTTTGTGCAAAAAGTCCTTTATGGAAAAAGTGTGGAAAACGCATACACATTTATACCGTACATAACGACGTACGCTCGTATATTTGTGCGTGTACAAATACAGTATCTGTATAAATTAAGAAGAGAACTATTGACCAAAGACCAAAGTATTTAACAGAAAAGAAGTTGTCAAAACGTTTGCAGAAGTTTTGAATATTATGTAATGCTCTGACGTCCTCATCCCTCGATTTTCCTGTTTTTATGACGTTTTAACATTTAAAGTAAATCACACTGGTTGACCAGCAATCTGGGTGACTGGCAGAGCGTTGTGCTCCGGATCATATGAAGGATTGAATGATTTCATTTAAAGTCTTGCTTTTCCTTCAGAACGACAAATTCTAGATGGAAAAGTGTGTGGAAAGCTGTGGAACAGTATGGATTTTTTCCCCCCTTTTTTTGGAAGTACAACCAGGTCTGGGCCTTTAACACGTCCTCAAGGAAGACTTCAGTTTAGTTTTGTGTGTTCCGTCAACCATTTCTTCTTTTTTCAAAGAAGTATTTTTGGTACAAAATGAAATAAAAGGAAAAAAAAGTTTTTCGGAGGCATCTGGGGAAAAGCCACGGCATTGGATACCACGGTACAAGACAGTTTATCGAGATCCAATTCATTCTAGAAGGACCTTTTTTTTAAATGAAAGAAATATATCTATAAATTATGACTGAATACTGTGCTTTGTAATCTCGAAGGGGCATAACTCTTTTCACTGTGAGGTTTCTATGATACGACTAGCTGCTTTCTTGCCAAACTAAACAGCTCAAAAGCATGTCTGATTGTGGTATCTTCTCTACGATTTTTGTTTGTTTGATTCCCTTAAGTTTTAATGTTTGGGTATTTTGTATCACCTCTGTATCCTTTTTTATTCCTATTCTGGTTGTACTCGATTATGATTCCATTCCAGCTAAGGAGAGGGACAAAGACCTGAATTGAGACGTTCAAGCAAGTTGGTACTAACTGATCAACTGCAGTCAGTGACGTAGGACAAATATTCCCTCCACTCCATCTCTTCAAAGAAAAGGCCACATGGGAAAATGCATCATTAAAACGTACACTATTCATTTAGATGTAGAACCGATAGAGACTTCCCATACACTGCATGCGTGCAGTGCGAATTGCAGTGCATTTGCCTTAATTGAACAAACTTCAGTATATGATAACAGTGCCTCTTCAAATCACACGCTCTACAACCCAAATCACGCACCGTTCGTTAACTCGTTCACCTCTTTCAGCGAATTGACTTGCATGATGGCCAAAGCACTGTCTTTCTCCTGCTGTGTGTTCTTCATTTATTGAAAACTTGCTGTGATAGTAGCTTGGTCATTGCATGTCAGTTGATCACGGTCGTACCAAAGGCAGGGGGCCCTGTTGTTCCGTCCAGTATGTGCAATAAAAGCGTACACGAATGGAGATTTAGCGCGAGGGAAGGAAACATAGTATCTGATGTACTGTGGACAAGCAGGAGTGCATTTTAGTGCTACTGACTCTCACACTGGGGCCTCTGTCTACGTAGATCAGGGCTGAACGACTCCTGATCGTCTCTTTATTTTCATTTATCTTTTTGTTGGTTTGTTTGTTTCATTCTTGTTTTTTTACTTTAATCGAAGGATTAGAAAAGGGACAAGCTTTTCAACTTAGCAAAGGAAAGTTGAGAAAAGACTCTTGAATATAGACAAACTTTTCCCCTCTAAAAATAAAAAATGTCTGTTTTATTTGTTTTTTGTGATTGCTTTTTATTGTGGTTTTTGTTTAAAGGGATAGTTCACCCAAAAATTTAAATTCTGTCATTAATCACCCTCATTCCAAACCCGTAAGATGTAAATTTATCTTCAGACCACAAATGAAGATCTTTTTGACGAAATCTGACTCCTCCAACTACCACTAACACTTCAAAAAGAGATTAAAAAACAAATCCATATGAACTGAGTGGTTTAGTCCAAATTTTTTGAGGCGACACGATCACTTTGTGATGAACAGATTGAATTTAGGCTTTTCTTAATGCATAAACATTGTTCATCAAACATAAACAGACGCTCAACCGAACCTAATTAATATGCGTGAACAAACCTCTTGAGGAAGCTGAAACATGCTGTGTAACACAAGAATGAACCTCATTGGTTCTTGCTGAAGCTCAAACATGCTGCGTAACACAAGGATGAACCTCATTGGTTCTTGCTGAAGCTCAAACATGCTGTGTAACACAAGGATGAACCTCATTGGTTCTTGAGGAAGCTGAAACATGCTGTGTAACACAAGAATGAACCTCATTGGTTCTTGCTGAAGCTCAAACATGCTGCGTAACACAAGGATGAACCTCATTGGTTCTTGCTGAAGCTCAAACATGCTGCGTAACACGAGGATGAACCTCATTGGTTCTTGAGGAAGCTCAAACGTGCTGCGTAACACAAGGATGAACCTCATTGGTTCTTGAGGAAGCTGAAACATGCTGCGTAACACAAGAATGAACATCATTGGTTTTTGAGGAAGCTCAAACGTGCTGCGTAATTAAAAATAACCCAAGTTGGGTTGAAAATGGACTAACCCGGCAATTGGGTTGTTTTAACCCAGCGGTTGGGTTAAAAGTTTGCTTAAAACAACCCAATTTTTTTAGAGTGTAACATGAGAATGAACCTCATTGGTTCTTGCTGAAGCTCAAACGTGTTGTGTAACACGAGAATGAACCTCATTGGTTTTTGAGGAAGCTCAAACGTGCTGCGTAATTAAAAATAACCCAAGTTGGGTTGAAAATGGACTAACCCAGCAATTGGGTTGTTTTAACCCAGCGGTTGGGTTAAAAGTTTGCTTAAAACAACCCAATTTTTTTAGAGTGTAACACGAGAATGAACCTCATTGGTTCTTGCTGAAGCTCAAACGTGCTGTGTAACACGAGAATGAACCTCATTGGTTCTAGAGGAAGCTCAAACGTGCTGCGTAACACAAGAATGAACCTCATTGGTTCTTGAGGAAGCTCAAACGTGTTGTGTAACACAAGAATGAACGTCATTGGTTCTTAGGGAAGCTCAAATGTGCTGTGTAACACGAGAATGAACCTCATTGGTTCTTGCTGAAGCTCAAACGTGTTGTGTAACACGAGAATGAACCTCATTGGTTCTTGAGGAAGCTCAAACGTGTTGTGTAACACAAGAATGAACGTCATTGGTTCTTGAGGAAGCTCAAACATGCTGTGTAACACAAGGATGAACCTCATTGGTTCTTGCTGAAGCTCAAACGTGCTGCATAACACAAGAATGAACCTCATTGGTTCTAGAGGAAGCTCAAACGTGCTGCGTAACACGAGGATGAACCTCATTGGCTCTTGAGGAAGCTCAAACGTGCTGCGTAACACGAGGATGAACCTCATTGGTTCTAGAGGAAGCTCAAACGTGCTGCGTAACACGAGGATGAACCTCATTGGTCCTAGAGGAAGCTCAAATGTGCTGCGTAACACAAGGATGAACCTCATTGGTTCTTGCTGAAGCTCAAACGTGCTGCATAACACAAGAATGAACCTCATTGGTTCTAGAGGAAGCTCAAACGTGCTGCGTAACACGAGGATGAACCTCATTGGCTCTTGAGGAAGCTCAAACGTGCTGCGTAACACGAGGATGAACCTCATTGGTTCTAGAGGAAGCTCAAACGTGCTGCGTAACACAAGGATGAACCTCATTGGTTCTAGCGGAAGCTCAAATGTGCTGCGTAACACAAGGATGAACCTCATTGGTTCTTGCTGAAGCTCAAACGTGCTGTGTAACATGAGGATGAACGTCATTGGTTCTTGAGGAAGCTCTAACGTGCTGTGTAACACGAGGATGAACCTCATTGGTTCTTGCTGAAGCTCAAACGTGCTGCATAACACAAGAATGAACCTCATTGGTTCTAGAGGAAGCTCAAACGTGCTGCGTAACACAAGGATGAACCTCATTGGTTCTAGAGGAAGCTCTAAAGTGCTGCGTAACACAAGGATGAACCTCATTGGCTCTTGAGGAAGCTCAAACGTGCTGCGTAACACAAGAATGAACCTCATTGGTTCTTGCTGAAGCTCAAACGTGCTGCGTAACACGAGAATGAACCTCATTGGTTCTAGAGGAAGCTCAAACGTGCTGCGTAACACGAGGATGAACCTCATTGGTTCTAGAGGAAGCTCAAACGTGCTGCGTAACACGAGGATGAACCTCATTGGTTCTAGAGGAAGCTCAAACGTGCTGCGTAACACGAGGATGAACCTCATTGGTTATAGAGGAAGCTCAAATGTGCTGCGTAACACGAGGATGAACCTCATTGGTTCTAGCGGAAGCTCAAACGTGCTGCGTAACACGAGGATGAACCTCATTGGTTCTTGAGGAAGCTCAAACGTGCTGCGTAACACAAGAATGAACCTCATTGGTTCTTGAGGAAGCTCAAACGTGCTGTGTAACATGAGAATGAACCTCATTGGTTCTCGCTGAAGCTCAAACTCAAACGTGCTGCGTAACACGAGGATGAACCTCATTGGTTCTTGCTGAAGCTCAAACGTGCTGCGTAACACGAGAATGAACCTCATTGGTTCTTGCTGAAACTCAAACGTGCTGCGTAACACGAGGATGAACCTCATTGGTTCTTAAGGAAGCTCAAACGTGTTGTGTAACACAGGAATGAACCTCATTGGTTCTTGAGGAAGCTCAAACGTGCTGTGTAACACAAGGATGAACCTCATTGGTTCTTGAGGAAGCTCAAACGTGCTGTGTAACATGAGAATGAACCTCATTGGTTCTTGCTGAAGCTCAAACGTGCTGCGTAACACGAGGATGAACCTCATTGGTTCTTGCTGAAGCTCAAACGTGCTGCGTAACACGAGAATGAACCTCATTGGTTCTTGCTGAAGCTCAAACGTGCTGCGTAACACGAGGATGAACCTCATTGGTTCTTAAGGAAGCTCAAACATGTTGTGTAACACAAGGATGAACCTCATTGGTTCTTGAGGAAGCTCAAACATGTTGCGTAACACAAAAATGAACCTCATTGGTTCTTGAGGAAGCTCAAACGTACTGTGTAACACAAGAATGAACCTCATTGGTTCTTGCTGAAGCTCAAACGTACTGTGTAACAAGAATGAACCTCATTGGTTCTTGAGGAAGCTCAAACGTGTTGTGTAACACAAGAATGAACGTCATTGGTTCTTGAGGAAGCTCAAACGTGCTGTGTAACATGAGAATGAACCTCATTGGTTCTTGTTGAAGCTCAAACGTGCTGTGTAACACAAGAATGAACCTCATTGGTTCTTGAGGAAGCTCAAACGTGCTGCGTAACATGAGAATGAACCTCATTGGTTCTTGTTGAAGCTCAAACGTGCTGTGTAACACAAGAATGAACCTCATTGGTTCTTGAGGAAGCTCAAACGTGTTGTGTAACACAAGAATGAACGTCATTGGTTCTTGAGGAAGCTCAAACGTGCTGTGTAACACAAGAATGAACCTCATTGGTTCTTGAGGAAGCTCAAACGTGCTGTGTAACACGAGAATGAACCTCATTGGTTCTTGTTGAAGCTCAAACGTGCTGTGTAACACAAGAATGAACCTCATTGGTTCTTGAGGAAGCTCAAACGTGCTGCGTAACATGAGAATGAACCTCATTGGTTCTTGTTGAAGCTCAAACGTGCTGTGTAACACAAGAATGAACCTCATTGGTTCTTGAGGAAGCTCAAACGTGTTGTGTAACACAAGAATGAACGTCATTGGTTCTTGAGGAAGCTCAAACGTGCTGTGTAACATGAGAATGAACCTCATTGGTTCTTGTTGAAGCTCAAACGTGCTGTGTAACACAAGAATGAACCTCATTGGTTCTTGAGGAAGCTCAAACGTGCTGCGTACACTCTAAAAAATGCTGGGTTAAAAATAACCCAAGTTGGGTTGAAAATGGACTAACCTGACAATTGGGTTGTTTTAACCCAGCGGTTGGGTTAAATGTTAGCTTAAAACAATCCATTTTTTTTAGCGTGTAACACGAGAATGAACCTCATTGGTTCTTGAGGAAACTCAAACGTGTTGTGTAACACAAGAATGAACCTCATTGGTTCTTGCTGAAGCTTAAATGTGCTGCGTAACACGAGAGAATGAACATCATCGGTTCTCACACATCAAGCGAACATGCTCGAGCTTCCATTTACCACAACTGATGTGCGAGTTGATGAATGTTTATGTAAATAAAAGCCTAAATTAAATCTGTTCATCATATAAAGCGTTCAAGTCTCTTTAGAAAATTTGGACTAAACCGCTCAATTCATATGATTAGTTTTACGATCTCTTTATGAACTTCTTGAAGCGTCAAAGTGTCAGTTGTGTAGCTGTCAATGGAGGGTCAGAAAACTCAGATTTCATCAAAAAGATCTTCATTGTGTTCCGAAGATGAACAAAAGTCTTACGGGTTTGGAAAGACATGAGGGTGAGGAATTAATGACAGAATTTTTATTTTTGAGTGAACTAACCCTTTAAACCCCTTTGTTTTGGTATATTTTAGTCATTATATTTGAGTAACCATAAATGATGCATCATTTAAAGGGTTTTACTTGCTTCAAATGATTGATAGGCACATTGTAGATTTCACTGGTTTTATCACCATTTTTGGGTGAAAAACGGGAATATGTGAATTTGTTAGCAATTAATAATAGTGACTCAAACTAGTATCACTTTAGTAGCTTCAATCATCAACTTCAGTGACTTCAATAATCAAACTGATTAATTTAATTTTGAAACTTTACGAGTAAATAGAGATGCCTTGCTCAATAAATATTTTATGCATTTGGTGAGTTGAGCCATTTTGTAATTCTAATACCAATGCTAAAGTAACTTAACATCTGATACTAGATCAGTTATGTCATCCTGTTTTAGGCTGTTTCTGATACAAATGAAAGAAAAGGGGTGTACAAAAAACTTTAACTCAAAAAGAAGTTTCAGAATTAAAGCTGCCTCAGGTCACATGTAAAGTTTAGTCACAAATAGTTAGCCGCCATAATACAGGTACATGCAAAGAATAACATTTAGGACATACAGTATGGGACTAAATTTATTGCACTAAATTCTCAAAACAATATGGCAAAGTCATAGATGCGTGTAGTGGATACACGTTACATTTGCGTATCCTTGTGGTGTTGAAGCATTATGGGACAGTGATCACTGTCGTTTCAAATCAGGGATCAAAACAAGCTGAAGTCTGGGTAGGTCATTGACATCTCATTCACAAACCTGAGAAAATGAATGAAATGTATGTATTAAAGCATTACACAATTATTTGCTGACACACATTTGGCTCATAGCTTCGTCATACTGTGTCATTTCGCTGTTTTTGTGTGGGAAGTGACGAGTTCGAGTCCAAGGCTCCTGGTTCTTTCGGCCTCCAGTGGGAACCCACCAACCATACTGCTGGTTGTCCGTCACAGGTTCACGATACAGTTCTTTAGGAGCTGAAAGGGAAATCACCAAGAATTTTGGAAATTAATGAAGATCTAAAGCAGGGCAGCCAAAGTTTGAGTTCAGCTTGGAGTGAGAATTATAGCATTGACACAGATAAGCTTGCGATTTGATTCCGATCTTGATTTCAATTAATTTTGATATACTTTATCTCAGGTACAGGTACAGTTACTTTTTTCCTCAAGGAAGAACATCTCTGAACTACTGCTGTAAACTATAGCCTACAGGTGTCAGCTGTACATTATTATTAAAAGTTCAAATTAACAACTGATTTGTAAAACAATTTCATATAAGGCAGTTTTTATAATAACCTTTTAATGATATAATGTAATATAGTGTGGGTTTTTTTTCTCTTCAAAATACTCCTCTCTAGAGTTCTGAGTATGGAAGCTTGTTTCTGCCATGCAATAACACAATTTAAAAGATAAATGCGACTTTTTATCTCTATTCTCCGGAATTGTGAGTTTATCTTGCAATTCAGAATTTGCGCCCTGCCAATTACGAGTTTATATCTCGCAATTCTGATTTTTTTTTTCTCACCCTCAAGTCATCCTAGGTGTATATGACATTCTTCTGTCAGACGAATAAAATCGGAGTTATATTACAAAAGTCCAGGCTAATCCAAGCATTAGAATTTGATTCATAGTTGCTCTGTTTTTGAAGTCCATAAAAAGTGCATCTGTCCGTCATATAACTGCTCCACGCGGCTCCGGGGTGTTAATAAAGGCCTTCTGAAGCGAATCAACGCATTTGTGTAAGAAAAATATCCATATTTAAAACTTTATCAAGTAAACTTTCGGCCGACCGCCTTCCCTGTTCAATATATGGAAAAATTGTTGAAAGGTCCTCTGCCGATCGAAAGACTAACTCAACCAGGTCGCTCGTCATGACGTCACGTACGCATCTTGAGTTTCACTTTCAACATTCAACACTTCCACGGAAGGCGATGGGCCGAAAGTTTACTTGATAAAGTTTTATTTTATTCGTCTGAAAGAAGAATGTCATATACACCTAGGGTGACTTGAGGGTGAATAAATTATGGGCAAATTTTCATTTTTGGGTGAACTATCCCTTTAAATCTTGCAATTTTGAAATTCTTGCAATTCTGTCATTTTAATTCTCGCAAGTCGTAAATAAATAAATCACATACCCCAGACAGGGTTTAGATGCTTATTTTGTGCTATAGAAAAGAGGAAGAGCTGGCCAACTGATATTTGAGCATACTAGCGATAAAAGTTATGATTTTTCAGTAGTACAGCACAGCGTGAGTATGGGTGTGCAAAAGTAAACTGGTCTGTCCTCGCTATCGGCTAGTTGTCAGTGTCCTCTTTGCTCTGGCAAAAAAAAAAAATGGATGTGTAAAAATGGAGCCAACAGCGTCAAATGCGTGAGAGTTGGCAGCCCTGTGAGTAAATTAAGGGGATAGTTCGCCCAAAAACGCAAATTCTGTCATTATTTAGTAACCCTCAAGTTGTTCCAAACCTGTAGGAATTTATTTCTTCTGTTGGAAGATATTTGGAAGAATATTTGTAACCAAGCAGATCTCGGTGAATACAGTCAATGGCTATCGAGATCTAAATTATTTGGTTACAACATTTTAATTTTGGGGTGAACTATCCCTTTAAGGCTAATCCATTAAAAAATGTACATGAACTAATCTGAACATGATGTATGGTACTGCTACTGTGAATATTACTTATTTTCTCTATTTTGAGAAAGCATAATAATTGCATGACCTATACATATCTGTCTTCTGTGAGTATGGTAGGCCCTATGTGGGTGTTTTTAATATGAACTTACACCTCCGAACGTGTCTGATCGCACCCTGATATAGGCTCTGGCTGCCCAGATGCAGGTCTGATGAGTCTGAAGGGGGAAAAACAAGAAAACTGGACCTCACTACTAAATTTAAACAGATGTGCTAAAGACGTTTCGGCAGCGCCTGCACTAAAGTCGAACCAAAGCAGCCATACCTCGTGTATCTAGTTTGTTTGGGGAAGATGGTAACATCCTGTCCCCAACAGGGTTCTGATAGCCCAGATATGTGATTCCGAAGAAAGCCATAATCAAAGCTGTATAATAAGTAACGTTACTCGCTCAACAAGAGCTGAACTGAACGAGGCCGAGCACCCAAAACACGAGCTTCACTCGCTAATGTTTGATGTGTTGTCATGGATACTGGCACTTCCCCTCAGTTCCCCTATTCATTCATCAGCACAAAAAATAATGCTCAAAGCAGAGTTAAATTTGATTATAGTCAAATGCAAAGCCATAAACACATCGCTAGCTTCCTAAATATCACCCGTCCACTTATTTATTTACGGTTCTTTAGTTAACGAGTTGTTTGTAGAGAAAATAAAGCGGTCAAATTATTCAATTAGATGCACCTGGCACGACGGAATCAATACAAGTCGATTTCACAATCTTCTGTGGTGTGTAGGTCAAGTTTACAACTGTAAAGTGGTCACAACCCTTCACTTTAGTGCAGGTAAGTGCATACTTGAGTTGAAGCGCCACTCTTTGTCCTTGACACCTCAGTCCTTTTCATGAAATATATTTATCATACAAATGACAGAAATGCTTGAGGTTCGCATCAGTCTATGGCTGTTTAAGATTGTTTCCGCCACTGAATAAAAAAGGTAATTGCGACGTGCAATTCTGACTTTTTTCCTCAGAAATGCGTGATAAAAATTTGTAATTGAAAGTTAAAGTCAGAATTGTGAAACATTAAAGGGATAGTTCACCCAAAAAATAAAAGTATCATCATTTACTCAACCTCAAGTTGTTCCAAACTTTCTTCTGAACTTTCTTCTTTGTGCTGAACAGAAGAAGATAATTTGAAGAATATGTGGATCTACAGTTGATGGACACCGCATTGACTTCTATTGTATTTTTTTCCCCCTACTATGGAAGTCAATGGGGTCCATCAGAAATTCATACAGGTTTGGAACAACTTGAGGGTGAGTAAATGATGACAGAATTTTCATTTTTGGATGAACTATCCCTGTAAATCACAATTATCTTTTAATAAAAAATTTTTTTTTTTTAAGTTTCCATAGGCTTCTTTGAAGCTGATACTTTCTCATATTTTGGTAGGTCTTCTCTGCAATATGGTTATTTTGGAGATTAAAAAAACTATAGTTATTGAATAAAGGCCTGGTTTCACAGACAGGGTTTAGTTTAAGACTAGGCCTTAGTTCAATTAGGACATCTAAGTAGCTTTTATACACGTGCCTTACCTAAAATAAAAAAAACATTACTGGTGTACATCTTGAGACAAAACAATGGCATTGATATATTTTGGGATATGCCAGTGCAAGTTGCTTTCAGTTATAATAGCTTAAACATAGGCTACATTTTAGTCTGAAATAGCCTTGTTTGTGAAACCAGGGGAGAGTGTAATAGTTAGACGACTTTCCTATCAAGTTTTTTTGCATTTTCACACGTGTAAAACATTTTGTTAAAATGGCAAAATGATTTTGTGGGAAAATATGTAATCATATGCCATTCGCCCATGTGTAATATCCACCATACACATTCCAGAAAGCCAGGTTAACTTACCGTCACATAGGGTGAATTCTGGGTAATTGGGCCACTTTTAGCCATTGAGTTGACTTGGTAAAATTGTCCCAATCACCCCAAATTCACTCCTATACCTTGAACTCTCGATTGATTATCCCAAACCTTGCTTACTCGAGGTATGCTGGTTCCAAAAACGTATCAAATGTTCCCGGTTAATTCATAAGGCATTCTCATCAGAGCGACGAAGCGATGATTCACCATGGAAACAGATGCTAAGAAAAAGCGTGCCATTCTACTTCCTGATTTACATAACCTACATATTGCCACCTATTTGGTGGTTGTGCAATCATTTTTTTTTTCAATCTTTTCGTTTAATAAGTAATCTTTATTCTCTGAGAATAAGAATTATACTGTTTGTTTGAGGCTAATTGATTGAATGCAGATCCATGTGTGAGATGACATTTAAAATAAATAAATATATTTGAATTTAATTAACATTTAAACATTACCTTGTTATAATAGTGCTTTAGAATAAATATTGTATATTATATAACTGTGACTATATAACAAATTTGGTTATATGAATCTAACTATATTAATTACATAAAACACTGAATCTGAATAGCTCTTAACCAAACTAACCCTGGATCATGAGCTGCTCTGGAGCAGGTTATGTTCAGAGAGTGAGTTGCTAAGGCTACTTGCATGCCCTAAAAGTTACCTCCATTTTAGGAGCGAAAGTTGAGGTTGTCCGCGTACTTGTTCTTAAACATACCCGGGTATGTCACATAACCTGCTTTCTGGAATACCCCCCTGGCCTGGACTGTGGTGCTTTTATGCTAAAAAGTTAATGTTACAATGAATGAGAACAATCTATCATGGATCATTCAAAATTGCAAAACCTTTGGGCAGTCACCGGTTGTAAAAACAATTGTTTTTGTTATGTGTCCATGTGCTTTAACAAGATGTCCAGTATCCATGTGTACACCTGTGCTACAATGGAGCAGAGCCAAAACAATGTTGCAGTTTATGTTGTAACTGCTAGAGGGCCAAAAGTTGTGACAAATTAATTGAAATATTTAATGTTTCCTTCATAATAATGTATTTATAATAATTTAAAAAAATAAAATGCTGTATGTTGTATAACATGTCACACTGAGGGACACTTTTGTCAATGATCTTCTCAAATTGAAAACAATGCAAAGTAATTTATTTAGCAGAGATGTTCTGGTACTACGATACATGGATAATGTTACATGAAGGTTTTGTTGAACCAGAATTTGTGATCCAGTTTGGTTTTTCTCGTAGGATGCGCTTACGAAGTCCCCAATGTGCACTACCCATAAAACTGAGCTTCTTGGGACTGACCCTTTTAATCACCGTTCTATGGGTATTACAGCTGGATCTAGGGGTGTGGAGGTCTGCCAGCTGGTTTCAAGGTCTCTCCCTAAAGCCAAGATACAGAGGCAGTGTGGGTTTAAATTCTAGCGGCATTTGGCATTTTCAGATGAATACCACTACACCACAGTTTAAAGTATTATATGGAGATGCCAGCTGTCCCTCTGGGTTCTATAGCATGGAGGAGCTCAGGCCTCATATAGACAGACCTCTGGAGGATCCTGGAGGACCTGGAGCTGATGGAAACCCCTTCATAACTGGCCTCATGACTCCTATGGAGTTGAGGGAGAAGCAGGAAGGTCTTTCTAGAAACAGCTTCAACCAGTTTGCCAGTGACCGCATCTCCTTGCATCGTAGTCTTGGTGTCGACACGCGGCCCCCTGAGTGAGTATCATAAGAGGCAGACTGAGCAGAAATGTTCTTAGAGTTATTAAACCTTTTGATCATGTAGTTGTGGAATAATTCCAAATATATTCTCATCCAATTCTCTGTTACTCATTTAAGATGCATTGAGCAAAAGTTCAGCAGATGTCCACGGTTACCCATTACCAGTGTGATAATTGTGTTCCACAATGAGGCATGGTCCGCTCTCCTCCGCACCATCTACAGTGTCTTGCATACTTCACCTGCTGTTTTACTTAAAGAAATCATACTGGTGGATGATGCAAGTACTCAAGGTTAGTTAAGGCAAAGGGGCATGGCATTTTTAGGTACTTGGTATGAATGAGGTTGACAATAAAACGAGCAAACAAATTCCATGGTCTTGCATTGAAGAAGAGACCCAAGCCATAACTTGAGACCAGAATATCCCCTGGGGATGGACTGTTTTGACTTGGGCCAGTAAGCAACCACTCAGAACACCTTAGTACAATGCCTTAGCAATCACCCAGGACACACTAGTAACATGTTAACATCCACCCAAAACAACCTTAACAGCCATCTAAGAGAAAATGGCAAGACCATGGGAACGCCTTAGCAACCACTCAGAATGCCCTAGCAACAGCTTAGCAACCACCAAGGACAAGAAAATGACAAGATCTTAGCAATCACCCAGAACACAATGACAATGCTTTAGCAACCACCCAAAAACACTAGTAACACCATAGCAACCACCCAGAACACTATGGCAATGCCTTAGTAATCACACGAGACACTAGCAATGATTCAGAACTCCTCAGCAACACCTTAGTGACCATTCAGAACATCCTAGCAATCGCCCAGGACACTCTAGCCTGCCAGAACACCATGACAACTCCTTAGCGATCACCCAAGACACACTAGCAATGATTCAGAACTCCCCAGCAACACCTTAGTGACCATTCAGAACATCCTAGCAATCGCCCAGGACACTCTAGCCTGCCAGAACACCATGACAACGCATTAGTGATCACCCAAGACACACTAGCAATGATTCAGAACTCCTCAGTAACATCTTTTAGTGACCATTCAGAACATCCTAGCAATCGCACCAGGACACTCTAGCAACACTTTAGCAACCACCTAGGACAGACACTCTAGTAACATCTTAACAACCACCTAGTACACCCTAGCAAAACCTTAGCAACCACTTAGGACACCCCAGCTATGCCTTAGTAAAAACCCTGGACACCCTAGTAACGCCTTGTCAACCACTCAGCATGTGTTAATACATTAGAAAAATAAATGTCTTATTAAAATGTGGAAATCTAGTTAAATCATCTTTGATCTGAAATCTTATAGATTAATGCAGTGCATTTACCTTTTATAATTTCAGATCATTTAAAAGGCCCACTAGAACAGTATGTCCAGTCTCTTGAGATTGTGCGTGTCCTGAGGCAGCGTGAGAGGAAAGGTTTAATTGCTGCCAGACTGTTGGGTGCACGTGAGGCTAGAGGAGAGGTGCTTGCCTTCCTGGACTCCCACTGTGAGTACATACTATCGGGGACTTGGTGCACCCCATCCTTTGACTTTCACAGACACTGAATTGACTGGAGGTATCAAATTGTAGTCCTTTAAAAGGTGCACATAATATATTCAGACAGACATGAGAATTGAGTCTAACCAAAGGTGAATTTTTTTTTTTTTTTTTTTTTAAGTAGACAACTCTGATTTTGTGTATGATTTTCCCAGGTGAGTGTTTCTATGGTTGGTTGGAGCCCCTGTTGGCCCGGTTAGTTCAGGAACCTACCACGGTTGTGAGCCCAAGCATTGCTGTCATCAACAAGAACAATCTACAGTTCATAAAGCCAATGTCGTTAGCCCGCACACATACCCGTGGGAAATTTGACTGGATCCTGAGTTTTGGCTGGGAGACTATTCCTGAAGAAGAGAGGATGAAACGCAAAGATGAAACCTATCCTGTCAGGTAAATGAAACAAACACACAACACACGCCACACACAACACACACCACACACAACACCTACAGGTTTCCATGTTGGTATTACTATTTTTGTGGGGACATTTGGTCGCATAATTTTGGGTTTAACAAGACCACACACTTTTCCTCAGTGTAACACATTTTATATAGCATTTATATCGCTGCTGCATATGAAACGCCAATGTAGTTACATTTTTCCTTCAGGACACCTGCTTTTGCCGGAGGACTTTTTGCCATTTACAAGCAGTTCTTTGAACACATTGGGACCTATGATGACAAGATGGAGTTTTGGGGAGGAGAGAACATAGAAATGTCATTTAGGGTAAGACCCTCTCACAGGTTTTTATCTTTTGCATAGCATAAAATTGTCATTTATTATAACGCAGATCATTATAATTCTGGTATAGTGTTGTTATTGGTAACTAAAACTATAAAAAATTAAAAAAAAAATATTATTTTAATTAAATAAATCTGAAATATCTGAAAGTACAATTGTATTTTTTATATATATATATATATATATATATATATATATATATATATATATATATATATATATATATATATATATATATATATATATATATATATATATATATATATATATATATATATATATATAAAAATGGTAAATAACTGAAATAAAATAAAATGATTTAAGTACTAAAATGACTAAATCTAAAGCTAAAATAAATTAATGCTAAATTAAAAAAAATATATATTTAAAGGACAAAAGCGCATAACTGTTATGATTCCAGCCTTTGTTCCCTTGGTCCTGTTTGTACTTTTGTTACTTCCTGTTCTATGCCATGTTTTGTAGTCCTTTTGTAGTTTTTTATTTTTTTTATTTAGTTCTGTGATCATTCTGTGTGTCTTGTTTGTCCCCAGTCTTCCTTGTCCTTGTCCTACTGTCACAATATTAATACATACCATAATGGCATATAAATAATCCTAAAATAACTGTTCTGTTATCATACATTATGTATTGGCTCTTTCAGGTATGGATGTGTGGAGGTAGCCTAGAGATCATTCCCTGCTCTGTGGTTGGCCACATCTTCCGCACCAAAAGTCCACATTCCTTCCCAAAAGGCATAGACGTGATCGCAATCAACCAGGTTCGCCTCGCAGAAGTCTGGATGGATGATTACAAGAAGATTTTCTACAACAGAAATAAAAAAGCGGCTGCCTTTGCAGCAGAGGTGAGAGAAGTGTCAATCACCGTGATGTATATAACATTTTAATTGATTACAAAATAAGTCTTATTTGTAAAGCTCACTTATTTCTCACAGAAATCATACGGGGACATAAGTGAACGTCTGAAGCTCAAAGAGAAACTACATTGCAAAAATTTCACCTGGTATCTAGAAAACATTTCCATGGTCTTTGTGCCTGATTTGAACCCTTTGCTGTTTGGATTGGTAATTCAGTTATATTTTAATCATTTATTGCAGCAATAATTGTATTGTTTACACCTGCAATATGTGTGTGTGCTCATATTGTGTCTGTAGTTGAAGAACATTGCCACAAAAACTTGTCTTGATATTGGTGAGAAGAATCCTGGAGGAAAGTCTGTGATTTTATTCATTTGCCACAACATGGGAATAAATCAGGTATTCTAATGACCACCGCTGTCATCCTTGCATTATTGCTTCCATACTTTTCCAAACATTTTTGTTTCACACAATTTGACCACTCAGAAACATGAAAAGGTAGTAAACAGAAGCACACTGCTTTTTCTGTGTTCTTCTTTTCTTTGTAGTATTTTGAGTACACGTTGCATCAGGAGCTGAGGCATAATATTGATAAGCAGCTCTGTCTCCATGCAACGATCGAACCTCAACCTGTGCGAGTGGAGCTGTGCAACTTTCAGGGTGATGGAACCGTCCCGGCTCCACAGCAGACGTGGAGTTTTATACATGTCTCCCAACAGGTAGGTATGGCACATATCCCGACAACCCTTTGCCTCTGGCTGTGTGACATTGCAAAAAATGAATGTAGCCTACTGTCATGGCACAAAACTATACTTATAATGGCAAACTTTTGTGCGCTACGCTTCATCCTTTTAGAGATTTGAATTTAACCTTCAGTGTTTGTCATCTTACCTTATACGTTTGTGATTATTTGCAGATATATTTTCTCCACAATGCTCTGTTTAATAAGTGTTTAATGGTGGAGTATGGCAACATCATCATGAAAAGCTGTGACCCTGCCAACAATTATCAGCATTGGTCTTTCATCTGATCTGTGTCATCCATCAGATTACCCGACTCTCCTTTGGAACATTGCACAAAACAGTAGCGCAATGCATAATTACACAAATGTTGCATCACTGTTGTGTACTAATGTAAGTTTGTGCAATGCATCAGGTGTTTTAGTAAATTTAGGATTTAGCAAATTCAGTCAAATTAAATTTCATTGTTTCATTGCAGACAAAAATCATTGTTTGTCAAATAATGTAAGTTTATTTTAATACATTGAACACTGTTTAGTTGCTGACCAATGTATTTATTATTACATGAAAGCTGATGAAATAAAGATTTAAAGACTTTTTGTAAGCAAGGTGTGCAATGACTTGTGATTTAATTTAGTTTTTAATGTTTATCTCTGAGCTACTTAAAGGGATAGTTCACCCTAAAATGAAAATACTGTCATGAATTACTCATCCTCATATCGTTCCTTTATTCAACAATTTCTTTTAGTCTGTGCTGTGCCAGTCCATAGTTGCCAAGTCCGCGTATTACACGCGACTTTGGGCTTCTTTTTTTGGCAAGTCGCGTTCAAAAATCACGAGTCGCGGGTTGCGGTTTTTTGGGCTTATTTTAAAAAATGTGGTTGCTTGTTAGGAAAATATAAGCAACTTCGTTTCTTTACATTTATGGTCACTGTTTTGTCCAAAACATTGCCTGACACTGTCTTCTCACAGCTAATAGCCATTCAGTGCAACGATACAAGTGCTGTAGTAATCCGTCCTCATACATCCCGCCTCCTTCTCCCCCTCATTGAAGAGAAATCGCGTTCAACGTGCAGGCATGTGACGTTATAAATGCACGTAATGATAGTTAGTAGACTTAAATAGACGTATACATTTTTACAAACCATGCCACCAGCAGAGATGTACAGAGATGGAGAGGAAACAGGGAGCACCTAATTTAATTAAAAAAAATATTTTTGTAATGTATTTAAAATTACAGGCTATTATTAAAAAAACAAGTATACTAATAATAACAGGTAGCCTATGGTTTGAATTTATTTTATTATAAATATGTGGCTATATTGCAGCTATATATGGCTTAGTGCTTGTCTGTGTCCCAGTGTGCATACTATCAAACGTATAGTAATAAATAGTATGTGTCATTAGTAATTTTCAATACTATTTAGGCAGATAGTATATGCACATTGAGATGTAGGGCTTATCTTTTACAAGGTTTTGCAGTGTGTGTTCACTACTTACTGCCCATAATATGTGTGCACTTACTCCGACTATGGGTTACCATAATTGGCCTTCTTGTCACTTTTTCTCTTTTTCGATCTCCAAACCTCTTCTGTTCACAGCTGATCGGAGGATATTGAGTGTCCTTATTGCAATTTGATAATTTTTGTAAAATAACATCTGTTTTTGCTTTTCAAACTCTGAAAGGTTTCAGTGTAATATGTTGCAGTCCCATTTATTGATAAAAAAATATTTATTATAAATAATATTGATGATGATAAATAATTTAATAATATTGGGCTTGTTTTGGGCTTGTTTTTGAAGCTGCGGTTGCTTATTTGTCTCGCGAGAGTTGGCAACACTGCCAGTCTCCTGCACAGTTTATGTTGTAAAAACAGTGCAGCTCCCACGTCCTCATCACATGCATGCGTTGTTAAGTAAACTGTGCAGGAGACTGACACAGACTAGAAGAAATCGTTGAATAAAGTCATTTATTTTTGTTTTGTTTTTTTTGTGCACAAATTCTCGTCGCTTCATAAAATGAAGGTTGAACCACTGGAGTCACATGGACTATTTTAACGATGTCTTTACTACCTTTCGGGGCATTGAAAGTGTTCATTACATTTGCTGTCTATGAGCGCTTGGATTTTTTTACCAGAAATATCTTCACTTGTGTTCTGAAGATGGTCTTACGGGTTTGGAACGACCTGAGTGTGAGAAATGAATGACAGATTTTTCATTTTTGGTGAACTATCCCTTTAAAATCCAATCGTACATTAACACAAGGTGGCGCAATAGAGTTTTTAGTGACGCTATGCTGTTTGTTCTGCAGTAGTTAATGTATCAATAAATTACTTTTAATCTTAACTTTATACGAAATGTATATGAGAAATATGCCTCATAGATGGATTTATTGAATTGTTTAATCTGCAAAGTCATGCTGACATTTTTTTTGGAACTACTTTTTTCTAGCTCTTATCAGCAGAGTTATTAGATATTCCGCTTGCACGCTCTCTATTGGACAGAAAAGCGTTCAGCACGGTCGCCATTGCGGCGTTTAGCTGTCAATCACCGCCGTGAGTGGGTTGTTGTCCACATGCACCTCCCTCCTGCAGTCTGAAGCCCCTCCCACCTCCCTTTTCCTCGGGCGCTGTTGCGCGTTTGACGTCACACGCTCCAGCAATGATGGGCAGTCGAGCGAGCGCTGGTGAGTTCCTCTCTACACCAATAAAATCACAGAAGCCCGCCGTGTCATTTTAACAGGGAAGGAGGAAACGGTCTTAAAGAAATGTCAATGTAGTCGGTAATGTTTAATCTTTGCGCTCATATATAACGAGCCTGTTTCAACACTTGAAGTTTAGCCTTTAAATCCTGGTGTTTTTGTTTTGTTTAGTGAAGAGAGCATTAAATGTAAGTAGCACGTTGTCATGTGTTTTCTTCTGCTGTAACAACAACTAACCAGATTTGTCTCAAGCTTTTGCTTTAAAAAAAATCTTTCCAAATAACTGTGTTTGAAGCATTTGTTGTGAATGTGATGCAGCATTGCATACAATAATTAGCAAGCTGTTATTCCAGTCAGTGTCAGGATGAGCCCTGTTAAATAAGGGATTGTGCTAATAACATTATGGTGAGTTGAGAGTGTGTGTTGTGGGAGCTTGTGTTTTTGTGTCGGTTTACACCTGTATCTTTCCTTTATGCCACAGAGAGAGCACACACTACAGTCCCTGAGCACAGTGGTAGGGATATGTGTCTGTTATCCCAATGCAAATATCTCTGTGATGTGACCTGTCATATTACCAGACCAGATAATTGTTAGAACCGCTATAATTAGTGTTTGTCTGTTCCTTAGAAGTGACTCAGCATTGGCAGAAATGCCTTAAATGCAAATAATATTCTTTTAATTTACTGTAGGTCCAGTTTTTATATTCAGGCCATTTAGTAAACAAGCTTGCTCTGTTGTGTTTTTGTTCATATTGTGTTGCTATGTTTAATTCGTGTTGACACTGTACTGTGTGTGTGTTTGGCAGCTTTAGTCAAAATGCTCTTTGGAGAGTGTGTGAGTCAATGTGCCAAAGTGGTCTATCACTACAGAACAAAATATTTATAATTTATTTATTAGCCATTTTGAGGTTGCAGGCATGTTACTTCCTTATTTGTCCAAATCTACCAAATTCCTTAAACAATTTCTACTACACTATTAAAACAGTTGATAAAATAATCTATATAATGTTCTTTTGGAAATGTTGCTGTCTGTTTGCTTTATGTACTGTATACATCAGCATTATATCTGCCATATTAATCTCTCTCTATCAAAACACATTCATAATTGCCCTGACAACAATTCATTACAAAAAATATTTATTTAGTAGGTATGTAACTATAATAGTTGTTTAATTTCCAATGTTCATTTATGACTGGAAATTATTATACATCTGTAATATAATATACCTATCGCTTCATGTTCTCCCAAGTTGTAAGTCGCTTTGGATAAAAGCGTCTGCTAAATGCATAAATGTAAATATAACTTCAGAAATCTATAAGTTCATAAACATGCTTTTGATCTGACTGTATGGACCTAAGGGTAACATGAGATTGATCTTCTGTACTTTAATATTTTCCTGACCTCTTGGCAGACAAGATGAGCACCGTTCCCCTCTCACGCTCGGAAGTGTTTGGGCAGCTGAGGAAAGAACTGCACGATGATGTGGAATTTCACCAGTCCGATGTGCATATCTTCATCATCATGGGTGCTTCGGTGAGTCTCAGTGTGTGTGTGTGTGTGTGTGTGTGTGTGTGTGTGTGTGGAATATCTCTGTCTCTACTAATGAGGAAATCGACACAGCAAAAAAAAAAAAGGAGGAAGAGGGTTTGAATTTCTCCTGTGAGAAGTGCAAAAGCTTGACCAACTGTAATGCAAACTTCACTCTTTATTCTTGATGTTTTGTATTATATGTATGCCGAATCTAAATCAAGAGAATCTAGATAAGTCTTAAAGCATAAAGTAGGATGCATTACAACTGGCACAGGTGTGCAAACAGTTTCCTTACCAGGTTTCATCACTCTTCCCATGATTGCATATGGTGCAAGGAGTGTGAGTGAATCTCTGTCGCAATCCTGTAAGCTCTTAAGTTCACAACTCTCTCTCCCACCAGTCGTTGCTGCATTCATTCATCCGCTCTCTTTTCTTCTATAGCCGATTTACATATTACTACAGGTGTTTATTAATGATTTCTCAGCGCTTTCCGTTTCATGCTGATGTTTTCAGGCTTTTTTTGAATGTGAGAAGTAATTAGAGTCAGTTCTGGGGCCTATACCATGAAGCCGGTTTAGCGGGCTAACCAGATATGTTTAAGCTTAGTTTGTGCCAATCCTGGGTTTTGGGTACCATTAAAGAGGTTTGGCTTTTAGCAGTGTTCATCTCCATAGTAACTTGCGCTCCACGGCTAACCTGCTCCAGGGCAGGTTATGTTCTGGATAAGAGATCAAACTGAAACTGGGCCAATCAGCTGTGAGCAAAGTGACACACCTCTGATGAAATAAAGTCACTCCCCCTGTTTCTACTCCAAATTAAAGTACATAGCTAATAGCTATTAAAGACTAAAGCGTCTGGCTTTTAACAATGCTTATTTAAAATAATAAAAATGTTGGTTTATTTATCATTTATGTAATTATTATACCCTTAATCAATTACACATGTATCATTTTAGTTAATCAATCATTAATAGGCACTTGGTTAAAATTAATATAAATAGCCTATATAAAGGTCATACAAATAAGCTTTAAAATCAATAAATAAAGCTATAAAAATTACTACATGTGAGCTTAAATGTTCAATTCTCTCTCTATATCAACTAAACTAACTTCATAACTTTTACTTGCATTGACGTAGTGAATATTTTCTTTAAGTGGTCCTCTTTTATAGACAGCACTTTTTTTCTTCCTGTGTAAATTAGTTTAAATTCGTAATATTTTTCAATCATGTAATATTCTGCAGAAGAGAGAAATGAATCTCCCTGAGTTTGTTAAACTACCATCATGGTACAGGCCTCAGATGTTCCGCTGCATGTACGCAAATAAACGTTGAATTCGGAATATGACTGCAACCCCAACATAGACCTTAAACAGAATTTGATGTGCATGTGCATTGAAATGATTGTCAAGAAAGTGGTCCAATTTGCTGGAAATCCTACTAATTTATTGATTTAGTTCCTGTATTAAAGTATTCGCACTAGTACGTAGTAGTTTCTTTAGTATTGCACACCTTATGTTTTTACAGCACAGCCTGTTTACTGCTGGCCCAATAAAGGAAGAAAGTCTTAGATTCCTCTGAATTGTTTGAAATGGCCTTGATGTTTTGTAGGAGGAAGTACAACTGAAATTAAGCAATCATGAAGGGACGTTACCAACATAAGGCTTCTATTTATCATCCAGACAGAACAGGGCGGTTGAGTAATTCAGCAGTTCAGTTCACAGTTTATGGCCTTGAAAGGTGATTGGTCAAGTATGGTGACAGAAGGTCTGTGATTGGCTGGACTTATCTTGACAGTCTTGATTTAGATTCGGCATACATATAATACAAAACATCAAGAATAAAAAGTGAAGTTTGCATTACAGTTGGTCAAGCTTTCGCACTTCTCACTGGATAAATTTAAATCCTCTTCCTCCTTTTTTTGTTCAACTTTTTAGTAGTCTGATTTTAACTGCTTTGTGAAAAGATCTTTGTTACTGTTGGCTTTTCCTGTTCTTATTGTTTGGGGTTTTTAAATAGGTGCTGGTGAGCTGGATTATGCAATGTCACTCTCTGTCAGCACTTTTCTTTCAGTTATTGTTGAGCGAGAGGTGAAAGAGCTGGCTTGTGTGTTTGGGAGGAGCGTGGGGTTGGAAAGTTGCAAATGCATTTGGAAATGGAACGCACAGGAACATCTCAAAATATTGTAGTCTGAATAATATATTTTATTTGTGGTCAGTAAGATTTAAAAAAAAATGTTTTTGAAAGAAGTCTCTTATGCTCACCAAGACTGAATTTATTTGATCAAAAATACAATAATATTGTGAAGTATTATCACATTTTAAGATGTAATGTATTCCTGTGATGTCAAAGGTTATTACTCCAGCATCCAGCATCATTACTCCAGTCTTCAGTGTCACATAATCTTTCAGAAATCACTCTAATACGATGATTTGATGCTCAAGAAACATTTCTGATTATTATCAATGTTGAAAACAGTTGTGCTGCTTCATATTTTTGTGGAAACCATGACACATTTTTCAGGATTCTTTGAATAGAAAGTTCAAAAGAACAGCATTTATTTGGAATGGTTTTTGGTTGTAACGATTTAAGTCTTTACTGTCAGATTGATGCAGAATAATACATTAACGAAATAAGTAATACACTAGTATTTACATCCCCATAATCCTCAAGCCTGAGGGGCCAATAGTGTTTCATATGATTTTGGATGCCCACATGGAGTCAGACATGTGCGAAGAACAGCTTTATCTGTTTGCCATTGTTGGAAAGTAGACTTCTTAAGTGGTTGAAAAGGAAACCCCAGGTGTCAAGTGCATTACTGTACCTTTACATTTGTTTGTTTTTTCCAAATTGGTTTGCATTATATTCAACATATAATATTTTTTTTGTATTTCATACATTCCCTGGGAATCAGACCCACAGCCTCAGGCTTTCTAGTGGCATGCTGTACTGTTTACTCTACAGGATCACTGAGATACACATTTATGAGTTATGAACAAACACATAGCACTTTTTCTTTAGAAACACAGTAGTCACTATCAGAGTACATACATAGGGTTGTTTTAGTATGATTATGCTGCATTGTTCAGGCTAAAAGTTACAAAATCACTGTGGATGGATTTTTGTGAAGTCACCGTTATAGAGTGCTTTTCACCACAGCAAAGCAGCTGGAATGATGAATAGCAAACCATTTATCGACTAATATCCCCTAATAATGATTATCTGGAGAGACGGGACTCTCCCACAATGCTATAAATCAGCCAAGATAAACAGAATAGCGCTGTCTCGCTGTGCACAGAGCGTTTCTCATGTGTCTAAATGGGTGTGGAGCAGATCTGCTGAGATCAATGACCTTTTCATTGTGATGACTGAGTCACATGGTGCAGGGATGGGTTGACTGTTGGATTTGTTTTTTTAAAACTACATTTTATCTGTTCATGTGTGTTTTGCATGCATTATTTAATAAACGGTCATCTTTATATTCAAATGTATTTGTGACATGAGTCACTGTGGTTCTCACATTTCAAAACCGACTGAGCTGCCAACCTCAGTGGAATTTTGGTGCTTCATAGGCGTGTTCAGACAAGACTCTGATGGCCAAAAGTGCTTTTTAGGCAGGCAGTTCATTATGATTTGATTCTGTTTAATCAGAATATTTTTTTTTATTAAAATTTTTATTTTTTAATATTGTTAACAAAATTTAACGCAGCATCCTTTTTTTTTTTCTGTCATCCTTTGGCTAGCGTTACATTATATGATCACGCCCTTATTCATGCAAATGCTTTTAAACCATTCAAGCACGACAAAAGACACCACGCTGTCTGTGAATGTCCTGTCTGTGACACACACACACACAATGCACCGAAAGACCGCTAGCCAGAATTGAGTTCTCTTTCGCTCTTGAACAAATAGCTAATAACACACAGAATTATGCCAAAATGCCCGTTTGGTCGAGTATCCTCATAAGAGCAGTCTTAAAAAATGTCTTGAATGTAAAGAGTTGTGAGAAAATGAGATGTGGGAGGTCTTAAATAATTTTAATCGAGACAGTAGCAGTATTAGTATCAGTGATACTGGCCCTTATTCATAAAAAGATGCCATTAAAATATTTCAAATATACTGTCTTTCTACATTGATTTGGAGATTTAACTGTGAAATAATTACTTTATTAATTCTATAAAAAATGTATAGTAGTGTTTTTTATCACGATTAATCACAGAAAAATGTAATCGATTGACAGCACTAAAAAATGTAGAAAAACATATTTTCGACCTTCATTCTGACCCTCTGTCTGAAACGATCAGTTTTTAAGGGGCACCTCCTTTAAGGCTTGTCAGGAAATGCCCACTGTTATGATTGACTAATGTCATTGCATAGGAAACGTTATCAGCGGCCACTCGCTATTGCATGTGAGTAAGTGTTTTGAAAACAATCTGCAGTCAAATTCTCAGAACAAACATATAAATCTCCAATGCGATTCGGGACGCCATTAAAAAACTTATATAAACTTTGAAGTCTGTACAGATGCAAATATGATGTTTTAAACAGCAAGCGTCGAAGCAAAAGTTATTTTACGTTACATTTTGTCTTTTTGTCAGCAGAATCAATTGCGTGGAATATTTCAGATATTAAACTGGTATCTGTATGCTGTATCCAGTGTAGACGCCATCAGTGATTTATAATGGGTTCTATTTGCTTTTGGCGCAACGCTTGCGCTGGTGTAGACAGATGTCAGCCGCTAAAACACAGAGTGGGCGGGGCCTATGGAAATATAATTACCCTTGTGATTTTTCAGAAATCTGACAATATCGAAACGGGCTGTTTTTGGATGAGGAGGATGTTTTAAGCTCTGAAACTTGTGGGAAGATTTAATGGTACAAAGACCTCTTATACAGTGAGGAAAATAAGTATTTGAACACCCTGCTATTTTGCAAGTTCTCCCACTTGGAAATCATGGAGGGATCTGAAATTGTCCTCGTAGGTGCATGTCCACTGTGAGAGACATAATCTAAAAAAAAAATCCAGAAATCACAATGTATGAATTTTTTTTTTTACAATTTATTTGTATGATACAGCTGCAAATAAGTATTTGAACACCTGAGAAAATCAATGTTAATATTTGGTACAGAAACCTTTGTTTGCAATTACAGAGGTCAAACGTTTCCTGTAGTTTTTCACCAGGTTTGCACACACTGCAGGAGGGATTTTGGCCCACTCCTCCACACAGATCTTCTCTAGATCAGTCAGGTTTCTGGCCTGTCGCTGAGAAACATGGAGTTTGAGCTCCCTCCAAAGTTTCTCTATTGGGTTTAGGTCTGGAGACTGGCTAGGCCACGCCAGAACCTTGATATGCTTCTTACAGAGCCACTCCTTGGTTATCCTGGCTGTGTGCTTCGGGTCATTGTCATGTTGGAAGACCCAGCCTCGACCCATCTTCAATGCTCTAACTGAGGGAAGGAGGTTGTTCCCCAAAATCTCGCAATACATGGCCCTGGTCATCCTCTCCTTAATACAGTGCAGTCGCCCTGTCCCATGTGCAGAAAAACACCCCCAAAGCATGATGCTACCACCCCCATGCTTCACAGTAGGGATGGTGTTCTTGGGATGGTACTCATCATTCTTCTTCCTCCAAACACGTTTAGTGGAATTATGACCAAAAAGTTCTATTTTGGTCTCATCTGACCACATGACTTTCTCCCATGACTCCTCTGGATCATCCAAATGGTTATTGGCAAACTTAAGACGGGCCTTGACATGTGCTGGTTTAAGCAGGGGAACCTTTCGTGCCATGCATGATTTCAAACCATGACGTCTTAGTGTATTACCAACAGTAACCTTGGAAACGGTGGTCCCAGCTCTTTTCAGGTCATTGACCAGCTCCTCCCGTGTAGTTCTGGGCTGATTTCTCACCTTTCTTAGGATCATTGAGACCCCACGAGGTGAGATCTTGCATGGGATTGCACGGATCATCCAGTCCGAGGGAGATTGACAGTCATGTTTAGCTTCTTCCATTTTCTAATGATTGCTCCAACAGTGGACCTTATTTCACCAAGCTGCTTGGCAATTTCCCTGTAGCCCTTTCCAGACTTGTGTAGGTGTACAATTTTGTCTCTAGTGTCTTTGGACAGCTCTTTGGTCTTGGCCATGTTAGTAGTGGATTCTTACTGATTGTATGGGGTGGACAGGTGTCTTTATGCAGCTAACGACCTCAAACAGGTGCATCTAATTTAGGATAATAAATGGAGTGGAGGTGGACATTTTAAAGGCAGACTAACAGGTCTTTGAGGGTCAGAATTCTAGCTGATAGACAGGTGTTCAAATACTTATTTGCAGCTGTATCATACAAATAAATAGTTAAAAAATCATATATTGTGATTTCTGGATTTTTTTTAATTTTTTTTTTACATTATGTCTTTCACAGTGGACATGCACCTACGATGACAATTTCAGACCCCTCCATGATTTCCAAGTGTGAGAACTTGCAAAATAGCAGGGTGTTCAAATACTTATTTTCCTCACTGTATGTCAAAAGATCATGTCATGTCACCATGACAGTTGACTAAATAAAAAATTAGGTATGGTCTGTTTATTTTAAAGAAAATATTGCCAGTGGTGAACAGACAATCCTTCAAGATGTCGGTAGAATAAAATAAACAATCATGAGTTGTCTTTTCAGTTATTGTAAGGTATTTGTTAAAAAATGTTGAATGGGATAATTTAATCAATTATCAATTAGCACTGATCTCAGACCAACTGTTCTCTTTGAGACTTTCTGGTGTGATTTTTTTTGTTTTTTGTTTTTTTGTTTTTTTTTGTTGTTGTTTTTTGTGAAAATATTGCACTATGAAATGCTGTCTAGTGAAGTGTGTCAGTTATGTGGTGGTTTGTGTAATTGAGCCTACATGAATAAATTGTACTGTGATGTAATAAATGTGTTCTCTTTGTAGGGAGATCTGGCCAAAAAGAAAATCTACCCAACTTTGTGGTGAGCACTCTGACATAACACGCCTTCATGTGTACTATTATTTACTAGTATACACTACAGTTCATAAGCTTAGGGTCGGTATGTTTTTAAAGTGATTTTGAAATAAGTCTCTTATGCTCAACAAGGCTGCATTTATTTGATCAAAAATGCAGTGAAATATTATTACATTTCAAAATAACAGTTTTCTATTTGAATACATTATAAAATGTTTGTTCCTGTGATTTAAAGCTAAATTTTCAGCATCATTACTTCAGTGTCACATGATCCTTCAAAAATCATTTTAATATGATGATTTGATAATCAAGAATTTCTCATTATTATCAATGTTGAAAACTTCTGTGCTTAATATTTTATTGGAAATTGAAATATTTTTTCCAGGATTCTTTGAATAGAACGTAAAAAGAACAGAATTTATTTGGATTTTTTTTGTTTTGTTGTAACATTATAAAAGTGTTTACTGTTACTTCTGATCAATTTAACCCTTTGATCAATAAAAGTAACAATTTCTTTAAAAAAATCTTACTAACCCCAAACTTTTGAATGATAGTGTATGTCTATTTATTTCTGTTTCTCTCTATAGGTGGTTGTTCAGAGACGGTCTTCTCCCCGAACAGACATATTTTGTGGGCTTTGCTCGTTCCGATCTGACCGTTGATGCCATACGCACCGCCTGCATGCCCTACATGAAGGTCACCGCTCAGAGAGTTTTCTCCATGTGTAATCTTGTCTGCTTACTGCGTGTGTGTGTGTGTGTGTGTGTGTGTGTGTGTGTGTGTGTGTGTGTGTGTGTGTGTGTGTGTGTGTGTGTGTGTGTGTGTGTGTGTGTGTGTGTGTGTGTGTGTGTGTGTGTGTGTGTGTGTGTGTGTGTGTGTGTGTGTGTGTGTGTGTGTGTGTGTGTGTGTGTGTGTGTGTGTGTGTGTTCATATGGCCTCTGTTTTTTTCCTCCTTCAGGTGGTAGACTCTGAGGCAGAGCGGCTTGCTGCGTTCTTCAGTCGAAACTCCTACATCAGTGGGAAGTACGTGGATGAATCCTCTTTCGCTAACCTGAACACTCACCTGCTGTCCCTGCCTGGAGGAGCTGTGGCCAACCGCCTCTACTACCTGGCTCTGCCGCCCAGTGTCTACCACGATGTCACCAAGAACATCAAGCATCAGTGCATGAGCACCAAGTGAGGAGCAAACGCATGCAGTAACACAAGTTATATACAGTATAATATATATTACTAGTACCAGGAACATGGACGAGAGACACATATCGATCACTAAAACAGTGATCACTAGAGTGAATGCATATACATGATCACATTCACTGTAGCTAGAACTAGCGGGGGAAACAACTATGGTCGCAAGTTCCTTCGTTATCAGCATAATTCAATGGTTCTGTGTTTCCCTAAACCATTGTTCCAAAGATTAACCGCAAACAACATCGCAAAGTGCGTATGTCAGTGCATAGTTTCTTAGCAAAATGAGCAAGCTGACATTCAGTACGTTATGTAACTTTCATTCCAAATGTGTACAAATTCCTTTCTACATCTTTTAGTTTGTCAAAAGAATTTAAGCACAGTTTTTAAAGAGTGTACGTTCGCTCATGCTCGAACCTCGAAGTGACTTAAGAGGAAACCTGCGATTTGAAGTGATAAAATGACTTAAACTGAAATAGTTAAAGGTGCACTGTGTAAAAGTTGGCAGCATCTAGCGGTGAGTTTGTGAATTGCAATCGTCCACCGCTCACCCCTCTTTCGAAGCACATGGAGAAGCTATGGTGGCTGACACAGGACAAAGATGTCGTCGTCTGAGACAGCAGAGAGTGACTAGCGCTCTGTAGAGCAGTTTGTCCGTTTAGGGCAGAGGTGGCGAACTCCGGTCCTGGAAGGCCACTGTCCTGCAGAGTTCAGCTCCAACCCTAATAAAACTCACCTGCCTTTAGCTTTCTAGTAACCCTTCAGACCATGATTAGCTTGTTCAGGTGTGTTTGATTAGGGTCGAAACAAAACTATGCAGGACAGGACCGGAGTTCGCCACCCCTGGTTTAGGGCTACTGTAGAAACATGCCGATGCAAAATGACGACGTCACTGTAAGGGGACTCGCGGTGTATGTAGATAGAAATGGCTCATTCTAAGGTAGTAAAAACATAACCGTTCATTATGTAAGGTCTTTATACACCACTGAAAACATAGTGATGTACACTCACCTAAAGGATTATTAGGAACACCATACTAATACTGTGTTTGACCCCCTTTCGCCTTCAGAACTGCCTTAATTCTACGTGGCATTGATTCAACAAGGTGCTGAAAGCATTCTTTAGAAATGTTGGCCCATATTGATAGGATAGCATCTTGCAGTTGATGGAGATTTGTGGGATGCACATCCATGCTCTATTGGGTTGAGATCTGGTGACTGTGGGGGCCATTTTAGTACAGTGAACTCAATTTGAAATGATTTGAGCTTTGTGACATGGTGCATTATCCTGCTGGAAGTAGCCATCAGAGGATGGGTACATGGTGGTCATAAAGGGATGGACATGGTCAGAAACAATGCTCAGGTAGGCTGTGGCATTTAAACGATGCCCAATTGGCACTAAGGGGCCTAAAGTGTGCCAAGAAAACATCCCCCACACCATTACACCACCACCACCAGCCTGCACAGGGGTAACAAGGCATGATGGATCCATGTTCTCATTCTGTTTACGCCAAATTCTGACTCTACCATCTGAATGTCTCAACAGAAATCGAGACTCATCAGACCAGGCAACATTTTTCCAGTCTTCAACTGTCCAATTTTGGTGAGCTTGTGCAAATTGTAGCCTCTTTTTCCTATTTGTAGTGGAGATGAGTGGTACCCGGTGGGGTCTTCTGCTGTTGTAGCCCATCCGCCTCAAGGTTGTGCGTGTTGTGGCTTCACAAATGCTTTGCTGCACACCTCGGTTGTAACGAGTGGTTATTTCAGTCAAAGTTGCTCTTATATCAGCTTGACTCAGTCGGCCTATTCTCCTCTGACCTCTAGCATCAACAAGGCATTTTCTCCCACAGGACTGCCACATACTGGATGTTTTTCCCTTTTCACACCATTCTTTGTACACCCTAGAAATGGTTGTGCTTGAAAATCCCAGTAACTGAGCAGATTGTGAAATACTCAGACCTGACACCAACAACCATGCCACGCTCAAAATGGCTTAAATCACCTTTCTTTCCCATTCTGACATTCAGTTTGGAGTTTGGAGATTGTCTTGACCAGGACCACACCCCTAAATGCATTGAAGCAACTGCCATGTGATTGGTTGATTAGATAATTGCATTAATGCGAAATTGAACAGGTGTTCCTAATATTCCTTTAGGTGATTGTATATCATATTGCATTTCTGTCAATAGTTTCTCATAAATACTATACACTGCACCTTTGAATCGAAATATTTAAAACAAAAACCAATAAAAATGACAAAAAGCACATAAGATTACAAAAAATGTAAAAACTGAAAACATAAAAATAAAGGCTAATTAAAAAAATACTATATAATAATGCTGTAATCACTGGCTAGATATGAGATGTAGTTTCTGTTTACTTTTCTAAATGCCAAGTGTATATGGATTGCAGCTCATTTCTTGTGTTTGTATGTTTGGTAGAGGCTGGAACAGGATCATCGTGGAGAAGCCGTTTGGCCGTGACCTGCAGAGCTCAGAGGAGTTAACCAGTCATCTCTCTTCTCTCTTCACTGAGGAACAGATTTACCGGATAGATCATTACTTAGGCAAAGAGATGGTCCAGAACCTCATGGTCCTCAGGTCGGTCCTTTTCCCTTTCTCACTGTGTCTGTTTATCATTCTCATCTTCATTCCTCTTTGCCATCTACTTTTCACTAGCTGTCACACACAGCTGTCATTTTTGCATAATTAAGGGTTAAACTCCATTAGGAAGCTCTTCCTCTGTATCTGAGATTTGATAGTCATATTTTTCTCTCCTATTTCCTTTAAGGTTTGGAAACCGGATATTTGGTCCCATATGGAACCGGGACAGTGTGGCATGTGTGGTTCTGACCTTCAAAGAGCCGTTTGGTACCCAGGGCCGGGGAGGATATTTTGATGATTTTGGTATCATTCGGTTAGTTTCCTTGCTTTGAGATGATTTTGCACCTGTGATATTTCATTGATGTTAAAACATGGGGAATAAAAGGATAGTCTACCAAAAATGAATTCTGTCATCATTTAACCTGTATGATTTTCTACTATGGAACACACAGGAAAAATGTTTGATGCTTGATGCTCACACTGTTGCCTACAATGAAAGTGTACGGTGTGAAACACCATAAAAGTAGTCAGTTTAAAAGAAACAAAGATAAAATGCACATTATTTAAAAGACAAAAGTGTGATTCCCTTCAAAGGCTGAGTGGATTTTGATATTCTAATCAAGCATGATTTGTAATTGACTGTATTCCTCTCTTTTGTGTCTCCAGTGACGTGATGCAGAACCACCTGCTGCAGATGCTCTCTCTGGTTGCCATGGAGAAGCCCGCATCCACCAGCTCTGATGATGTTAGGGATGAGAAGGTAACGAGCTGGTCAGCCAATGAACTGTGTGTGTGTGTGTGTGTGTACAGCCGCCTCTTGCATCACTCTTATGCCACTTATCTGAATCATCCTGAATTTAGCCTTGAGGATCAAATAAATCAAATGTATCTATCCATTACCTCTCTCTTACAGTTATCCATTAAGATAAAAGGTTGGCGGACTGAAGCAAGCTTAAATTAAGGTTTTGGCTTCAAGATTGTTTCAGGATAATGTTAATTTTTGGTTTATACTTTAATTGATTTTTTTAATACATGTGTGCATTATAAAAAATTCTGCTAATTACGTGTAACACCAATTATTCATGTTTTTGGTTTGTTTTGTTTAATTTGTTAGTTAGTTTAAGGATTTTTAACAGTGTGAAGTAGACTTGTGTCTGCTGTGGTGATTTTATAGTTTGTGTGTTCATTCACATGGCATGTGTTCATGAAGCATCCAACTGAACTGCTAAGATAAATGGGAATGATCCTGGATATCTCACCATAGGTATTATAGATTTCTGCCTGCCCGTTTTCTAATGCTCTCTTTGTCCCCGTACAGGTGAAGGTGCTGAAGTGCATTGAACCGGTCTCTCTTTCAGACGTGGTCTTGGGTCAGTATGTGGGAGATCCAGATGGAGAAGGAGAGGCTAAACTGGGTTATCTAGATGACCCAACTGTCCCTAAAGGCTCCACTCAGGCTACATTTGCCACAGCAGTGCTTTATGTAAAGAATGAACGCTGGGATGGTAAGTGATGCACACTGTGTGTTTCTAATCATTATATGTGTTAGTGAAGCTCAGAGTATGCGCTCAACAGCAAATATTTATAATCTGGCCAAAGACCTAAAATTGGGACCTTGCTGATACTGTATTTGACGACCTGTGCCTCTTTCTGGGATTAAGAGCAACCTTTGTGCTGCTTTATTTGCTGAATTAAATAAGTACATTTTAAGCTTTACTAACACCTTGGTCTTGAAATCAAAATATTTTTTTGGCTTAAGATACAAAATGAACTTTAAACAGATACACTACTGTTCAAAGGTTTGGAGTTGGTAAGTATTTATTTTTATAGAAGTCTCTTCTGCTGGATAGCACTATTGACCAATCGGAATCGAGTATTCCAGAGCTGTGTAATAATACAATTTAAAATAACTGTCTTCTATTTTAATATAGTTTAAAATGTAATTTATTCCTGTGATCAAAGCTAAATTTCCATCAGCCATTACTCCAGTTTTCAGTGTCACATGATCCTTCAGAAATAATTCAAATATGATTTGATTCAGGATTTCCCCTGGATTATTCAGGATTCTTTGATTAAATGGAAAGTTCAAAAGAACATAATTTATTTGAACTTCTGTGTCTTTGCTAAATAAAAGTATTTCTATCAGTAACAACAGCAAAGAAATCGTACTGACTCCAAACTTTTCAACGTAAGTGTGTACTTGATAGCCTGAATGTGCTGATATTTCATTAATCAATCACTCAATCTCCCTCCCCCTCCCCAGGTGTTCCCTTCATCCTCAGGTGTGGAAAGGCTCTGAATGAAAGGAAGGCGGAGGTGAGGCTACAGTTCACAGACGTTCCTGGAGACATCTTTGAATCTCAGTGCAGGCGGAACGAGTTGGTGGTCCGCGTGCAGCCCAACGAGGCCATCTATGCCAAGATGATGAGCAAGAAACCTGGAGTCTATTTCAGCCCGGAGGAGACAGAGCTGGACCTGACCTACCACAGCAGATACAGGGTAAAACAGACACCTTTAATACATCCATACAGTATGGTTTGTCCTATAATGCTGCGTTCACACCAAACGCGAATAGAGCGTCAGGCGCGAGTGATTTCAATGTTAAGTCAATGGAAAGGTTCGTTGACGCACGTCTGGAGGTCCTGCAATTCCGATGGACGCAATTCCGCCTCATTCGCGTGTCCAGTTCGAATTTGACACGAATTGAGCATCTTGCGCGTTATGTGCGAATGGTGCTTTTTGTGCATTCACGTGTTTGAAGCAAATTCACGTCTGTTGGAAAATGTGAACTTTGGCATCAATTCGTGCCGTGTTAACCAATCAGAAGCCTGCTTGCTGCTGTCACGCGGTAAAGTGACGTGATGAGAAACCCTGCATAATTAAAAAATACTACTATTGTGTCACAAAATGTAGTTTTGTCTGGAAAAGACTTTTCCAGGTGAGAATGTAGTTGTTTAAAGCTAAAATCTGCGGTTTATTTATAAAGAGAGCGCCTATTTAAAAAAAACAATCTTGCGTTTTTGGAGTTGTGAGATCCAGGCGATCACCAGGCGCTCAGCGCTCATTAACCCCGGCGAGAGCAGCCTTTCCTTGGCTAGTCCTTCTGACGTTTGCCGCTGGCTCAGATGTCTCTGTAGTGGTTAAAACATGATAGAATTCGTCTTATGTAGATCTAACGGGCGATCTTTGGTGTGATGAATCTATCAGTTGTTGTTGTCTGCCAAATCGTTTTGACTGAGGGCAAAGAGAAGTTTCACAACTAAATTTTTTTTAGGATATTTAAATACACATGCAGTGAATATAATGTAGGTAGTGCATTGCCTGGACCACATTTGTGTGGCTATTAATGTTTAATATATATTTTTAATGAAAATGAAAAGAGGCAGAGTGGTGTTTTGACATTTTTCTCCTGGAGCGACTGAATGCGCAAATAAATTCAAAATGTTCAAGCGTCCAACTAGACGCAGTAGACGCGATTTTGACGCTCTATTTGCGTTTGGTGTGAATGCAGCATTAGGCAACTTTATTAAAGTTAATTCCTTTTCTCTTCATAAATGTCTCTCTTTACAAAGGACGTTAAGCTGCCTGATGCTTATGAACGTCTGATTTTGGATGTCTTTTGTGGCAGTCAGATGCATTTTGTACGCAGGTGAGTTTCTTACAAGCTACAAGGAAGTATATTTACATGCACCCTAATAATCTGTCAGCAGTTGATTTGATGGCTCAGTCGGACTGAAAAGCCTTCATGTAAATGCCTCAATCGATTCGAATTTTACCGCTTACAATGCAGCTGTGTTTATTGGAACGCCTGTTTCGTAAACGTGGAAAAGTTTCGTAACTGGTGCAACATAGGACGTGGGACTATGGTTTAAAGGCTGAAATGTTAGGCTTCTAATTTCATAAAACGTTTTGTTTTTGTTCAACTTCAAACCTGTATTTTTTTTTAACTGTAATGTTGTTTAAATTATTTTATGGTTGGATGTTGCCATAGATCTTGCCCTATCCTTCTCATATGGTATTAATTTTGTGTGTGCATAAAGGTCTTAAAAAGAAAAAAATAGATTTTTTTTTTTTTTTTTTTTTTTTTTTTAAACCCTGCAAATATACTGTTTGTTTGGAATGCATGCAATATGTGACACACTAAAGTAAATTGAGTAAAGAATATAAAGAACCATTTCTGAGTTTGACTTATTTTATTCAAGTGACGAGTTGAGGGAAGCCTGGAGAATCTTCACTCCTCTTCTTCATCAGATCGAGACACAAAAGACACCACCCATCAAATACAAATACGGGAGGTAAACCACGCTTCTTTTTCTGAAAGTAATTGTTCACAAAGTGACATATAAAATGTGCCTCATGCGCTCTCTGTCATAGCCGTGGACCTGCAGAGGCTGATGAGCTGGTGCAGAAGGTGGGCTTCCGCTACGAGGGTACATACAGATGGGTCAACCCACACAAACTGTGAAAGAAGAGGATGACAGAGATGAGAAGAGCTGAAGCCTGTTTAAAAAACAGCCCGAGATGAGTGCCTGAAATAAGACGGAGAAAAGGGCACTTAAAAAAAAAAAAAAGTATTTGAAGATGCACTCATTTAAAGAAGGACCAACAAACAAGATTACAAATACAATTTTCTTTGGATGTTATGAATTATAACCTACTCATTATGTTATATACTTCCTCATATTTTGTTCTATATTTCAGTGGATAATTTTATGCAGTTAAGCAGCATTCTGATATTCATGCAGATTTTACACTGCACCATAATTCCCTGTGTTCTTTATTCTTTAAGGAAAACAAAGCTTCTGTTATGCATTCCTCTTTTTACAAGCAAGTCTTACTATTTAATGCTGCTCACATTTCAAAAGTGTTTATAGGCAGAGGCATGGTGGAAAAGTATCTACCCCCTGCACTGATAGTTGTCTTGCATTTTGTCACAACTTTGGTTGCAAGCTTATATATATTATTATTCTACTTAAATGGTATAATTGGACCACTCAGAAGAAAAGTTGCAGAAACATACAGGGATTAGGAATGTAGGGGAAATGGAGTGCTTTTTTACTACCTAACAACATGAATGTTTATGACATTTTCACCATGTCTTAAGGCTCCCACTGATTGGCTGAAAGAGCCATGATTATGTTTAGTCTTATTAAAGCAAATGTATTACATGCCACATCCCTCTGTAAATAATTTAATAGACGAGATTTGATATTCATTGTTACTCCGCTCTCAAAATGTGAGTCTAACTTGGGCATGGTCTCTTTCTGCTCAATATTTCGGCACTAGTTAGACATTGAATCAGTGTAAAAAAAACACACAACAATTCTACCTATGTATTGAGGGTGAGTTTCTGTTAGGGTGCTTAAAACAACTTCATTTGGTGATGCTTGAACATCTGTGAGCTATTTAACTTTTCTGTAAAATGTCTGCCCATTGTTTTCTATTTTATTATAATAGACGACTACTTTTACAATAAAGAATAGCCAAGATGCCTCACATGTGTCCCATTTGCTTTTTTTTCTCCATCTGGTCCTTTAAGTTCAAATTCTCTTTTGGCCAGTTTCAGTAAAGCCGTGAGTTAGTGTTTTCCGTGTTCATTAAAAACATAGGAATGTTAGGACATTTTAAAATTGTGGAGTCCAGGCCTGGAAAAGTAATAGAGCAAATGTATCTGGACATGAGGAGAATGGGGGCTCATTTGAAAGTGTAATCCTACTTTCAAATGTCTGTCTGCTTTTTGTCTTCATGGAAACGGTTGTACACAAATCTAAAATCTAAGTATAATGTCATACACAATTCCTCCACAGCAAAAAACATACACAGTAAACACGAACGACTGGAAAAGTAGTAGACATTAATTTGTCAAAAATTGAAATCCATCAATGTAATACGTGGACTTTTGCTCAAATGATGCTGTACTCTGATTTTTATTCATTAATCGGATTATAAATATAAAGATTAAAAGTATATAAAGCAGTATTTAAATCTATAAATGCTTTTTTTCTATAAACTGGTTTCGTGTAAGTTAATTTACCATTTTTTAAAAGGACTTTTATCATATTTATCACCGGAAGAACTGTCGAACTGTCTTCCTGTCATGGGCAACATGGTCGCAGAGGTGTAGCTGTGTCCGTCTGCCTGCTTGTTCGCTTCTACTGAAGACCGTTTGTGTCCATTTGACAGCCGTATTTATATCAAGTATTATATTTATCAAGCAGCCCAGCGGTCAAAATGAATATACGCAACGCACGGGTGAGTGAATGAAAGCAAAGGCAGACGTTAGTTCAGTCAGACTCAGCAGACAGACAGGGTGTCAAAACCCATTGTGGGTTTATAAGCGCGTTCCGAACGCTTGAACCCCAGTACAACGAGGCATTGAGTGCAGATATTCAGTGTTACTTATTTGTCTTTTTATTGTATTGACCTTTTTGTGTTTTATTGGGATGCACATTGCACACACGTTGCCACTTTTAAAGGGGCCGTGTTCTGTACTTTTGTTTCATGTCTTTTCCATGAGCTCCACTAATGTGACATACAAAAACATATTTTAGTTACACATGACTATTTTTCATCCTCTCTGAATATTATAATTAAACAGGCAGGTTTTTTTTTTTTTTTTGATAATGCATTTTGTGTAAAAGATTCAGTACTATTGCTAGATACACTGTAAACCTAAAATAAGTTTTCCTAGCTAAAAAAAAATCGGTAATATGTTAGATAAAAATTTTTTTTTTGTTATAATGTTTTTTTATCAATTTTAAGTAAGCAGAACAATCAAGTTTTGATTTTGTTCTTTGTAGTACTCATGGATGTTAATTGCTCCTAACTTGAAGTACTGAGTTCGCTAACTCATACATTTTGATAACAATTAACATAAAATATTTAGTTAATTCACGTTTTTTTAGTTCTTGCAAATCAAATGTTATTTACTTCACCTGTAAACCCCAACAAGTCAGAACTCAAAGAAGTTGAATTAAAAAAAAAAATAAAGTTAAGAAATATTTAGCTACTCAATTAATATTTAAATTAATTCAACTTTATTGTAATTACACAAGTACAGGTACAAGGCAACGAAATGCAGTTTAGGTCTAACCAGAAGTACAATAGCAGCAAGTGCAGGATATACAATGGATGAATAAGTGCAGGACATGGATATGTACTGAATATATATATATATATATATATAGATGGCGATTAATATAAACAGAATTTACAAGTGAATATGTACTATTAGTATATTATAATATACAGATGGCTATTACTATAAACAGAATTTTACAGATAGAGGTATACAATAATATGCTAGGCTAATATGAGGAATATAGCAGTGGATTAAGGTAGTGCAATGAAGTATGGACAGAAGCTATCCGAAAAAAGTGTAAAGTGCAGTGGAAGTGATTGCATATTACAGTTAGAAGTACGGTGCAAAATGCAAATGTAAACATTGGTACTGTGAATACAGTCGGCAGTGCAAATGAGCATAATCCAGTTAAGGTATGGTAGTGCAAGATGCATAAGTAAACAGTTTTTTTTTCAGTAGTGCAATTAACAAGTGAAGGCGGATATGAGGTAGGAGAGTTGGCAGTATATGAGGGGAGTGGATCAGCGAGGGTTAGAGTTCAATAAAGAGACAGCTCTGGGGAAAAAACTGTTCTTTAGTCTGCTGGTTCTGGTCCGGAGGATCCTGAAATGCCTGCCGGAGGGCAAGAGAGAAAACAGTCTGTGGGCCGGGTGAGAGGAGTCCTTAAGGATGCTGCGAGCACCTATAACAAAATAATTCAGGAAATGCTAATTTGTTAACAATAGCATGGTATAGCACTTACTGATTGAGTACAGCAACTTGAAACAACTGCTCTCAAACCAAGCAGCATGCCCCACTTGTCACCATGATGGTAACTCCAAAATCCCACATTAACAGAAACTCGTCTAAATTAGCATAACAAAATATTAATCACTACTAAATCTCCCTTACAATTAATCTTGCACAAAAAACATTATATAAACACTTAATTTTAGCATTTACTCTCCCTTTCGAGCATTGTGGGAAATAAATAAATCCCAGCCCAGTTTCAGTTAAACTTAAGTTAGTCTAAATGAAAGGAAATGAGTTCATACAACTCAAAACTATGAAACAGTTCAGTTTACTAGAAATATGTCAGTGCTGTGAACTCAAAAGAAAAAGAACGTTCTAAATGCTCATAACAGTTGATTTAACTGAACTAATGTGTTTAATTTAAGTTTGTCCTACTCAAACCAATGAAGTATTTTGAGGGTTTACAGTGTAGTAAATAGACTGATTGATTTTCTCTTTTACATGTTTCCAGCCAGAGGATTTGATGAACATGCAGCACTGCAACCTGCTGTGTCTTCCTGAGAACTATCAGATGAAGTACTATTTCTATCATGGCCTGTCCTGGCCGCAGGTCTGATTTCTATAGATTTCCATGCAAACAGTGATGAGGTTTTCACCTCTGCCTTCTTGACTATAATATTTGAAACATGCCTTTTCTGTCAAGCTTCTTTGAAACAATATGTATGGTAAAACACGCTAAACAAATAGTGGAATCACTGCTGTGTTTGTTTTCCAGCTGTCATACATAGCAGAGGATGAGAACGGGAAGATAGTGGGATATGTTTTGGCAAAAATGTAAGTGTTGTTTTTCTTTATTGCTTTCATATAGTGCAATTTAGAAGATGTTTTAAAGGGATAGTTCACCTAAAAATGAAAATTAGGCCATGATTTACTCACCCTCAAGCCATCCTAGGTGTTCAGTGCATCCTTAAAGTATTCACAGCGCTTCACTTTTTTCTTGTTTGGCAGAGTTTGGATAAATTTGCCAAGATTTCTAACTTCTTTCACGTTGTCATTATGGGGTATTGTTTGTAAAAAAATATGAATTTAATCCATTTTGGAATAAGGCTGTAACGTAACAAGATGTGGAAAAAGTGAAGCGCTGTGAACACTTTCCGGACGCACTGTATATGACATTCTTTCAGACTAGCGTTCATTTCGTCAGCTATTTCTTTTAAAATTTAGTCTCAGTCTTAGTCCTGTGTCAAAGGTTTTTTTTTTTTTTTTTTTGTCATATCTAGTTAACCTTGTCTACTTATCTAGTCAAAGTTTTAGTCGACTAAATGTCTGAGCATTTTAGTCATGCTGCATTGATAATCCCGATTATTTTGCTCCAAATTATAATCACAAGGATTGTTGTCATTTGAGAAATGTATTTATTGTTGCACTTTCACCTTTAAGCACAAATCAAGAGAATGTCGACCCATACGCATGGTTTGTTTTCCCTCATCTAGTTTAATGATTTATCATTGGCTATTTATCATATAGGCCAAATGGGAAAAAAAAGACACTTCTCAAAAAATTTCAAACAGTGAAATTCCACATTACTTTAATGTTTTTCTATTAAAACAACAGCTAAAAAGACTGTATTGTCACACAGAGGTTGCGTAAGTGCAGTTATTCGGCAAACACGATCGCAAATAGTCGAGAGATCCATGGATTTATTTCAGTTCATCACTGAGGAGGTTTGATGGCAGATTTAGTTGCACAAACAGCACAAGCGGCTGACTGAATGACACTTTAATTTAGTTTAATTCATAAAAATTTGAATATGGAAGCCGGTCTGGCGGAAGCTAGATATTTTACTTTATAAAGCTTTAAATATGGATATTCTTCTTACAAAAACCAATTGATTCTCTTCAAAAGGCCTTTATTAATCCCTCGGAACTGTGTGGATTACTTTTATAATGGATGGATGCACTTTTTTGGGCTTCAAATTTGGGCTGCAATTCACTGCCATTATAAAGCTTGAATTTGCCAGGATATTTATTAATATAACTCTGATTATATTCGTCTGAAAGAAGAATGGCATATACACCTAGGATGACTTGATGGTGAGTAAATCATGGGCTAATTTTCATTTTTGGGTGGACTATCCCTTTAAATGTTGACTGAAGGACTGAAGTGTGAGATGTTGCAGATATGTCCATAAATAATAATTATGTAATAAAAATAATTGTAATGAAATAAAACATTCTGTCCCACTTTATATTAAGTGTCTTTAACTAATACATTGAGGGAAATAAGTATTTGAACACCCTGCTATTTTGCAAGTTCTCCCACTTGGAAATCATGGAGGGGTCTGAAATTGTCATCGTAGGTGCATGTCCACTGTGAGAGACATAGTCTAAAAAAAAAAAATCCAGAAATCACAATATATTATTTTTTTAACTATTTATTTGTATGATACAGCTGCAAATAAGTATTTGACCACCTGTCTATCAGCTAGAATTCTGACCCCCAAAGACCTGTTAGTCTGCCTTTAAAATGTCCACCTCCACTCCATTTATTATCCTAAATTAGATGCACCTGTTTGAGGTCGTTAGCTGCATAAAGACACCTGTCCACCCCATACAATCAGTAAGAATCCAACTACTAACATGGCCAAGACCAAAGAGCTGTCCAAAGACACTAGAGACAAAATTGTACACCTCCACAAAGCTGGAAAGGGCTACGGGGAAATTGCCAAGCAGCTTGGTGAAATAAGGTCCACTGTTGGAGCAAATTGAAGAAGCTAAACATGACTGTCAATCTCTCGTCGGACTGGGGCTCCATGCAAGAACTCACCTCGTGGGGTCTCATTGATCCTAAGAAAGGTGAGAAATCAGCCCAGAACTACACGGGAGGAGCTGGTCAATGACCTGAAAAGAGCTGGGACCACCGTTTCCAAGGTTACTGTTGGTAATACACTAAGACGTCATGGTTTGAAATCATGCATGGCACGGAAGGTTCCCCTGCTTAAACCAGCACATGTCAAGGCCCGTCTTAAGTTTGCCAATAACCATTTGGATAATCCAGAGGAGTCATGGGAGAAAGTCATGTGGTCAGATGAGACCAAAATAGAACTTTTTGGTCATAATTCCACTAAACGTGTTTGGAGGAAGAAGAATGATGAGTACCAGCCCTACTGTGAAGCATGGGGGTGGTAGCATCATGCTTTGGGGGTGTTTTTCTGCACATGGGACAGGGCGACTGCACTGTATTAAGGAGAGGATGACCGGGGCCATGTATTGCGAGATTTTGGGGAACAACCTCCTTCCCTCAGTTAGAGCATTGAAGATGGGTCGAGGCTGGGTCTTCCAACATGACAATGACCCGAAGCACACAGCCAGAATAACCAAGGAGTGGCTCTGTAAGAAGCATATCAAGGTTCTGGCGTGGGCTTGCCAGTCTCCAGACCTAAACCCAATAGAGAATCTTTGGAGGGAGCTCAAACTCCGTGTTTCTCAGCAACAGGCCAGAAACCTGACTGATCTAGAGAAGATCTGTGTGGAGGAGTGGGCCAAAATCCCTCCTGCAGTGTGTGCAAACCTGGTGAAAAACTACAGGAAACGTTTGACCTCTGTAATTGCAAACAAAGGCTACTGTACCAAATATTAACATTGATTTTCTCAGGTGTTCAAATACTTATTTGCTGCTGTATCATACAAATAAATAGTTAAATAAATCATATATTATGATTTCTGGATTATTATTTTTTTATTATGTCTCTCACAGTGGACATAAACCTACGATGACAATTTCAGACCCCTCCATGATTTCTAAGTGGGAGAACTTGCAAAATAGCAGGGTGTTCAAATACTTATTTTCCTCACTGTATGTGCTAACATTTAAATTGATCATTTGATACAATGCACTTATTGTGTACATATATTTTAACCTGCATGTTTTTACGTCTGTAATTAATTTCTGTAATTACATCTATATTACACTTTTGACCCTTTTCTACCCTTAATCCTACTCAACCTGTCCTAACCTCATCTGTATCCCACCTCAAGTGTTTTGCAATATAACGACACAATAAATACATGTACTTTGTAAGTATAGTAGTTAAAGACATCTAATATAAAGTGACCAAACATTCTAATGAAATAAGATAAGTATTATTTTATGTTAACTGTGTGTCTTAAATTCCAAAGGGAGGAGGATCCTGACGATGTGCCTCATGGACACATTACATCATTGGTTAGTGTTGGAAAACATTGGCTGTTATTTTGTGTCATTTGTGCTGATATTGTCTTTCGTTCTGTTTTCATGTGTATAAATAAATGCACTGCTGTGTGTTAATACAGGCCGTTAAACGCTCTCACAGGCGTCTTGGACTGGCTCAAAAACTGATGGATCAAGCCAGCAGAGCCATGATTGAGAACTTTAATGCCAAATATGTCTCTTTACATGTCAGGAAGAGGTAGGATCTACCAGCACCTTCACTTTCTCTCTCGTCAAGAGATTTGCTGGAGTGCTTTTCCTAACCTTGTTGCTGTTTGTATTTCAGTAACCGGGCCGCTCTTCACTTGTACTCAAACACACTTAAGTTTCAGTGAGTATCACTTCTTTTCTACTAAATTAAAACTAAATTCATTAATTTCAAATTTCACTTCATAATTGGCTGGATGGAGTGTAACAGAATGGAATCGCAGAGGGATGCAAGAATGCATTCTGTGACCCTTTAATAGTAGTTCCACTTCAAACACATGTCTTAGGTCCATCTTGATTAACTGAGTTTAAATATAATAATTAATTAGTGTTAAATACATAGACATAGGAGGTCGAGAGGTACCGACTAGAGATCGTCGAGTCGGGCTAACCTCCACGCACAGCTTGGGCACTGGAACCACACTTCTTGAGAGAGGCTGGACTCTACCACTCTGGAGTTGCCCATGGTGAGAGGCGGAGAGCTGGAGTGGGTTTGCTTATAGCCCCCCAGCTCAGCCGCCATGTGTTGGAGTTCACCCCGGTGAACGAGAGGGTCGCTTCCCTGTGCCTTTGAGTCAGGGATAGGTCTCTCACTGTCGTGTGTGCCTACGGGCCGAACGGCAGTGTGGAGTACCCGGCCCTCTTGGAGTCTCTGGGAGGGGTGCTGGAAAGTGCTCCGACTGGAGACTCCGTCATTCTAATGGGGGACTTCAACGCCCACGTGGGCAGTGACAGTGACACCTGGAGGGGCGTGATTGGGAGGAACGGCCCCCCTGATCTGAACCCGAGCGGTGTTCTGTTATTGGATTTCTGTGCTAGCCACGGTTTGTCCATAACGAACACCATGTTCAAGCATAAGGGTGTCCATCAGTGCACGTGGCCAGGACACCCTAGACCGGAGGTCGATGATCGACTTTGTGGTCATGTCATCAGACCTTCGGCCAAATGTCTTGGACACTCGAAGAGAGGGGCGGAGCTGTCAACTGATCACCCCCTGGTGGTGAGTTGGATCCGATGGCGGGGTGAGGAAGCTGGACAGACTCGGCAGACCCAAACGTACTGTGAGGGTCTGTTGGGAACGTTTGGCCGAGCCCTCTGCCAGAGAGATCTTCAACTCCCACCTCCGGCAGAGCTTCGACTGGATCCCGAGGGAGTCTGGAGATATTGAGTCCGAGTGGACCATGTTCTCCACCTCCATTGTCGATGCGGCCGCTCGGGGGTGTGGCTGTAAGGTCTCCGGTGTCTGTCGAGGCGGCAATCCCTGAACCCGGTGGTGGACACCGTCAGTAAGGGATGCTGTCAAGCTATAGAAGGAGTCCTATCGGGCCTGGCTGGCTTGTGGGACTCCGGAGGCAGCTGACAGGTACCGGCAGGCCAAGCGGACTACAGCCCAGGTAGTCGTGGAGGCAAAAAAATCGGGCCTGGGAGGAGTTCGGTAAGGCCATGGAGAAAGACTATCGGTTGGCCTCAGAGATTCTGGCAAACTGTTCGACGCCTCAGGAGGGGAAGCAGCATAGGCATAATTGACGGGTGGGACATGTCCCCACCACTTTTTGCCAGGCTCGATATTGTCCCCACCACTTTTTAAAAGTAATCGAAAAATAGATTGCGGAAGGTGTGTCTACAAATCGTAATTCATTCATTTAACACATTTTTCCGCCGGTCAGAAGCTTTTTTTTCCCATTACAGATTTGCGCAAAACTTTAGCCATATTTCCTAATAGTCGATTAAAATTGCGAAATGACAGCGTTTCCATTAACTGATGTTATGCGACTAAAAAAATTTTTTCCTCACGTGATAAATCATTCCAAATATTATGCCACGTATGTTGTTAGGTTTATGTATAGCTATCCCAGCCACCGCACGCCATTATTTTTAATGGAAGGAGACGTGTGTGTTATTCAAGCACTGATGGCAAGGAAAGCCCCTTATACAGGCAATTAGTTTATGAAACCTTGATCAAAATTAAAATACAATTTATAGAAAACGAAATTCACTTAAAAGAAATGATTTCTGCAAAACAACACTCAATAGAAATCATGTCTGACCCCACTCCATGTCTCCAGACATATTGCGCGTCTTATAGCCTATATCTTACTCATGCCAACGAAAGCGCCCGCAAATTCTTTACTATTTTTTCATTTTTGCTGGGGTTTTTTGGTTCAGAAGTTTGTTTGTTGGAAATATGAACTGAATTTAGAAATTTTTATTTGAAATTTAAAAACTTTGCGTTTAATAAACAAAATACATTTCTGAAGCGTTTGGAGTGGCGTTTGGACATGCAAAACGTAGCCTATTTAGATTCATAGTTAGGCTATATGTTTAAATATTAGCCTATTATATTATTGTTTTAATTTGTATATGTTGATGATGAAAAGTGAATTGTATTTTAATTTTGATCAAGGTTTCATAAACCAATTGCCTGTATATTTAATACATCGGAAGCAAAATAAGAACGCCGGGAATGGATTGAACCCACTGGCCTGTTTTTGTGGCCGTTGAGTAAGGCTGAAAGCGTCTTTCTTTTTAATACATTTCTAGAATGTCTTAATTACAGTAGGCCTTAGCCTATGATAGTTATGATATTTGTGGCTGCACCGGGGTCCGTCATTACTAGGTTAAAGTTACTCAGGCTGATTATGAGTGGTCCATGGCACCTGCTACCCATGGCTGTTAAGAACTATAGGCTACATCAATAAAGTAGGCTACAACAATTTCGTGCTATGGGCACTGCCATTGATACAGGCAGCGGATGAGAGATTTTACGCTGAGCTTGCTTCTGCTTTTCAAACAATTGTGGCTAAATAAATTCTCTAATATGGATACAGACATATATACACACATGCCCTTATTAGGAGAAAATATATGTCATTTTAACAACATACAATCTCGTTATTACGAGAGAATTATGTAGTTTTTATGACACAAGTTCTCGCTATTACTACATAATTGAGTGGAAAAATATGTCTGTGGCAGCAATGCGTCACCATATTAAATAAACACACAGCAAAACGAGTTGTGCAGTGTCCCCACCCAGTATCGCCGCTGGCCGTTTTGTTGCCCTATGTACGATCACTTTATGATGCCCGTGGTGGTGGCGTTCGCGAATTATGTAGTGCTTAAAAAGGTGGGATGGGCACCTGTTGACCTCAACTGGGGATATCATCAGGCGTTGGAAGGAATACTTCGAGGATCTCCTCAATCCCACCGGCATGTCTTCCCATTGAGGAAGCAGTGGCTGAGGACTCGGAGGTGGACTCGTCCATCACCCGGGCTGAAGTCATTGAGGTGGTTAAAAAGCTCCTCGATGGCAAGGCACCGGGGTTGGATGAGATCCGCCCTGAGTACCTCAAGTCTCTGGATATTGTGGGGCTGTCTTGACTGACACGCCTCTGCAACATCGCATGGCGGTTGGGGACAGTACCTCTGGACTGGCAGACTGGGGTGGTGGTCCCTCTTTTCAAGAAGGGGGACCGGAGAGTGTGTTCCAACTATAAGGGGATCACACTTCTCAGCCTCCCCGGGAAAGTCTATGCCAGGGTACTGGAGATGAGAATTCGGCCGATAGTGGAACCTCGGATTCAGAAGGAACAGTGTGGTTTTCGTCCCGGTCGTGGAACATTGTACTAGGGGTGCACCGATCCAACTTTTTCAGTACCGATACTGATGCCTGGGCTTTGTGTATCTGTTGATACCCGATACCGATCCGATACTAATTTTTATACTGTATACCTTCCACCTTATACCTTCCTTGAAGAGACTAAAGGCACCAGACTTTACTAACTAAACATAAGACAAAATAACAGATGTATGTAAAGTGTTGAATTCTTATTTATTTAAAAAACAATTGTGCATTCAAATCTAAAATAGAATGTAATCAAACTTCTTTAAATAAATAAAATGTAGCCGTGGAAACAAAAAACAGTGTATTGCTAAACTGTTCGCAAACTTTTTTGTACAGTTCTGGCGTGCCCGCGGCTTGATTTGTTTTTTTTAATTTTATTTTTTTTTATTATTATATGCAAATTAAACATTTCTGAGCGTGAAAGAGAATTACACATTTAATATTTTAAAAATTTTGATTTTATTTACAACACGGAAACGCCTGGAACTCAAGGAAGTATTGTGACGCATGACACAAATAAAAAATAAAAGACTGACAGTAGGCGTGTAATGGTTGGTACGTACCTCGGTTTTTAAATCACGGTTCGGTACAGCAGCTTTACAAAATTGCTTGTTATTTATTATTTAACAGTGGTTTACTGAAGAAGAAAAAAAGTGCCTGTCCTTGAAAATTATATCAAAGTTTATTGAAGATATTTCTGTAAATTATATAAGGAGCCCTTACTGCACATTAATATTAAAGGTTAACAACAGAGCCCACACTATTAGCCTAAATTCGGTTGTTATTTATTTTTTAGGTATAAATCAACACTCAAATAACAGTACGCAAACATGTAAACTTCACATTAGGCAGTTTTTGCATTAACTTCTAAATCTAGATAGTTTCTAGATAGATACTTCTAAATAATTTTTTCTCCAATTCGTTGTTGAAATATAATAATTTATACACAGTGTCTGTCATTTTCATGACAGGTTTATTGAACATGCATGAAATAATCAAGACATTCCTAACAGGTTTAGTAGAATATATTGAATATATAGGATAATATAGGTCATATATATTTAGTGAAAGAGTTGATTTCTCTAATGAATAAAATTCTGTGGACACTGAATGACTGCCTGAGGTCATGTGATGCTTAACGTTACATGACATTGTTTAGTTTACAAGCAGTTATATTGACTTCTTTTCGTCGTTGAAACACTGATTTAGCGATTACACCACAAATGATACGTGACAGTAAGTTGTAATGTATCCTCAGCATACCTTCAGATGGTCATTCATGTTTATTCTTTAGTAAGAGATGATCGATCGCCTTCACAGATGATCGCGTTCATGCGCGTTGCGCGGCCACTTGAACTGTGATCAGTGACCAGTCACGCCACATAGAGCGTCAAAACGGCATTTATCGTTTGAATTTCGTGATAAAATGGACTGAATACTTAATGTCCGTGTGGGAACTCGGATTGAAGTGTGTTCCGCACTTGAAACAAGCCGACTGTGAACTGAAAGATTGCAGTCGGTTACACGCGTGCACCAAACCTACACACGTGAAGCTGACAAATGACGTAGGTTCTGCTGCGACGAAAAAAAAAAGAAAAAAAAACCTATTTTGTCAGTATCGCAGCCGATATCGGCTCGGTGCACCCCTACATTGTACCAGCATTCCACTGTGTTCCTCGTGGCATCCTGTGGAGGGTGTTCTGGGAGTATGGGGTCGGCGGCCCCCTGCTTAGGGTTGTTAGTCCCTGTACGACTGGAGCAAGAGCTTGGTTCCCATTGCCGGCAGTAAGTCAGACCTGTTCCCGGTGCATGTTGGACTCCGGCAGGGCTGCCCTTTGTCACAGGTTCTGTTCATAATTTTTATGGACAGAATTTCTAGGCGCAGCCAAGGGCTGGAGAGTGTCCGGTTTGGGGATCATACGATTTCGTCGCTGCTTTTTGTGGATGATGTTGTCGTGTTGGCCTCTTCAGACCAGGACCTTCAGCGTGCACTGGGACGGATTGCAGCCGAGTGTGAAGTGGCTGGGATGAGAATCAGCACCTCCAAGTCCGAGGCCATGGTTCTCAGTCGGAAAAGGGTGGATTGCCCACTTCAGGTTGGTGGAGAGTTCCTGCCTCAAGTGGAGGAGTTCAGGTATATTGGGGTCTTGTTCACGAGTGAGGGAAGGATGGAATGGGAGATTGACAGACGGATCGGTGCAGCTTCTGCAGTAATGCGGTCGATGTACCTGTCTGTCGTGGTGAAGAAGGAGCTGAGCTGTAAGGCAAAGCTCTCGATTTACCGGTCGATCCTACTCTCACCTATGGTCATGAGCTGTGGGTCATGACGGAAAGGACAAGATTCCGGATACAGGTGGCCAAAATTAGTTTTCTTCGCAGGGTGTCTGGGCGCTCCCTTAGAGATAGGGTGAGAAGATTGGTCCCTCGTGAGGAGTTCAGAGTAGAGCCGTTGCTCCTCCACATCGAGAGGAGCCAGCTGAGGTGGCTCGGGCATCTATTTCGGATGCCTCCTGGACGCCTTTCCAGGGAGATGTTCCTGGCACGTCCCACCGGGAGGAGGCCCCGGGGGAAGACCTAGGACACGCTGGACAGATTATGTCTCCCGGCTGGCCTGGGAACGCCTCGGGGTTCCCCCGGAAGAGCTGGAGGAAGTGGCTAGGGACAGGGAAGTCTGGGCGTCTCTGCTTAGACTGTTGCCCCCGCGACCCGGCCCAGATAAGCGGAAGATGATGGATGGATACATAGACTGTAAAAAATATGGACATAGTGTCCATGACGTCACCCATAGGTTTCTGAAGAGAGTTTTTGAAGTCGGCCATTGCCATCTTGGCAGCGCGTCACTCCCGAATAACTGAAAATGGGCAAAGAGGCGGGACGTGGCTGGAGCTGAGGTGACGTGATGACTAACAGACAGCAGATAAACGACCACCAATCACTCAAATTGGCCACACCCTTAATTATGCAGAACTTTAAGGCTTTATATAATGTAAACAAATGAGTTATAAAAAAAATAATCACCCTCACAGTTTTCATGAAGGGCAAAATTAGCCGTATAGACCAAAACCACAATTTGTACAAGGCTGTAAACATGTTTTTATCTGCTGTAAAATTGGGCATTTTAACATGGGGCTCAATGAGATTCTGCTCCCTTCTGGAGCCTGTCTCTAGCGGCCAATTAGCTTGTAGCCAATCAGCAGATCCGCTTCAGATCCGCATCATGTTCGGCAGCAGCCGATCTTAAAGTGACTGTCATTAATGTTCATCACAAAACGGGAACAGAGAAATTTGTAGCTTTTAATGATGATTCATCTATATTTCATTTATTATTTATGCAGTTAAGAAAGGTGTTGATAACATTCAATTTCTGTGTAGACTATGTCTAACAGGGAAGGTCATGGGTAAATATAACATTTATTATAATGGGTTTGTGTAAAGATTGTTTTAAGTTCAATTAAATTAAAAGTTATTTTGTATTTTGTTGAAATTGGTAGCTTTCAATTTTACTGTGATGTAACGTCATTAATGTTTCATAGAGACATCAGTGATACTGGCCTTCATACATAAAAAAAACATGCCATTACAACACATATTTAAAATATGCTGTCTTTAAATTGTTTCTTCATTAATTTGGAGAGTAAATTAAATTAATACAATATCAAAATATTAAAGTCCAATGTTTATTTTAATTGATTAATTACAGAAAAAAATGTGATTGATTAGTTAATTTTTTTAATCGATTCACAGCACTAGTACAAATCATGTGGTCGTAACTTGTAAATCATATAATTTTTTACTTTGTATTAAATTTGGTCATTTTTTTCAAATGTCAGTTCATGGCAAATCTGAGAGGCACTGCCTCTGAATGTTATATGTAATGCCAATGTTGTTGACCATGCAAAATGTCTATTTTAGGGAACAAAAGGAATAAATCTATCATACGCCACTTTGAATACTGCATTAACAGTCGCATCCGTTACTGTAAACCTTTATTTTGCGTGATGCTGCATGCAGGCCGGTAGGTGTCAGTATTTTGCTTAAAGAGACATCCACTCTTGCATTGTGTGTTTGTGCATTTGGGGGTGGAGCAATGAAAAGAGGGTTGTGTTTGTTTGGGTTGATTTCAAATATCAACAGTGTTTCTCAGAAATCTCTTACTGCTTCTTTAAGTATATGTTCTCTGTATGTACTGCTATGAATTGTATCATAGTCATACAAAACGTTTTCATTACTGTTCATACTGTGTTGCAGGATTAGTGAAGTAGAGCCCAAATATTATGCTGATGGAGAAGATGCTTATGCCATGAAGAGGAATCTCACACAGATGGCAGATGAGGTATGTGGCGTTGCAGTTATTCATAATTGTCGTGCCAAATACAGCGTTAAAATGTTCCTAAATTTAAATTTACCAAATTGTAACCTGACCCTCTACACCCACTGAACATGTGTGGAAGAATAACACATTTTTCCCGAATGTTCTGGAAACGACCCACACACACTCCATTTCCCTCCACCTGGATTTCCCCAACTGTTTGATTAGGATGGTAACGTTAGTCATGGCTGCTGTATCTATGCTGAACTCAGAAGGGGGCTCAGACTTTTGCTCCAAGTGGTTTCTGAATGCCTATTCAAAAACGTACTGTAAGTTGCTCAGTTATTGTAGGTGGGAAAGTGTCTCAAATACGGTGGAAGAAATTACACGCCTACATTGGGTCAGTGCAATTGAGTCGCACCTTCCACTGATTTTAAATTGAAAATTATACAGGGTTAAATTGGGTTCCCCTTCAAAAAGTAAAAAGCTTATGGTAGTTTTACACATTATATTGACCAGTATGTCTTCCTGTAGTCAGTGGCTGACCCTGGTAGAGACATGTTTGCCCCCACTATGCAAAACCTTAACCTTTCCTGTTGTGCAGTTGCAGAAACCAGGTGTTCGTCTGTGGGGCTCAGAGGCTCCGCCATCTCATGACACATCTGTGACTGGCCTGGTGGAGAAGCTGACGGTGCAGGATGGAGATGGAGACAGCGGAGGAGAGAGTAAAGAAATGAGCGAGGTCAGCGAGGCCACGGAGAGCACAGACGTCAAAGACTCCTCATCGGACTCTTAACTCACATTTCAGTCTGTTCACACCCATCATTTAGGTTTAAAATAAGTTTACAGTGTTTATATGCTCTGATGGTTTTATTTTTAGAATACAGAAAAGTGACCTTGTAAAAGCAGTTCACAATGATGAAATTACTTGTGAGGAGATTTGTCAATAAAATTGGAGAGTAAACATCATATGTGGTGGTGTCATTTATCCTGGCAAATATATATATATATATATATTTTTTGATTGATGTGAAGGTTAAGACTTCTATGAACAGTTCATTGGTTCAAAGCAAGAAAGGCCCATTTTACCTCTAATCTGAGGTGGTAGTAAAAACAGGATATTATCCCAGCCATGAACGTTGTTGATTTGCTACATGTTGGTTGGTTGTAAATGGTGCTGAGGGAGAGGGTATTTGATTGGACTTTTTATAATTTTTTTTACATGATAACTGATAATAAAAAAAAAACGCGTTTTGGCTGTTTGACATATATATAATGTAATATATATATATATATATATATATATATATATATATATAAAATGAGAGAGGCAGGCCCATATATATTATTTTACAAAGTGACATCGCCAACTACTGGCCTGGCAGCAGAATACAGCGTTCTTTAGTCGTTTTCGTTGATCCGTGTGAATGGGGACGTTTTCTTTTAAAGGTCCTGTTCTTCGTGTTTTTTTGAAGCTTTGATTGTGTTTACAGTGTGCAATATAACGTGTTCATGTTTCGCGTGTAAAAAAACACAGTATTTTTAACACAATTTACTTATCTGTACACCGCTGTTTTCACTGTCCTAAAAACGGCTAATGAGTTCCTTGTTCTATGAAGTCCCTCCTTCAGAAATACGTAATGAGTTCTGATTTTGCCAGCGGTTCCCGTGTTGTGATTCGACAGCAGCTTAGCGCACGTAACTTGCATGGAAAGGTCACGCCTCATAACGGGAGATATATGCGCTTAATGATCTCTACAGCGTCCCTGGGAAAGCCAAACAAAGGTGATTTGATAACAGCGTCTCGACGACATGGCGACAAACGCACTCAAACGCAACACTTCCTTTTCTCCACGCGACACGTCCTCTTCTCCACGTGGGACAGCAACAAGACCACGCCCCTTTTTCGCGTATTCTTGTGGGCGGAGGTTAGTCTGTTCTACTGTTCTACTGACTGACGTAATTAATGAAGGAAGTACCAGGATGTAGTCCAAGCCGGCCGTTCGCTGTAGGCTTTGAAAGGGAACTTCTGTTAAATAAAATATCTCGCTTGGCATTGAACTTTGAGCTTTATAATTTTACAGGTATTATTTATGCTCTAACAGCAACATTACACACTAACTAAAGTTTGAACAGTGGGATCACAAAGAACGGGACCTTTAAGTAACGTTAGGCTACATTAAATGTCATCAACATTTTTCCTTTGTCCAAAAAAGATGTATTTGAAGATCTGTAACAATATGTTTTGTCAACCGTTGGGAGTATGCTAACACAGGTGACAAAATGGAAACACAGACTCAAAGCAAATAACTTAATAAAACTAATAATAAAATAATAATGCTGCGGCGCCTTTAATATTCTGATCTAAACACGTGAAGCGAGTTGTTTCCTCGTACATGAACTTCTGATAGGCTATCGTCAACTACAATATTGCTCCATTCTTCAATAAATGCCTCTTTGTAAAGCTGCATTTCATTGCCACATATTTATTAAAACAATCCTCAATCATTTGTGTCGCAATTCTTTTTTAAATAGAATGACATTAAACAGGGTCCTTGTTAAAATGAACGGCCTAGTTTTTGTTAAAATGAACGGCCTAGTTTTTGGAATCCTCCAGAAGGATGTACAGAGCACAGATGAGAGGCTTATACCCACAGCTGGAGACAGCACAAGGTTTGGCATACTTTCCCCCATCATATTAAGCATTGCTCTTCTGGTGTTTGTGAATAATAGCACCAAAACTGCAGCTCTTGTGGGGTGTTCCTGGTCTGCGGTGGTCAGTGTCTGTCAAAGGAAGGAGCAGTGGTGAACCGGTGACAGGGTCATGGGTGGCAAAGGCTCATTAATGCACGTGGGGAGCGAAGGCTAGCCCGTGTGGTCCGATCAAACAGACGAGCTACTGTAGCTCAAATTGCTCAAGAAGTTAATGCTGGTTCTGATAGTGTCAGAATACACAGAGCATCACAGTTTGTTGCGTATGGGGCTGCATAACCGCAGTCCAGTCAGGGTGCCCATGCTGACCTCTGTCCACCACCGAAAGCGCCAACAGTGGCACATGAGCATCAGAACTGGACCACGGAGCAGTGGAAGAAAGTGGCTCGGTCTGATGAATCACGTTTTCTTTTACATCACGTGGATGGCCGGGTGTGTGTGCGTCTCTTACCTGGGGAACACATGGGACCAGGTGCACTATGGGAAGAAGGCAAGCTGGCAGAGGCAGTGTGATGCTTTGGGCAATGTTCTGCTGGGAAACCTTGGGTCCTGCCATCCATGTGGATGTTACTTTGACACATACCACCTACCTAAGCATTGTTGCAGACCATGTACACCCTTTCATGGAAACGGTATTCCCTGGTGGCTGTGGCTCTTTCAGCAGATAATCGCCACAAAGCAAAAATGGTTCAGGAATGGTTTGAGGAGCACAACAACGGGTTTGAGGTGTTGACTTGGCCTCCATATTCCCCAGATCTCAATCCAGTCGAGCATCTGTGGGATGTGCTGAACAAACAAGTCTGATCCATGGAGGCCGCACCTCGCAAATTACAGAAAGGATCTGCTACTAACATCAATTTTGGTATATATACATATATATACATACATCGGCTTGGTTTTATTTAATGGCTGGTGATCCTGGTCTGGAGATTGTGATGGCCTTGTCAGGGTCTTGATCTGGTGGTCCTCCATCCACATTCCACACTTGGTCTGGCTGTGTGGATTAGAGCATTGTCCTGCAGGAAAAAACAATCCTTCAATTTGGGACTATTGTCAGAGCAGAAGGAAGCAATTATTCTTTCAGGATAATGTATGTGGCTTGAGTTATGCATCCTTTGCAAAGACATATCTGCCCCGATTCTAGCCTCACTGAAGAACGACATCACCAATCCTCCACCAAATAACACAGTGTGTGAGAGAGAATGTATAACCATTAGAGGACCAGAATCAGGCAGATCTGTCTTTCTGAAGTTCGCGTGACTCAAGGTTGTCCTGGAAGAAAACTTGCTTCCTTCTGCTCTGACAATGTTCCCCAACTCAAAGGATTGTTTTTTCCAGGACAATGCTCCAATCCACATTGCCAATGAAGGTGTGGATGGAAGTGTGCATTTTAAGCCTGGCCTATAATATTAGCCTACCATAATAATGTGTTTATGTACTTTGCTACTGTATGTCGCTTAAATTAAAAATCCATTAAGGTTTCATTTGTTAACATTAGTTACTGAATTAACTAACCACAAGCAATGCATTTGTTACTGTATTTGTTAATCTTTGTTAACGTCAGTTAATAAAACCCCAGCCGTTCATTGTTTGTTCATGTTAGTTCACACTGCATTAACTAATGTCAACAAATACAAAACCTTATTGTAAAGTGTTGAACAATTTGAGTTCATTACATTTTAATTTTACTCAATTTAAAAATGTAAGGCAATGACAAATCTAGACTTCAGCTTGTTGACTGTAGCTTTGGTTAAAGGTAAATTGTATTTTTGCTTTATGCAATAGGATCTGGGTTTTTTTTCTGCTAAACATTAATGGGCTGCCCCTTGTGTAAGAAAAAGAAGAATGCAACTGAAAAAAAGTTTTCATTGCATTCACATATTTATCTTGATAACAGTCACTAGAAAATCATAATTAAGAAAAAGTCCAGAGTGACATTTACACTATTAAGTTTATTAACACTATAAATACATGAACACAAATTCAGAAAAACAAAAGAAAACATTTACCATGTGCATTATGTGTAGCCAAAAACATTCATTTAGTGATGGGGTTAATATAAATAGATGTTTGAATTTTACAGTCTCATCAAAGTGCCCACCGTGACGTGGCTTATTATTATGCAACTGCTCTCTCTTATTATGTACCACTCTACTCTCTCCATTAGTCGAGGAGCACCATGGATCGTTTGGCCACATGAACTGCCCTCATTCCATGATCTGTCTGATGTTGGCCTGCCCTGTACCTCTGTGTGGCTCAGAAGAGACTGGTTTCGCTTGACTCCAGGATTTTTGGAAGCGGTACCTGTGGGAGTGAGACAGAAGTAAGCTCTTTTGAAATGATATTAACACAACGCTGGTACTACTTTCTTGGACTATTAGTACATTTCAAGATCATTGGCAGCCTTTCAGTTGGCATTACAATATCAAAGTAAATAAAATAACAATGAAAAGTCACACCTCTCCTCAATAGGGTCGTTACAATATCATCATTTGTAGTATCACAATACAATGCAGTATTAAAATGAACCACATTTTCATAAATCACTGATTCTTGAGATAAGGGACAAAACATGTTTTAGATGTTAAAAAATAAAAAGTAGAAATTAGTATTTTTGCAGACAAAGGTCTCAGATAATGAACCATGTAAGGGAACAGGCTTATTTCTAAATATTGTTCTAAAAATGTATATTTATTCACTCTGTAACTTAATTTGACACACTAAAAAGAATGCTAATTTGATTTAAACTATCCAAAAACAATGTAACATTTTCTGTTTATTTGTGGTTTGTTTTCACACTATTATGAACAACCCAGTTTCTAAATTCCCTATTCTCATCCCTGCTTTTAATATTAAACATATTAGCACCAATGTTCTTTGGTAATTAAGACATAATATCATGTAGTTCCATTAATGTTTTAATATTTTTACACAATAAATTGAAAAAAGAATAAGACGTTTCTTTCAAAATGACCTAAAACCTTCACCTAGCGGTGTAAAAGCTGACAAATACTGACGGTGTTGACAAAGGTTGAGCTGAGGCCAAATATACAGTACCGTATGTAAATAGAATCATAGAAACATTAGAAGAATTTCCCATATGCAAAAAAACATATTAAATCAAATTTTTTGAGAGCACTTGTCAACCCTCAGACATAAAACCTGACAAAATTGATTTTTTCCCAGCTTAACCATGTGTTTTACAGTGGAGCAATTTCTGTTTTTCCTCAGTTGTAGCTGCCTTAATAAACTTATCAAAATGGCAAGATTTATCCCACAACTATTTACAGAAACGATTACGCTGCGATGACGGAGTTGACATGTTAAGGCTGTGACTGCAGAGACTTTAATATCGTTTGTTTAAAATATTAAACATATAACTTCCAGGACTTTGTGTCTACTGTGAGATCCATAATGAGCAGGAAATAGCAAATGCTCCTCAGAGATAAGCTGCCCATGACACTGCCTGATTTATTCCAAATTATAAAAAATCCGGACAGAGTTGACGAAAAGTGAGGACACAACTTTTATAGGACACAAATATAATAGTTTCTTTTTGTGTTGCTTGATATCTTAAAGATCTCCGCCTTTTAATGTAACTGTGTATTTTTTTTATTTGTTGCATTTTTAAACACTTTGTTTGGCAGTTTTACATTGTGACCTCATGCTGAGGACCAATTATAGAGTGTGCTTTTAAAATAATACTAAAGAAATTATTTAAAAGTATAAGCAATAAATGTCCTGAGTATACACATTTCCCTTAGATGTAACTTTGTAAGTATTTTTATTGTGTTGATATCCTTACTTTTTAACATTAAAAGGGCTTTTGTGTTTGGGACATGTTTTGTCCCTTATCTCAAGAATCAGTGAAATACTGGCTATTGTTACCGATCAAATGAAATCAGTGTAAACTAAATCCATCTTAGCACTGCACAGAAGCTGCATGAAGTGACATTTAGATGTGGTATTAATGTATTTACAATTGCATAATGTTATGAGATTAATGTTTTAAATATATAACTGAATACAGAAATATGTAATAGGGCCTACTTTTAAATGGGAAACTAAAACCACCAATAGGTGGCAGCAAGTCTCTACTTTAAAAAATGAATCTAAAATGTAGTCTATTTGAGTTGCTCACACCAGCACCACACATAAACTCATGGGGGTCAGGGACAGAGTTCTCCAAGCACAATCTATGCAGTACCATAAAGCCATAAAGCAGTGCTTCTCAATTGATAGGTTGTGTGTGTGCGTGTGTTTTGAAGTCATAGACCGTTGTGTAAAAACTGATGTTAAATGCAACGTTAGCTTGGAAAAATTAATGGAAAGTCAGCTTTTAAAAAGAAGGAAGAAAATACTTCTGATATGTTTTGTTGTTGACAGAAATGCATCTTTTACTTCATAGAAAGTAGTCAAATCAACCTAGCAACCATACCTTCAAATCTAACACCAAATTTGACACACACCAAGTCAACACCAAATATCTATAGGAAAAATATATATTCAACTTTTTTTTCCCCCATGATACCACAATTGTTTGATTAACGTTAATGAGACAGCCTGAGCCTACATATGAAGATCTACTGTACCGCACAGATCTAATAATGTAACACATCTGTATGTTTTTCCCCAACAGTTAACCAAACGTTCACATAAGACATAACACATAATGTTTGCGTGAATACTCGCCAAGACAGATATGAAATACTGTAATTCAATGCTATGACGAACGGTAAATCAGGACCTGTCAATCTGAGCGATCAAACCAATCCAAGCGTGCTCCAGCTGTAAATCAGTGTACGATTGGTCTCTACACATCGTTCCTACCTACCCACTATACCCACCCACCACACCCGAGATCCAGTTTAAATTGGTTGAGCTTTCAAAGGATGTTGGAGTCATGATTGCGACGCGATCAGATCCTGGAAGTTCAATAGCTTTAGCCAATCAGTGTGTCATGCCACTCCATGATCTATGCATTGTCTTATGTTGTGTTAAAGGTCCCATGGCATGGATTTTTTATTTTATTTTATAATGTATTTTGAGGTGTACTTATATTGTTAGAATGATTTTTACATCATAAAATGTCATAATTTAGAAATAAAAGGCATTTTTTTCTATACTGATGTTTGCCCTCTGGCTGAATGCCCTGTTTCAAGGGGCGTGTCTGCTGTGAGACTTCAGTAAAAACGCGTCCACTGTTGTGATTGGCTGACATCTTTGCATTTGAAATGAGCGGAGGGGGCGTGGTTTAACAAGGTCTAAGTATCACAAGCCTGCTGCCAGAGAGACGGATGTCACTTCTCATCAGTTCTCTCAGCACGTCTCAGTTCAGTGAACTGTTGTAGTTACTAGCATATACTTCAGGTTATTAGTTTATTTCTAGTCGGAGGGACTGTCACTCATGTCAGAAAGTTAGTAACTTTAGTAAATGATGGATCAGCGCTGACTCGAGACGCGAACCGTTTAGAATTATTCAGTCCGATTTGGTGAACTAGTTCGACCGGTTCACTAAAAATAACCGGTTCAAAAGAACGATTTGTTTGTGAACCGGACATCAATGCACCAGAGATGGAGAGATTGCTAACAAAGTGATATTGTACTGAGTTGTGAGAGCTTATCGAGTTTATTGTGTTTGTATCTGAGAGTTCTGAATAAACACAAGTCCCAGTCACGCCGACCCGTCTTCCTCCTTATACTACCAACTTTAGTAAGTTTTGATTATAGCATTATTTTTAGATATTTTCCTATCATATGAAAAGCGTCAGTGGCGGCATTGAGTACACAGCGCAAACAAAGACAAAAGCGCAGTAATCGAATGTAATCCAGTTTATTGTGGGGATAGCTGGCTAGCCTAGCCAGGATACGCTCACGCTTACCCCCCTTCTGCTTAATCTCGCACCACGTATGGTGCCTCAGCTGTGGGCCAGATGCAGTACTGGGGGTCGGTGATGTTGAAGGCCGACCGGTCAGTGCAGCCCGAGCCTCGGCGTGCGTGAGGTTTATCTCTAAAGATGTGGCTCTGCCGATGTTGAGCAGAAACTCACGACTGTATGCACATTTGAGAACAGATAGACGCGACAAGGACGTACAAAAATACTGACTCACAAGATAGAAAACACGAAAACACCATTCTGTCAGGAGAGAGAAGCGTGTGCACAAATAATAAAGTTCTGTGTGAACTTGAATAATTAGCTACACATCAGAAATCACTGATCACAGATCAGAAGGAACTGAAAAAAGACTTCTGTTTTCATTTGTACATCCAAAAACTGAAAAACTGCCAGCATTCACACGCCATGATCTCTCGAGGACAAACAAATATGGCGCTCGCATGGGCGTGCCAGATTCTCTGGGCGGAGGAAAGGGAGGTAACCGTTCCTGTTATGACATCATAACAGGAAAATTCCAGATCAGCTCATCTGAGCTGTCATTTTCTCAAAGGCAGAGAAAGACACCCAGAACTCGGTTTACACCGATCAAAATTTCTAGTCACTTGGGGACAATATTCAGGCTAGGGGAACTCATATTAATGTTGTAAAACCTCATAAAATGAAAATTTCATGCCATGGGACCTTTAAGGCTCGAAACACCTGCTTTAAATAAAGCTATGCAATCTACACAGCAACTAATCAATTTGGTAATTCGAGAGACTTACGTACCGCTTTGAGATAGGCCACGTTGCTCTGTCGAATCTCGCTGAGCAACTGATCCCGAGGTGTTTCCTCCACTTTAGGTGGCTCTCGCCTTCGAGGAACCGGCTTTAGCGTCTTTATCATATCTTTCAGGTTGGCTCTCAAATCTACAGGTCCTTCTCTTGCCGTGCTTCTTTGTTTAGGAACACTCCTCAGCTGAACATTAGCTCTTCCCTCTCTCCTCTCATCCCTTTGGTTCAGTTCCAGAAGTGGATCCCTTCGTTTTGGAGTCTTTTTCAGATGTATTTCATTTAAGAGGTTTCCTGTGTCTGAACTAGGAGGATGTTGTTGTGGGTTAAGACATTGAGTCTTGCGGAGCTGCTGAGGAGGACTTGGTTGTGGTGAAGGTTCAGGAGAACCTTCAGGACTCTCCTCAGCCCCATCATGAGAGCCCTGCAGAAGGGACAACGGTATGTAGCCTCCTAGCATTTCCAGCATGCCAGGGGGCAAGTTCAGAGAGTTCTCATACATCTCCATGACCTTCCTCTGCTCTTTCATCTGCTGGTTCTTCTGCTCCTCCATTCTCTGCTGCCGCTGACGGTCCAAGTTCCTGGTTAGGAGATTGGTGACCACCATCCGAGGCCCAGGGAGTTCAAAGTGGTAGCCCATCTTCAGAAGAGTGTTGTTAGCCTTGAGGAGACGAGACACTTCCATTTCTGCATGGTGTCCTAGCATGTGCCTTTGGTTGTGGAAGCGGAGCTCAGTAAGTGTCTCATTGAACTGGAGGCAGCGTATTATTGCCACAATCCCTTTTCCTGTGATGAAATTGGATTCGATATTTAGTGTGGTGATGCTTCTGTTCTCTCTGAGCATGTTAGCTAGAGCAAATGCCACATTTTCGTCTGCGCCGGTGTTTGCGATGCTAAAGGTCTTAACGTGTCTGTTCTTCTTGAGAGCATTGACATAATCAAGGAGCATTACTTTGGGAATGTTTTCAATGTTGTTGAGATTGACATCTGTGACAGAGGCGTTGTTGTTGTGGATCTTATCCAAAGTGGTCTCCAAATTCGTTTCATTCCCAGAAGGTCTTGCAGTCTTTTTAACGAAAGCGTTTCCACCTAGGGGAAGTTTTGGAATCTTCAGCTTTGATATGACCCTTTCCTCTTTCTCGGGAACCCAGTTCTCATATGAAAAGGGAGCAGGTTCAGATTGGGTGGAATCAGCTTTCTTTTCCTCATTCACTTTAGATTCTGTCTCATTAAGTCCTGATTGTTCAGTTTTTTCTTCAACTTTTGTATAGGTAACTTCTGGAGGTGGCTGTAAACCATCTTCTGAGGTCACTATGGAGTCGGTGGCTTCAAGGTCTATCTTGACAGGCTGATTGCTTGCTTTGTCCTCTTCTTCAACCTCCATTATCACTTCATCAACAACAACATCTCCCTCTCCTCCCTCAACCACCTCTACGATCTCCTCATAGACATATTTCACCTCTTCAACTTTTTCTTCTTCTTCTTCTTCTTCTTCTTCTTCTTCTTTTGCTTCAAGCTCCTCATCGGTTTTCTTCTGATGATGACAAATGGACAGAAGGGTCAAATCTGAAGTGTTGGAACAATTTTTTGGAAGACTACAAATTATGACACATTTAATCTCCAGCGACTAAAAGCCTAAAAATAGAAGGTCCTGTTTACAGCACAGTTGTTGGAGTATTATTGGTCTCCTGGTTGCAGCAGTTATAAATAGTCAAATCTGATGATTAATAATCAGAGTTCAAAGCACTTCAGCAAAACAGTTTATGTGATATGAAATACGCTGAATTGAAATAATGCAAACAATAACTAATCTTACCTGACTGGGTAATAGAGTTGTGGGAACTCTCTCCTCCTCCAGCATACGTTTGGACTCTTTCTCCCAGTACAGATATTCCACCAGCGATCTGTGATCAAATGATCCAGTGGGTGGTTTGTCAGTGTGGTCTCTCTGCCTCATTCCCACCGGCACTCTCTCATCAGGAGCGATTTCTTCCATCTCACTCTGGAGCTGTTTGAGCTCCTCTGCCGAGAGGCCTGCCAGAATCTCATCTTCATCGATCTCCTCTTCTGACTGGGGCTCGCTGCCGTCTGAAATATAAACAATTTACACTGTAAAACAACTGTTCAACTTAAAAAAGTGTAACTTATAATTTACTGATACCATGGTCTGTCTGAACTCGATTCTGACAGTTTATTGCACGCACAGGTAGTTCCAAGACGGTTGAATCACAGTTCTATAATTAATGTGCTTCATTGAAGTGCGCACACATACACAAACATTCAGGAGCACAGACACTTGCTATCAGCCATGACCCAAGACTTTTAGTAATAAAATAGCTTTGCTGCTGAATCGCAATTTTACATTTCTCAGCAACAAGGGAGTTACATTACTTTTTTGAAGTAATTAAAAACTGATAGCTTCGTTGTTAAATTATTTGTTCACTCCAGAATTAAAATAAGGGTCTCATTTAGCGAAATGATCGGCCATTTTTAAAAAAATGTATATACTTTTTAACCAAAAATGCTCGTCTTGCTCTGATCTGCGATGCGCCATGCATTATGTCTCACGTTGGAAAGGTCACACGTGACTACGCATGTGCCGGTATCACATTTTCATGTTGCGATTAATTGCTGAAGCTTTTATCACGGTATACGGTATTATCACGATATTGAAATAAGTTGCAAAAAAAGTGTTGCATACTATAACAGGTTTAATAACAAAAGAACTGAACATTTAAATACAATAAAGCAATACACAAAAATGTATAAAGTAAACAAATATTTAAATCAGATTAAGTGTAAAAGAATTATAAAGAACAATACGTAACACTTTACAATAATGTCTCACCAGTTAATGCATTAACATTAACAAAGAATGAATAGCTACATTTTTATAGCTTCTTTGATAATGTTAGTTTAAAAAAGCAACTGCTAGTGTAAGCTCAGGTCCATTAAATAATACAGTTACAACTTTTGATTTTAATGTGCTGAAATGTACGTTTAACTAAGATTAATTCATGCTTTAGAAGTATTTTTCATTGCCAGTTTGTTAATGAATGAACTAATGTTAAATAATAGAGCCTTATTGTAAAGTGTGTGACTGAACAACAGTCAGAACATATTCAAACAATATCTAGGGCATGTAATTTAGTCCAGATTAAAATATAAAATGTTTAAGTTTGAAAATTAATAGCCTTAAGTCTTTAAGTATTAAGTATTAGGTTATGATGACGAGCACCGTATTGTTTTGTTTATGAGGGTTACCGGGGAAACGGCTGCATTTCTGCTGTTCTGTCAGCGCCCTCTGCTGTCAGAGAGTGAATGTGCACTTTAGCGTCTCCTTTACTTGTTCCGCCATGTGTTCGGCTCATGCACGGTCTGTTTACATCAGTGCGTGTTCCTCTTTGACGTGTTGTTCATTTTAAACGGTTGATGGGTAAAGTATTCTTAAAATGCATTCTAAAAATCGGAATAATTCGTGATAAATAATTATTCACAGTATTTTGAAGTGCTCACGATAACAATATTGTGCATGTTCATTATTGTGGTATATCGTATTACCGTTTACCGGCACATGTTTACATGTGACGTAGGCAGAAGTATCGACCCAGTGTTTACAAAGCGGACGTGCAAAGACTAAGTCCAATGTCCTTTAAAAAAAAAAAGGTAAAACGACGATTTCAGACGATTTTGAAGTTGGAGGAGAAAATGAGATGGAGTTTTTCGCCCTTCAACAGTAGCAGCGTTTCCATTACCCTTCAAATTGAGCGAATTGAAAATACGGCCAATGGAAATGCGTCAATTTCGCAAAACTCCCATATATCACAAAAAAGTTTTTACGCTCGCATGAGGTGGTTTTTAAGGCAATTCGAAAAAGGAATATTTCGCAAAACTGCACATTTACAGGTCACCTGGTGCAAGTAAAAGTTGATCATTCTTTAGAGCTTGTGCCATATGTTAGTTCTTTATTAAAAGGCAAAATAATGCTAAATAAAGAAATGCCACAATTTATCCTTGAAGGAGAAAGGAGGGAGAAATACCCAGAACCATCTCATACGTGGCTGTTCCCTTTGATTAAAAATAATGGCTAGTGCGGTGGCTGGGATAAATGTAAGCCTACCAACATTGGTTGCCAGGATTTTTGGAATGAATTATTGCGAGAGGAAAAGTATAACATTGGTTAATGGAAACAGGGTTATTTTGCAATAGTTTTTTATCGACATTTAGAAAGTACCGCAGAAGTTTCGCGCAAATCTGTAATGGAAACGCGGCTAGTGTCATGCGTTACCTTTCCAACGTGATTACGTAATGCATCGTGGAAGTGAAAGTCATGATAGTCATGGATACACATCGCAGAGCGAGTGTAAGACGAGCATTTGTAGTTAAAGAGTTAGTTCACCCAAAAATGAAAATTATGTCATTAATTACTCACCCTCATGTCGTTCGACACCGTAAGACATTCGTTCATCTTCGGAACACAAATGAAGATATTTTTGTTGAAAGCTGACGGCTAAGAAAGGCCTCCATTGACATTCAGTACATTTACACTCACAAGACCCATAAAAGGCACTAAACGTCGTTACAAAGTCCATCTCACTACAGTGGCTCTACAATAATTTTACGAAGCGACGACAATAGTTTTTGTGCGGAAAAAAAAATCAAAATAACGAATTTATTCTACAAGTTCGTCTTCCTTGTTGGCCTCTGCCGTGAACTCACGAAGCACCACAAAGCATGCGCGAGAATATGACACAGATCCGGCATTTGGACATATGACCCAGAAGCGAGGAGGAGATTTGTTTACAAGCAGAGGAAGACGCGCCGTATCTAAGCTGTTGAATTCTACATTGATCGTGCTTTAGGTCTCGGCGTAGTGCTCAAAATGGGCATTTCATGGATTCCCGAACGCCGGCGCTACGTCATATTCTCGCGCATGCGTCGTGGTGCTTCGTGAGTTTCACGGCAGAGGCCGACAAGGAAGACAAGAACTTGTAGAATAAAGTCGTTATTTTGATTTTTTTTTGCGCACAAAAACTATTGTCGTCGCTTCGTAAAATTATTGTAGAGTCACTGTAGTGAGATGGACTTTGTAATGACGTTTTTAGTGCCTTTTATGGGTCTTGTGAGTGTAAATGTACTGAATGTCAATGGAGGCCTTTCTCAGCATCAGCTTTCAACAAAAATATCTTCATTTGTGTTCCGAAGATGAACGGGTGTCGAACGACATGAGGGTGAGTAATTAATGACATAATTTTCATTTTTGTGTGAACTAACCCTTTAAACAGTACATACATTTTTATAATTTCTTTAGAAAATGAATTTTCGCTGGACAAGACCCTTTTTCCTCGGCTGGGGTCGTGTAGAGCCCTTTGAAGCTGCAATTTGGAGCTTCATCCTGTTGGTCCCCGATGAAGTCCACTATATGGAGAAAAATCCTGGAATATTTTCCTCAAGAACCTTTCTTTTCGACTGAAGAAAGAAAACCATGAACATCTTGGATGTCATGGGGGTGAGATATCAGGAAACTTTAATTCCGGAGTGAACTAATCCTTTAATGGAGAGAGGGTTGCTGAACCATGCATCTCTCATCTCTCTCTCTCTAGATAATTAATTCAAATAAATTATATAATGAATTAATTCAAATAAATAAATGTAATCTTATTCGCTATTTTTTTTAAATCTCTGTATGAGATTAAGCAGGCAAAATGCTAGATCTACAGAACCGCAACTGACCAAAATCAGTTTTACCCTTCTGGACAAATATTGTGCTTCAAACATCAATAACAGCTTTAAGCGGTCATTGCCGGCAGATCACCATGGTATAAGCACGGCTAGCTTTTTCATTTTAATGCACTTCGCGTTGGGCGGTTCTTCGTTTAATGCACAGCAAGCTGTGGATTATCCCTTACTTGCTTTCTTAAAATCAAACATTATTATTAATAACAAATTTGAGTATGTTGTTTTAAACCAATGAAAGTCAGATATCGGACACAAATAGCTTCTTATGTATACTGTTAAATAGCCGAGTAATTTCTGTGCCACTGCCATCAACAAAACAGGTTTCTCAATCACTCTCCCTGCCTGATATAAGGGAATAAAAATATAAAAACTGGACACATTTTGTCTGCAAATGGTAATTATCCCTTTTAGTGATATTACACTAAAAATCTTGTACTGAATGCCAGGACAGCTGATACGTTCAGTACAACAACATGAATGTGAGCGTGATATTGCCTAAATATATTTAAAAGTTCCATCACTTCCAGTATGATACTACCACCAGTTTTAGCACTGGTCTACTGGGAGCTAGTTAGAGATGGAGTAGGCTGAGTGTTAAACTCATTTTCTTTCAGCACCACGGAGCTTTTTTACACAGATCGCCTATGTTCTCAAGACTAATGGCAACAAACAGCTGAATATATGAACTAGAGAGTTCAATACCTCGAACTGTCGACTCATGAGAAGCGTCTCTCTGCCTCATTCCCACCGGCACTCTCTCGTCAGGAGCAATGTCGTCCATCTCACTCTGGAGCTGTTTGAGCTCCTCTGCCGAGAGGCCGGCTAGAATCTCATCTTCATCGATCTCTTCTGTGTATGACTCCTGATCAGTGTGCTCAGACATGTCCACTTATGTGTTTAAGAACTCAACTACAGCCGCTGGTTTTAAAGCGCAGTGAGCGGCACGGCAGGACTCGAGGCCTTATGCCACATGTATGATCTAAAATAACCTCCATTCAACAGAGGGGATGGTATTTATGGAACAAGTGGGGAGATACAGACATAGACTTTTTTCAGCAACTTGAGTCAGCTGGTCCGTCCCCTGTATTTCAACATGACAGACTTGAGAGAGAGAGAGAGGGTGGAGAAAAAACAGCAGCAGGTGGACATGTCAGTCAAGTGGCCCTGGTGGCTCAAACGCTAACAACTTCAGATACAAACATTTGATTTAACTGGAATCACAGGTTGAGCAAAGAAAAATAGACATTTTAAACCTGGCTGTTTGAAAGGCCAGTAAAACAAACCTGTTCCACGTGTTTAAAAGCTATGTACCATAAGCACTAGAAATATATAGAGATTTGACCCCTAATCCTCCACAGTTGTACGAGGACAGAAATAAAATCTGTCTGATGTTGAACACAACAGTCAGGCGGGGAAGATGGGCGGTCAGGAAAAGCAGGCTGATGTAGAATGGAAAGACTCCACAAACATTACTGCTGTCTAGTGTAAAATATCTGAGCCTGTGGTGCTTGTCTGAAATGATTGGAAAGCTAAATATGCAATCAGAGAATTTTAATAAAAAAAGTTTGGGTTGACAGCGACCTTAAATATCACAATATTTTTTTTTTATATTACACCAGCAAAATAAGGCGCCCCATTATAGTGTTACATATGATAATACTCTTGGTGATGCCTTTATACGTGGCATTCAGTATATTCAAAATCTATTGGGGGGTGGTAAAGCACACTCTTTCGAAGGCTTGATTGTGTTTGTGGGGTGCACTGTAACATGTGTTCATGCTTCGTTTTTAAAACAATGCAGTATTTTTCATATATTTGACCTTTATTCTACACTGCTCTGTCCCTCCTTGTAAAAACGGTCTGATGGTTTCCGGAAGCCAGTCCCTCAAAAATACGCAATGGGCTCTGATTGGTTAGCTGGCCCAGTGTGTTGTGATTCGCTAACCACCTAGTGAACATTTCTCGGAAGCGTCACGCCCCTTACCTCTACAGGTAGCCTCAGGCTACTAGCCTATGCTTTGTGTACAATAGCGTCAATAAAACCATACCAAGAGCCCGAATCAGACCCAGACAATTTTAGTGAAGATGATCGAGCAGAACCTGTTCAGTCCTCAAGAGTAAAGACTGCGGATCTATAGTGATCGCTACTGAATGGCACCGTTACTTTTGAATTTTTAGAACGATTTGCCAAATATCTGTCGAAAGAACGAACACTAAACATTGGCTTTACTAGTATCCAAATCAAACACAGAACCATGTTTAGCATGCCTGTAGATAAACAATACATAAAAGCTCTAATCAAAGAATCATTTACACTAATGCCAAGTTCGCTGTTTGAGATTTTAAACAGTTTGTAACGTTAGGGGTTTGTCGGATAACGTTAAGTATGAATGAGCATTTAACAAACTGGTTTGCAGAGCCAAACAGCGCTGTCATGTCTACTTCATTGCTACAACGTAGGCTACAATTAACAACACGAACTATTACAGGAAAACACATCGACGAAAAATAAATCACACTTACAGGTTGTAGCCCGTACTCGCGAAGATTGTGGAAGCTTTCCTCCGCGAGATGTGCCGCGGTAGCCGCCTGTCTCGTGCAGCTGAAGGCTCATGTATTGCAAATACAGATGAATATTGTCCATTATGTCACATTTTCCGGTCTTCTCCTCCGACCCCTGTCTGTCTCGTGCTTTGATTTATGATGGGCAGCATATATCCGATGCAAATGCGATCGTGTTCCCCTCATGTCTCTTACACACATGAATATGACGTTGTATGTTAAACGCACTGCAACGCACCCCCGTCCCTAGGAAGGCTGAAGAAAGTGGACCTGCAATCCGGATGAAAATAACAGCATTTCGTCGGCATTGGCAACAGCACTCCAGCCTACTAACCACAACAACGCTTCCCCGCAGCGATACAAAATGGCCTCGCCCCCCCTTATTTCATATTCTCGGAGGAGGGGTTTATGTAAATATTGGGGCTGGTGATGTCAGAGACCCTGGAGGAATGTCTGTAGTCCCTACCGGCCGTTTGCTGTAGTCCTTAGAAACTGATTTCTTTAAAAGCAAATATCTCCGTTTGCTTTAAACTTTGAACGTTGTAACTTTGCAGATGTTGTTTATGCTCAAACAGCAACATTACACACTAGCTAAAGTTAGAAAAGTGAAATCGTGGTTTACCACCCCTTTAATACTGTATCATTTGTGACACAGATCAAGACCAACAAAGACTAACAGCATTTATTTTGTGTTGAATAATCATCAACAATGCCCTTATGCATGGCCCTCAATTAAGTATCTATCCCTTCCATTTTCTTTAACTAATACTCAATAGATCATGTGTGTTCACTTAAATTACACAACTTGTAATCGGTTACATTTATGGCCGTTAATGTAGGCCTGTAATGTGTTGTTAGCATTGTTGGGTGTAATTGATTGTTGACTAATCTAATTACTGTAATTAAATGATTTTACTCTTAATTTTTCTGTAATTTAATTACAAGTACAATTCTGATTTAATTGCATTAAATACTGTATAGACTATAGAACAATTCTATATAAAACAATAGTGGATTTAACATCTTAAATTAATGTTGGAATGTATGTTTTTTTACCCTCTCCCTTTACACACTTTGCTTAGTTTAATAATAATTTATGCCGTTGTATATTGTTTATTTGAAAGAAATAAAAGGTCAGTTTCGTGTCTATCCTTGACAGCAGGTTGATAGTAGAGAGAGTAATTAGTAAATCTGATTACACTGTTGAAGACAAACTATGAATATTATATTGCCTGTTAAATTGATGCATTTGAATTTCTAACTGTTAAGATTTTTGTTACAAAAAGCTACACCAATCAGGCATAACATTATGACCACCTTCCTAATATTGTGTTAGTCCCCCCGATGCATGGACTCCACTAGACCCCTGAAGGTGTGCGGTGGTATCTGGCACCAAGATGTTAGCAGCAGAACCTTTAAGTCCTACAAGTTGCGAGGTGCGGCCTCCATGGATTGGACTTGTTTGTTCAGCACATCCCACAGATGCTTGATTGGATTGAGATCTGGGGAATTTGGAGGCCAAGTCAACACCTCAAACCCGTTGTTGTGCTCCTCAAACCATTCCTGATTTTTATTTTTGCTTTGTGGCGCATTATCTGCTGAAAGAGCCACAGCCACCAGGGAATACCATGAAAGGGTGTACATGGTCTGCAACAATGCTTAGGTAGGTGGTATGTGTCAAAGTAACATCCACATGGATGGCAGGACCCAAGGTTTCCCAGCAGAACATTGCCCAAAGCATCACACTGCCTCTGCCAGCTTGCCTTCTTCCCATAGTGCATCCTGGTGCCATGTGTTCCCCAGGTAAGAGACGCACACACACCCGGCCATCCACGTGATGTAAAAGAAAACGTGATTCATCAGACCAGGCCACCTTCTTCCATTGCTCCGTGGTCCAGTTCTGATGCTCACGCGCCATTGTTGGTGCTTTCAGTGGTGGACAGGGGTCAGCATGGGCACCCTGACTGGACTATGCCGCCTCATACGCAACAAACTGAGATGCTCTGTGTATTCTGACACCTTTCTATCAGAACCAGCATTAACTTCTTGAGCAATTTGAGCTACAGTAGCTTGTCTGTTTGATCGGACCACACGAGCCAGCCTTCGCTCCCCACATGCATCAATGAGCCTTGGCCGCCCATGACCCTGTCACCGGTTCACCACTGCTCCTTCACTGGAGCACTTTTGATAGAGACTGACCACTGCAGACCGGGAACACCCCACAAGAGCTGCAGTTTTGGAGATGCTCTAATCTAGTCGTCTAGCCATCACAATTTGGCCCTCGTCAAACTCTCTCCAATCTTTACACTTGCCCATTTTTTCTACTTCTAAAACTTTTACTACTTGCTGCCTAATATATCCCACCCACTAACAGGTGCCGTGATGTTTACTTCAACTGGTCATAATGTTATGCCTGATCAGTGTATATCTGTGTCAATTCAAGTGAATGATTCTGATTCAATAAGTCATCAATGAATATATTTCACACAATGCGACATTCAACCCTTACATAGATTGATAACATAGGCTGTTGCTTTCTCCGTTGTCTAAAGGCAAATGACAGAATTCCAATCTTTATACACTAAGCAAGGAACTATATTTACATTTTTGAAGGTTAGCTATAAAGATAATAATGGAAACGGCTTAAATGATTTATTTCTGCCCGCAAAGATTATATAAGCTGTCATGATATCCTCATTCTTCTTTACTTTTACAAACATTAATCAATCAAAAGTAATAATCGTAGAGAAAAATCTTTCAATGGCATAATTTTCCCGTCTCTTCAATAAAAGGCAACATATTAAATTAATAATGATGTTTATGTGTATAAAAATATAGTGTCTGCATTTGAGCCTTGTAGTTACATAGTTATTTTGTTATATTAATAACGCTCTACATGTTTTGAGCAATTATCCTGATTCCCATGTAGAATTTTCTCCCACCTACACTAATTATACATCAATTTGTGTTGTAGTTGTAATAAGTCTGCAGTGTTGAAAAGAGGCTTATTGGTAGGTTGTAGCAAGAAGGCTCGGTTTAAGAGAAAGACAGCTAAACAAAACTAGAATACAAAGCAAGAAACGGCATATTGAATGTATACTGTACATCTGATGTGTTTTTATAAAATGGAAAACACTGTTTTTGCATGCATTCACAAACACTTGGAAAAAATAACCTCACACTGGGGCACTTTCTAGTACACTTGTAGGTCAAGCACATAGAGGCACATTTCTTACCCGTCTGTGAGTCACTGAGAAGTATCAAAGGCGAACAGCGAGTGCATTTAAAGTTGTCCGATCCTTAAATAAAACCTGAGAATCGGTGATGGATTCAAATAACATGATCCATTTTCTCTTTAAATTCCAACAGATTTTATTTCAATTAAAGGTAAAGAACACAATAAATTAAACAAACAGGAAAAAGCTAAACGTCCAATCGTTTGGAGGGATTTGGATAGCAACTGTGCCTGGCACGTGGGCCAGTGACATTTGAGGTCTAAAAGCTTGCACAAATTCTCTTCGCCAGGCATACATTTCCCATAATTCCACACGACAGTGGCCAGCCTTCTAAATTCAGATACAGGGCGATGGAATACAGTAGAGCACATTCATTGAAACTTGAGCATGTTTCCAAGGGCAACAGAATTAAAGCTGCGATTCTTCTTTGAAATGTACTTTCAAGTGGCCCTTCATAACATAACACCATAATCTGTGCTTTCTCAAAGAATAGGGAAAAAAATGAACTCAACCAAGCAAATCACTGTTTGATCAAAGCTTTGCACCTGTACACCAAATCGAAACAAAAGCACTAAATGTATACAAAGTATACCAGATTATTATTTTTTGGTATAATATTCATTACTTAGTGTACGTTAGTAATATAGAAGCGTGTGCTGTATATACCTTTCTGTCAACACGTAGTAAGTTAAGCTCTCAGAAGGTTTTCCTTCAAAAATAAAATAGAATAAGGAAAAAAAAAATCACTCAGAAATGCATGGAACTGGCACAATATAATTACTTCTGAAAGCCACATGGCTTGCTGTCCATAGAAAGGCAAGATTGGAAAGTTTTACACTGTTTTTCAAGAAAGGAAATATAAAAAAGAAACCAATAATAAAGCTTAGCCTCCAGCACTTAATAATAATAATAATAATAATAACAATAATTATAATGATAATAACAATAAGAATTACAACATCAACAGTAACCATAATAATTAAAATTTGTTAATCATAATAAGTAAAGCATAATAAAGCGTTTTATTCCCATTGTCAAAGATTCTGGCACAGATTGTTAAAACAATGAATAAAAAGACATTCATGAACCCGGTCCTTCACACTCACTCACACACACACACACACACGCGCACACAGTGTCAAACAGGATGGTAAGGATGTGTAAAAAGACTCAACAATCTCTCTCTCTCCCTCTCACACACACACACACACACACACACACACACACACACACACACACACACACACACACACACACACACACACACACGCGCACACACGCACGCACACACACACACACAGACACACACTAAATAAATAACCGTTTAAACCCAACAAGTGAACAGCAATTTCACTACAGCACACATCAGGTTCTCATTACAAAGCGTCTTTGTGTTTCGTCATTTTGAATGGACTGACAACAGAAGAAAGCTGTGGTTCACTGATTAAGAAATCGATGCATATTTCTGAATATTCCAGAAGTTAGAGCAATAAATATTTAGTGGGCATGATATCTCCCTGTCACTTCACACGGCTTTAAGATTTCAAAGGCAGACTCAGTACAGTACAATGGCAAGGCTGTGAGGAAACGCGAAATAAGTCGAACATAAAAAGAGGGACGAGAGGAGAGAGTCAAAAATCGCTTCAGTAAAGGCTTTTGAATGACGTTAAACACCCCCCCCCCCCCCCACACACACACCAAACCTACAAAATACACACATTTGCATACAGGTATTTTTTTTTTTTTATGTTAAGAAACACGCCACACTGGAAACCTTCTGTAGAAAACCAAACCCATCCCTGACTGTGTCCACTATGGAATGCACATAATGAGGAAATATTATATCAAATCTACTCGTATACTCTCTCTCCTCCAGTCGCTCTCCTTTGCCATTGCTGAAGACTAGTTTTCTCTCCCATAATAGAGAGGATAAAGATTGTTGAGAACTAGAAAGATTCGTTTCTGCATAGTGTTCACCCACCTTCCCCACAACCGTTCTTTGTCGAAAACACAAAATCAACATCTCACATATATGCATCTATATACATGATTTTCCCCTTGATATAAATGTTCAGGAATGAAAATTGCAACCAAATAAAACAATACAAGGCATACATTATAATTAGCAAACCTAGCACAAATGTTCATATATAACAGTCATAAGGACATACTGCGTATCCTTAAAGGTAGGTGCGGTCACCATATTCATCTATGTAAATTGGAATAAAAATGTAAACCACAGAAACAGGGAATCAATAGGAATCTAGTCAACGTTTAAAGTGCAAGTCTGTTGCGGTTTCTCTTCGCAGAAAACAACAAATGTGCCAAAAAAACTGGTGCAAGTCTTCAGACATGAACTGCTGCGCAATAGATTCGCCAGCGCCCCCTGGTGGCAGCTGACTATATGGCAAGAGCACATCTTTCGTACACTTTCTCTGTCTGACCCATCAAAGCATGGTACTGATTTTGGACAATCTCCCAAGACAATACAATCTCTTTTGTCTGAAGAAATAGCAAACACATACACAGAAACCCGTTTGGTCCTCAAGGAAGAAAGGAGACAAACTGAAGCCTGGGTCAGAAGCACATGGAGTCGGGGGCGAGAAGACTCTCCACTGTCTCTCCTTTGGCAGCCTTGTGGGCATCTCAAGGATCTCTCTGTATCCGGCTCCTCCCACATACTGAGATCCGATTGCCTCACCTTAAGCATATCTCCTTACAGGATCAGGTGGTCGACCTTGGACTAGGATTGAGGCATCGGACTAGGAGATCCAACTGAAGTCTTTCTCGCTTCCCGCTCGGGCATCTCCTTCCAGAGCCGAGTCGCTTTCCTCTTTGCCATCGTCTATTGCTCTGTCGTCTCGCTGCGACATCCCTGAGCCAGCTCGCCATTTCCCGTTCTCTTCCTCCCCTTCAGCTTCTCCCATCAGCTCGGCCTCCACCATCATCTCCTCTTCCCCGTCACCGTCGGCGGTGTCATCAGGGAAGCGGTGGTCACCGGGATACAAGAGTTCTTCTTCTGGGGAGCCGTCCTCGCCGTTCTGGTCCAGCAGGGCAGCCATGCCTCGACCCGAGCAGTCTGCGCAGACGCCGTGGCGTCGAGAGCCGTGCTTGATGCCCACGCTGGCGGCCGACATGAAGACGCGACTGCATACTTTGCACACGTACTTCTTGTCCTTACTGTGCACCTGAGAAAGAGTGAAAATGCATTGTTATAGAGACAGCACTTCATATCTTTTACAAAAAAGTACTGTGGCAGTACCATCATAACACCATAGTACAATATTCATTTATTAAAGCTAAAGATACAAGTGGCTTACAGTGACTCTGTTTAAGCCTGGAATTTGTGTCTGGCTGGTTAGTCATCTAATGGTTCGTTTCCACCGAGCGGTACGGTTCAGTACATTTCAGTACGGTACGCAATTTTTGCCATCTCCATTGTCAATAGTTGTGAATGGTACCCTAATTCTAAACCGTACCATACCACTTTTTTGGCACCCTTCCATTGGAGGTACCTAGCACAGCAGTCTGGTACTAAAGGGTGGAGCTAGACTCACTGCAGAACGTTGATTGGTTGACAGTAGGGATGCACCGAATCCAAGATTCAATTTCGGATTCGTCCGATTATTGGGCTTTTTGACTGGGTTCGGTGTCTGCCAGTTTCAGAATTATTTTACACCGAACTGAACCCTAGGCTTGTGCTGGTCGAAGTAATGACGCTGGTGTTGATTACGGGAAGGTGTTTACCTCGCGAGCAGGGACTTATTTACCCGGAACTTCATTTAGTCATCCTAGAATAATGTTGCCTATTTATTTTTTTACAGTTCAAATAAAATAAAATGAAAAACACACTGTTGTGGACGTTGTTTACTTCATTAATGTGTTTACTGTTATAATGGACTGAGGATGGGAGTAGGATTCGGTTTCAGATTCTGCAGAATCTTAACCAGTGGATTCGGTATCCGACCGAAGCCCAAAAATCTGGATCCGGTGCACCCCTAGTTGACAGAGAATCGTCACTTATGAATGTTTTTGGCTGTTTTTCCTTGTAGCCTGGAGTCTTGGCTCAAACAAAGCCGAGAAGCAAGAACACGATCTGCTGTATGTTGTTCACTGTGTCGCTTTCTTCTTCGCACGAGAATGACGTCAATCGTTAAACCACACCTATCATCATAAGGGTACTGTTTGTTGTTGGAAACGCAAGCCGGATCAGGGTTTACGGTCCTAAATGGTATTGTACTGTACTGAACCGTACCGCTCGATAAAAGTGGTCATAATTTTAAGCCACGAGGTAGATTGGTCTAATTTGAATTCGGAAAGGTGGCAGTAATGCAACATTTTGGATGCCAACTGCTGTAAAACACCAAGGAAGAAGAATCTGAAAAGTGACTTGGCTAACTGCTCGTTGCTCAGACTAGTTCCTAAAACATTTATGTTTATGTAACTGGCCCCTGATCATAGGTGGACGGTATTAAAAACGTGTAAACAGGGTCCGACGGGCTATTTTGAGGTCTGGAAACACTCAAATCATATTTGTTAATAGTCAAAATTGCATGTGACCACACTGGATTTATACAACCACAACAGTAAAGCATGCACAGCCAAAGTTCAGTGAATACAGATACTCCGGTTAATGAGCAAGTTAATGAGATTTCTGCTCAACATAACATGCCGAAGCAACAGCAATATAAAACACCCCAATGCTCAATAGAGAGAATAATTCTTTCACAAAGTAATATAGTTTCCAAATCTTTGTGTCCTTTGTACCCCACAGCTCCTTCAGTACTTGAACTTAATCAACAGAACCCCGAAATTGAGTTTATCTTTTAACTCAATTGTATCATTTAGCATAATCAGTAATATTAGAGCTACACTATGTAACTGGTGGTGTTGTGGCTCTGCGCCTCTGTGTGGATGAATGTAGTTTGAGGCGAAGGTGTACACAGATACAGGACATCAGAAGGGATGAACAAATACATTTTTTTAGTTCTTTTTGCCATTTTGCATGATACGTGGTCAATTTTTCTGGTTCGTAGTGACAACAAATGTTCAGCTTACACTGCCCAGAGACAGATTTACTATTCTCTCTGGTTGAATGATGGATACCCCAAATTCATAAAAATCATTATTATAATATATCTATACAAAAAACAATCAATACTGCGCTTAAAAACAGTATTCAGACTCACCAAGTAGCTTCTGCTCATCTGTTATTTTAAACCGCATTTAGTTTGGCATTGTTGTGAGTTATTATTTGAATCTTTTGAAAGGTTTTTTAGGTTCACAAAACAAAACTTACCCTCAAGAACCTGCTTAGGGTACGTGTAACCCTGATTGGGAATCGCTGATACACAGCAGTTAATAGGGCTATTTACAGTTGCCTGGCAACATGCCACATTAATGCAGAATGTCATTTTATCAGCACTTTATAATGGCTTTGAACCATTGATCTATATAAATGACTGGATTGCTCATGACGTCATAAAAAGGAAGCCACCGCACCGCCATATTGGCATTCCCTAGTATTCCCTCCCATTCTACTGAATTAATAGGAAATCATCTGATTTAATGAAACAACATTACCTAATGATTGTACACACTCTCCCTGTACATTCTTACTACGCAACCTTCCTAAATATTTAAATGGGTATTTGTTTAAAGTCAGGAATTTTTTTTAAGTTATTAAAAGTTGCGTTCATTTTCATTACAGTAGTGAATATACGATCAGCCTCAGCATTTATATTAAAAATGCCACAAATGCAAATTTATGATTGTAAGGCATGCACATACAACTTAAAGGGTTAGTTCACCCAGAAATGATGCCATTAATTACTCACCCTCATGTCATTCCCAACCTGTTAGACTTTTGCTCATCTACGGAACACTAATGTTTTTGCACACAAAAAGTATTCTCGTCGCTTCATTAAATTAAGGTTGAACCACTGGAGTCACATTAACTATTTTAATACCTTTCTGGGCCTTGAAAGTGTTCATTAAATTGCTCTCTATGGAGGGGTGTTCTGAAGATGAACGAAGGTCTTACAGCGGGTTGACATGAGGGTGAGTAATTAATGACAGAATTTTCATTTTTGGGTGAACTATCCCTTTAATGTGCCATGTGCAGTTATTTACTGGTTATGTAATAATGCTGTGTTATATATTGTTTTTATTCTGTAAATTATTCAACAGTGTATGTATGTAGCATGTATTTCGAAGCGGTAAAGACAATGACTTAAACATTGGTTAAATGAATAGTTGGTCAACAATATATAAAAATAACACTTAATTCATATGCAAACTGTCATGCTAGTAAAAAGCCATAGAATTTGAGCTGACCTGTAGCTTTTTAATGGTTTCCAAGATCTCCAAGAGACTGAAGTCGATGTTGGTCAACAAAAAGACATAATATACATGTTTTACAACTTATTCAGAGAAATAATGCTGACTGCGTATGGATTTAAAGACATTAAGCGTCATTTTCAAGCATTAATACTGTCGCTCCGAACAAGATGATGGATGGGAAACCTTGGATTTTAATGCAATATAGTAACAGGGTATTATAATGTTTATTGTATATTCAAATCAATTTCTGCTAAGATATACGTTCATGTTTAATATTTCCTGCATAATTAGATATATAAAAATATCTATTTTAGTTCAGTTACCTGTATCAGAAGTGCGCAGACAACCATCTTAACGATTTCTATATATCGCTTATCCTGCCCGAAAAAGACCATAAACATTACAGATAATGTTTGAACTTGAAGAATCAATTAATGTACGTACATATATCTTAAAAACTATTCATGTGTGACTGAGATGCTGCAAATTGTGGTGATTTTAGGTCAATGTTTTGGCTGTAAGTCAACGATGCCCTCTGTCGGTAGGGAATCGTAAAATGGCCGCTCAAACACTTCCTGCTTGCAGTTTAGAACGCAATGGGCAATCCAGTCATTTATATAGATCAGTGCTTTGAACACATTCACATTTAGGCGTTTGAAAGATGCTTTCATCCAAAGCAACCTACATTGGATACGTTTGATTGTAAAAGGGTCATGAAACCCCCTGTTTCAGCAGCAGTCAGTTCTCTCCACGGTTAGGGTTAGGGTTAGAGCTAGGGTTAAAAATGCTAGAAAAGTGGGCGTGGTTAAGTGGAGTGGAAGCGGGAGCCTGTGGGATGAGTGGAGACTGACAACACCGCTACGGCTTGTGATTCAGACAGTTTTATTTTGCTCTCATTAAACGCATTAAAGCTTCCCACAAATGCACACTGCAAATTACCATTAAATGCAACAACGATATACACATGGTTTTGTAAGCTCACCGTTACACATATACATATATACAGGGAGTGCAGAATTATTAGGCAAGTTGTATTTTTGAGGATTAATTTTACAACATTAATAATTAAACAACAACCATGTTGTCAATGAACACAAAAAACTCATTAATATCAAAGCTGAATTGTGGTGAGCAGCGAGGCCGAGGGACCGCGAGGGCGGGACGAGGCGGCGCTCATCAGAGAGGATGAGCGCCAGCTGTGAGCCAGCGATCTCGGCTCTCGCGGAGGAGTGAGGGACTATAAAGGACGAGCGACGACAGTGAGGGACGAGAGAGGACCAGGCCTGGATTTTACGTTGTATTTTATTTGTGTTTTATGTGTTGCTGCAGTCGACCGTGAGGGGCTGCAGCTTATTATTTTCATTTTGTGTTTGTTTGTTTGTGTGTAGGCGGCAGTCGACCGCGAGGGGCTGTCGCCGCCATTTTATTTTGATTAAAAGTTTGTTTATTGTTCGCCGGTTCCCGCCTCCTTCTTCCCGTACAAACATACCTTACTACAGTATGAAAATAATAAGCTGCAGCCCCTCACGGTCGACTGCAGCAACACATAAAACACAAATAAAATACAACGTAAAATCCAGGCCTGGTCCTCTCTCGTCCCTCACTGTCGTCGCTCGTCCTTTATAGTCCCTCACTCCTCCGCGAGAGCCGAGATCGCTGGCTCACAGCTGGCGCTCATCCTCTCTGATGAGCGCCGCCTCGTCCCGCCCTCGCGGTCCCTCGGCCTCGCTGCTCACCACATGAATATTTTTGGAAGTGGTTTTTAGTTTTAGCTATTTTAGGGGGATATCTGTGTGTGCAGGTGAATATTACTGTGCATAATTATTAGGCAACTTAACAAAAAACAAATTTATACCCATTTCAATTATTTATTTTTACCAGTGAAACCAATATAACATCTCAACATTCACAAATATACATTTCTGACATTCAAAAACCAAACAAAAACAAATCAGTGACCAATATAGCCACCTTTCTTTGCAAGGACACTCAAAAGCCTGCCATCCATGGATTCTGTCAGTGTTTTGATCTGTTCACCATCAACATTGCGTGCAGCAGCAACCACAGCCTCCCAGACACTGTTCAGAGAGGTGTACTGTTTTCCCTCCTTGTAAATCGCACATTTGATGATGGACCACAGGTTCTCAATGGGGTTCAGATCAGGTGAACAAGGAGGCCATATCATTAGATTTTCTTCTTTTATACCCTTTCTTGCCAGCCACGCTGTGGAGTACTTGGACGCGTGTGATGGAGCATTGTCCTGCATGAAAATCATGTTTTTCTTGAAGGATGCAGACTTCTTCCTGTACCACTGCTTGAAGAAGGTGTCTTCCAGAAACTGGCAGTAGGACTGGGAGTTGAGCTTGACTCCATCCTCAACCCGAAAAGGCCCCACAAGCTCATCTTTGATGATACCAGCCCAAACCAGTACTCCACCTCCACCTTGCTGGCGTCTGAGTCGGACTGGAGCTCTCTGCCCTTTACCAATCCAGCCACGGGCCCATCCATCTGGCCCATCAAGACTCACTCTCATTTCATCAGTCCATAAAACCTTAGAAAAATCAGTCTTGAGATATTTCTTGGCCCAGTCTTGACGTTTCAGCTTGTGTGTCTTGTTCAGTGGTGGTCGACTTTCTGCCTTTCTTACCGTGGCCATGTCTCTGAGTATTGCACACCTTGTGCTTTTGGGCACTCCAGTGATGTTGCAGCTCTGAAATATGGCCAAACTGGTGGCAAGTGGCATCTTGGCAGCTGCACGCTTGACTTTTCTCAGTTCACGCGCCTTGGTTTTTCCACACGCTTCTTGCGACCCTGTTGACTATTTTGAATGAAACGCTTGATTGTTCGATGATCACGCTTCAGAAGCTTGGCTATTTTAAGACTGCTCCATCCCTCTGCAATATATCTCACTATTTTTGACTTTTCTGAGCCTGTCAAGTCCTTCTTTTGACCCATTTTGCCAAAGGAAAGGAAGTTGCCTAATAATTATGCACACCTGATATAGGGTGTTGATGTCATTAGACCACACCCCTTCTCATTACAGAGATGCACATCACCTAATATGCTTAATTGGCAGTAGGCTTTCCAGCCTATACAGCTTGGAGTAAGACAACATGCATAACGAGGATGATGTGGTCAAAATACTCATTTGCCTAATAATTCTGCACTCCCTGTATATCGTGTGACAGCTATAATTCAATGCACAATGCCATTCGCAATTTGTTCTCTGCGTCGAAAATATATATGAACACGCTGTTGCATCTTTGATAACTTTTGTGACTTATTTTGTGGAGCTTTTATAAGCCGTTTGGTCGGTTAAAGGGCCATCGGTTAAAGAGTGGTTACACTCACAGTGTGGATGAAATGCGTTGGTGTCGAAGACGTAGAGACTCTCTCTTACAAAGCAAAAACAAACACTCGTTTTTGATCTATTAATGCATCTCTCACTTACTGTACTCTTACTTTGAAGCACCAGTCAGAGGAAAATGCCTATCAACGCACATGCTGTCATGGATTAAGCGTGTCTTCTCATAGGATAAGAACGTGCAGTCTCATGAATAATTATGAGACACCGATGAGTACGAGAAAACGCCACAACCTATGGCGGTGACATGAAGATAATTTTAAACCCGGAAGTTGAAAATCGAGCAAAAAGGTTTAAAATGAACAAGTTTTCTCCCACATTCAAAACGAACAGATGGTAACTTTGTCTTCTATGATGTTCAAAACACATAACTCACAAGTTCAACACAAAAGGGTTGCATGACCTTTTATGAGGATTTCTTGGGAATCAAACGTAAAAGTTGCTAATGTCGTGATCTACTGTGGTACATTCACTTACAGTACATTTTATTAGCGTTACATGTATACATATGCTGTGCTAACATGTCTACAAAATCATCTCGAACAGTAGCAAACTATCCACAGTCATTGCTCGCTTCATAGGAGAAAAGAAGCATTTCAGCCAAATACAGTCTCTTATGCAGACCTTTTGAATTTTTCACCACATTATAAGGAAGCGTTGACAACATGCGGCGGTGTAGCATATCGGGTGTGATCCATCATGCTGCGGATCATGAATTAAGCAATGTTTAGGTGTTAAATGTTTCAGCGCTAAGCAGAAGCAGCACTGTCTGTTATCATGTCACACTATTACAGGCCCTTTGATATGCTCAAAACCAGAGCTAATTTCTGTGGCACGTCGCTTAGCCACACAGAGACCAAGAATGTGCCAAAGCATGTTTATGAGTGCCTCCCATGAGAAGATACAGTAAATGCAGGCTTTAGGAAAGAGAAAAGGAGAGGAGGTGTTAAAAGACTCCTGGCAATAAGGGCATAGAAAAACTGAGATAAGAGGGGTTTATGGGATATGGCAGAAGCTTGTATTTAATAGGGACCCTCTAAAGACTCGAATGTCTCCCACACAAACATCTTTACAAAAAGCACATATGCTGTTTAGTCTTTCAAATAAGAAAAAAAAAGAAAGAAATGTTAAAGCACGTGCTTAAAAATGTGTAATATTTAATAAAAAGCATTTTATTTTGTGGACTATTCAGTATATTTTTTCGATTGCTTCCACAGCGTTTTCTTAATCAATCTGCGGTGAAGTATACTTTATCATCAAATGCACCGTTTCACTCACTGCCGCCCCCTGTTGGTGCTGCCAGCACAGTACTGCACTCACCAGCGTGTGGCGTTTCATGTGCTCCCTCCGGGTGAACTTCTTCCCGCAGATCTCACAGGGATACGGCCTCTCGCCCGTATGCGAGCGCATGTGCCTCTTCAGGATGCACTGGTGCATGGCGGAAAAACTGCAGTATGGGCACTTAAACTTCTTCCTGATCACCGTGAAGTCGTTAACTGTGGATAGAGATGAAGAGATGTGAGCTGACCAGACTCTAAACACATGCAGGTTACGCCACTGGTAGTATGAGAGTTAATATGTGAGAAGTGTTAAAGCCCTGCACATGGCATTAATGCCAAACCGACTTACCAAAGCACTGGGCTAATCTCTCGCTCTCTCTTTAATTAACAGCCGCCACTGCTGCATTAACATTATGAGTTGATTCATGTTAACCCTAATTATTTTAATGGGTGGTGTTTGGGCTACTTTTCATTTTACTTAGCATTTTGCAAAGCTGTAAGGAATGAAAGAAGGAAATGGCTCTACAGAATAAGCCAGGGGTGTTCAACTTGGTTCTGGAGGGCCACTGTTCTGCAGAGTTTAGCTCCAACTTGCCTCAACACACCTGCCTGGAAGTTTCTACTATGGCTGTGTCCGAATTCACCCCGTATATCCTTAAATAGAGCACTATTTGAGGGCACAGCCATTTGTTGTAGTGTCCGAAACCATTGTGGACATTATTGAGTCCACTCATTCAATCCCATAATACACCGCAATAACGAGTCTACAATAATGCACTGCGAGAGTCTCATGCTGAATGAATTCCCGCCTCTCGCCAGTGTAGGGAATAGTGAATGTGGATATAGGGGGTGATTTCGAACACAGCATATGCCTAGTGAGACCGTGATCAGCTGGTTCAGGTGTGGGTTGGCGCTGAACTCTGCAGGACAGTGGCCCTCCAGGAGCAGGATTGGACACCCCTTAGAATAAGCCAACACGAAGAACATGTTCAGGTCATGAAAAGTAAGAACTCATATTTCCTTTTAGTACCAATAAAACATTTTTGGGATTGTATGGAAGCTTGTTTCCACCACTGAATAAAAAATAAACAAGGTAATTGTGACTTTGCCACAACTTTTCAGTGGTGGAAACAAGCTTCTATAGCATTGCGACATTATTTTTATGATAATAAAGCATTTATCAACCCCAAATTTCACATTAGTGAGATGCACAAATTTGGCAGTGCATGCCTCAATGCATTAGGCATCATAAACTAACACTAAACAAAAATCTAGGCTTATGCTAATTTAAGATTATACTATTGTTAATCAGTTCATGTTCATTTATAATACAATAATGTTTATTTATAAAATTTGTATAAATGAATATTTTTTTTTTCAATAAATGTATCTATGTAGCTATTCAAATTAACCTATAAAAAAGTCTTAGGCACGTTGCTATTTTTACTAATTATTACAAAAAAGCCCGTTATTGATATCTTTTGCTGTAGTGTGTGAGTAGGAAATATCGGTTCACATTTCCAAACATTCCTTTTGCCATTAATTGTAATAATCAAGTGAGATTTTTGTATGCGCAAGGAGTCTGACAACAGATGATCTGATCCGTCTGTGATTACATGAAGAAACAGAAAAAAAAAGAGACAGACTAAATCCAGAAGAATTGAGGCAACGTCTCCAAAACGCTTGAAGAAACCGACCTGCAAAACTACAGTACTGAGAAAAGTTCTAGGCACTTGTAAGTGAGGATGCTTTAAAAAATAATGTCATAAACATATTTTATTGATCAATGAACTTCTATTAACTAAATCAAATCAATATTTGGTGTGGCCACCATTCGTTTAAAACTACAGCAAAATATATCAATAACCGGCTTGAACCCATTTTTGGGGGCCTTTATGGTAGCTTTATCTGTAATTTAATTTAAATATTTGAAGTTATTTATTTTATTACAGTATTCAGCGCATTAAAGTACAGTGAGGTCACTTATAAATGGTCATATTATATTAATAGTACTTTCACATCAGTTACTGTACATCCTTTCACTGTGTCATCTAGTGGCAGACGCTGAAGATAGCCGATCACTTACAAACTGCAAGAGAAATACTCTCCCTAACTCACCTGCCCTTAGCTACCAAAAGCAGCCCCAAAAGACAGTTTCCTTAGCAACCACAGCCCTGATACAGATTTTACTGCTCGAATTCAACAAAGAAAGATGAAAAAGCCACAACGCAGCATAGCATAGCTTCCTATTGTTTGCTGAACAATCGCTGCACAAACGATCAACCCAAATTCGCAAAACCAAACATCAATTCCACCTGTTCTTGTTCTAATTTTTCCATCTTCTATTAGCAAAAGATTCAGACAGAGGCAACCATTCTTCATAGTGTGATGACTTTAATCTCAGTAGACATCTAGACTGGCTCAGCTAATAAGAACAGACCTGAAGCCCAGGTTTAATAATCCATACACATGAAAGACCCGATGAGCATGCGATGAAACACCAAGTCTTCCAGCCCTGGAACTTTGACATTCTACACTTTTTTAAACATCTGATGGTCAGAACTAATCAATGGCAAAAAGCTGAAATTTGAGGTACACTCCAAACAAAACTGTAGTATTATCATTCTGATTTGTAGCTTTTTTTATTTATTTAAGTAATAGGTTTTCAGCATTTCTTTTCGTTATTTGTAAAATAAAATAACCACACAGTTTTCATGATGCTTTACAGCAAAATTTATTGTCTGCAAAATTACAACCAACCAGTTACACAATAGAATTGCGCCAGAATATATAATTTACAATCTGTGCTTAAGTTTATTTCGGTAATAAAAATTGTGCAATTCAAAACAGCTGTGACTGAGATTTCTGATGCATTTTTACATCCACCACTCAATCCTCTTGAAACAATATGTCATCTGATAACTCATCAGTCCTTTCATTTCCTGAGAAAGTGCTAAGACCTTGAAAACTCGCAGTGCGAATGTCTCTCTGTCTCTCTGTCTCTCTGTCTCTCTCTGCATAGGTGCTGAACAGTGATTCCTTTCACAAATCGACCCACACTCAACACTGTAGAGCTGTCAAAATTCAATTTGAGTTTTGAATATTTGTCGAATTTAAAATAAAAATCCACAAAACGGTGCAGTAGAATTTTAGGTGTGCATCAGGCAGCCTTATCAGTGGTGCACAAGATGCGATGATGATGATAATGTTTTTCTAAGTCTATCCAGTTGAACCCACAACTGTAGATGCGACGCTGCTTCATTGTTCATGTGGAGAAGGTCTTGGTTATGTTAAAACTGTAACCAAGCCATTCACACACACACAGACGTTTTTTCCCATTGTATTCTATGTAAACATGCACTAGACGGACATATTTGACCGTTGTACTCGTGTCGCGCATAAGAGAGCCGCATGTTTAGAAAGCCATGTAAAGTCAAAAGAAGTTTTAAAAAACATGTCTCGAGAATTAGTGGTATGCAAAAAAGTACTCTTCAGCAAGTGGCACTTCAGTACTTTGTATTAAACTATGCATAGATGCACTATGCTGTTTTGTTTATAGTTGTTTACGCAATTTATGAAATCATATTTGATTTATAAACGTTAGTTTAAATGCTATGCACTTTTTTACAGACGTGTTATTTGATTGCTTTGAATAAACAATTTAATGCAGTGTTTATTTTTTTTCAATGCACCCTCTTGTGGCCTCAGGAGAAAATAAATTATGCCTTTTAAATTTGAATATTAGTAATATTTAAGTAAAAAATTCGTTTTTCAGCCATTTAACAGCTCTACAACACAGCACCACGCTTAACAGTTTAAAAGATAACTGTTATAATCACACTTTCACTTTGAAAAATTAGCCCCGTTTCCACCGAAATTACCCGGAACAATTTGTACCAGGAACTTTTTTCCCCCCAGACCTGCTACGGTCTGTGTTTCCACTGCGGTCTAAAGTACCGAGAAGATTAGGCAAATTAGTTTGGTGATGTAGGACTGCGTGCGACTGCTCTTCCCAGTCACCAACGGACAATAATCACTTTTGTGCAATACTGTCTGCAACAATAACAAGTGGAGGAGATTCAAGCAGCGCTGCTTTTGCTGGTTATGTATTGGTTTACTAAAGAGATAATTAACAAACCGGCGGAAAAGAGACGAGCACTGATACTAAAGCGTATTCTGAAAGCTTGTAAAGATTTAAGACAACGTATGTAATTATCAGCTATTACGGACATTGACCGTGAGATGGCTGAGACGAACGAGCGCCATCGGACAGAAAGAGCAAGACTGATATTTACTGAATGCAGAACGAACCTCACAAGACTTTTAAAAATGCCGGTTGAAATAAAATGCTGGATGAGCTCAACCAATCAGCATGTTCAGCGCCCAAGTCCCACCCCCGAAAGTTCCTGAACTTTGACAAAGTACTACCTCAGGAGCAGGGCCATTTGGAGGGGGAAATATTTACCCGGAATTTCATTTAGACCCTGGTTCCTGCGGTCGTAGTTCCTGGGGAAAGTTCCTGCGGTGGAAACGCGGCTTTGGAAAGTTGTGCTCCAAGCAAACATGCTGATTGACAAAGAAACTCAGCAAAGCGTTACATACGAAACACATATTGGATAGTCTATGCAAATAGTATATCAGAGCAGAGCGTGATCAAGACCTTTACAAAGATGCCAGACAATCACCTCCATATTTTCAGAGGGGAAAAACCAATGAAATGAAGAGGCCTGTTGGGAGACTTGTGTACAAGACTCGTAGGGTGGTCTTAGTGTGACAATAATCCACTTTTCTTTTACACTGCGGTGTCAGTAAGAATGATGTTGACACATTCACAGTTACTGCCAAATTTGATTTACTGCATAAGGGCGCCTACACACTAGAGTTTACCCTGCCTCAGAAAACACTGCAAAACCATTGATTTCAGTTAGGACAGTCCGTCAAAAAGAAAAAAGAGGAAAAATGCCAGTGACACTCAAAAGTTGCGTAAATGTTAACTTTTGCTGCAATGCGCACTGAATTGCGAAGAGATTCTCAGAGAGGTGAGTCGAGTTTCAGAAATCAATTCGCTGTATTTCCGCTTGATTTCAAACTAACTTCTAAACTCTTTCTCACTCTCAAAATTGATTAACACAATTATCTGCCGAATTCTCCATCAGAGCTTCATAGTGTGTAAGCACCCACTGAACTGCATGACATATGTTGTGTGAAAATCACAATTAGCATACCTTTGCCTCCAGGTATTACTACAAATGTAGACTGCCTCAAAGATTTCCTAGAACTCTCTACTAGATATGTTTGTGATCTCACCACTCAATGGCACGGCAAACTTTAAAGATAAAGAAAAAGATCTTAATTCACTTTAGACACTTCCGTCTTCAACAGTCACTAAAAGTGGGTAAACTCTCAAAACACAACCATAGTTCCATCTACGTTAGCAAGGGTCCCCCTCAATCTACTTTCCGCTGGCCGTGTTAAGAGTCAAGACTAGTGTGAGATCACACAAGGACCAGTCTTTTCATCTTACATCTCCTTTATCTGTGCGATTTAGGGTCAGCATGGGTAAGAGCGGAGAAGAGCTAATTACTGACATAATCCAGTGCACTCCGCATACTCGTGCACAGGCATTTGAAAAAGACGTAGCTGTGTGAAAGATTTAGGACATTCCCTAATCTTTCCTCATCCCTAATCATCTTAAGCGCAAAATGCCAGAGAGATTCCCCTGCAGAGGGCAGCATTGTGCACAGCTGAATTCACTCCTTAACATCTCGACGAGTTACAGAGACCCCTGCGCCTGAGTCCGTATTGCAGTCTAAGCATAATAAGATTAGTTCACTGGTAGACAGGTGCAAAGCCACCCAAAATGAAAAAGCATTGGCATCCAATGCACAGAGATCACTGTGTTCTCCAGTCTTCGGTGAGAACTTAAATCCTGCGTGGTACAAAAAGCAGACAGCTCTATATGCGACAAGAGACATGCCATAAAACGTCTTTATTTTGCATAGCAATTGTGCCTTTTAGCAGACATATGTAGTAGTCATAAAAAACCTGACGATTTAGATATTTCAAGAACATATAAATCTGACATACTCTAAAATGTCAACAGTGCTGTGGCCTGAATTTGGGATGACCTGAAGTTTGTAAAACATTCCCTTATTGAAATGAAGAGTGTTGCTGGTTTGGAGAATCAATCGTCTATGCGGATGTGGCCGTGGTCATCTTCCCTTAAGCCGTGCAGGTTCCACAGCTGCTCAGTGGGCGAGATTCCCGACTGACAGCAAACCTTGCCATGGGTGGCCAGGTTTTTCTGCGTGCTGAAGGTTCGGGAGCAAGCGGGGCATGTGTACACGCGCTCGCTGGAATGCACCGAGGACAGATGGCGGTTCAGGTCCGTGCGGTCGCGAAAGTGCTTGAGGCAGTAAACGCACTGCATCAGCTTCCGTTTGAGGTGGATGGTCTTCTCATGGCGGTCGGCGTTGGACTTGAGGGTGAAGCTGGCGGGGCACTGCGAGCAGTGGTAGCGCGCTGGCGGAGGGTTGAGCGGGGACGCGGCCACTACGGGGCGATGGTGGTCGAGGCAGTCCAGCGAGAGGGCCATGAGCGAGAGCGTGTGGCTGTATTCGTGCTGTCTCAGTTGAAGCAGGCTGCTAAACAGTTGCTTACACAGAGAGCAGGCGAGCTCCTGCCGCCAGCCCGGTCCTCCGCCCTGCACCTCCGCCACACACACTCCATGCTTCTCCTCCGCCATCTGATCTTCCTCTACAGGAACCTGGATGCACTCCAGCCCTGAGAGGGAGGGAGAGAGAGAGAGGTGAGAACTAACGCCAGGATATCGGCTTATGTATGTGAAAAATAACAGGCAGTCATGTTGCGGGCCTTCGGCGTTACAGACGCCACACACATACCTGCATTGTTATTTGGACTGTTGTCTTGCTCTTGCATTTCCTCCTGTAACAATACACACAACATGCAAATCAACACTTGTGCACTTCTGATCCCAGATCTGTATAGAGGTGTGTACTCCTGAGGCATGCAAGTTCATGAGGTAAAAAACACAAACAGACACACTGGAAAAAGAAGAGAAAGATGGGAGCCTTGAAGAAAAACAAAAGAAACAGTAGAAAGAACAGAACCTGAGACGCAAAAAAAATAGCATGCAAAAAAAGCTGACTGTCTTCACTGCAAAAATATTTTTTAATCAGAATTTGTTTAGTTTTTTGTTGCTTATTTCCAGTAAAATATATTTATTAAATATATTATAATTCTTATATGTAAAAACTCTTTCTCTTTAGGGTAAAAATAAATAAAAGTAGCCTAATTCAAAATATATTTTTAGTGCTGTTTAGACATTTTTACTGAAAAAAGGACAACAATAATATATATATATATATATATATTTTTTTTTTTACACCATTTGGCTAACAACCAGCAAAATCTGCATAAAGTTTTAATGGTTTGTCTACTATTTTGATTCATTTCACTTGGGTTTTTCAATAGCATATCCAACAGGTGGAGACAAAGAGAAAACTCCTGTCCCACAAGGAGATATTTAATATTTGTCTATGTGGTGTGTTTGTTTGGAAGGTGGAGGGTTACAGATCCGATTGTGTTTTTTCAACCGTGCTCTGAGATGCATGCAACTTGTATGTGTATAGGTGTGGCCCTTCCCCCTTACTCTCGTTCCGCCCTCTCTTGCATAAGAGTGACACATTATGGTTTAAGCAAACAGATGGCTTGTCCACAGAGATGGTACAACTTCTTGGGGGGGAGGTCCTGCGAAACCAAATGCCACCTCAGCACACACGGGGAGAATGCAATTTCCTGCTTACACAAAAACCAAAAACCCACCCTGCCCCTATGCATTGTCCATCACTATTGATTTCTACCACCACCTGGATCCCCCTCTTATCAGAAGATCCTCAGCTGGGGGGAATTCATTACAAAAGAGTGAAATGTGTCAAACATAACCACCATAGATATTAAGGCGGACATAACCCTTTGGTTCTTGTCCAAATATAACTTTTACATTTGGTCCCCTCAATCTTAAATACTTAATTCCATGTACAATACAAAATCCGTGGATGAAGACACTGAAACCAACATTTCTCACGGAAAGGAAGAAAAAGCAGAAACATGAATTAAAAAGAAACAGAACATGCAGGAACAGAGCTGGCAATGCAAAAAAGAAGAAAAAAAAAGACTCTACACCAAGAGACGCACACAAAGCTTAGGGATAAGTGGCCTATAGGGTGTTGTTGGACTTACCTCAGTGGGTGAGGCCTTCAGGGCCTGTTCCGCATAGAGCTTGTCTGGGGGGGCCTCAGACGGTGACATACCGAGGGCCCCTGGGGGCCACGGCGCAGATGGCTGAGGCGGCAGTAGAAGAGGAAGAGGAAGAGGAGGAAGAGTAGACTGAGGAGAAGACGAAGACGCCCTGTGTTTGCTACCAAACAGAGCCCCTGGATGGTGTGAGCTGCTGCTGCCATTGGAGCAACGAGGCCCTGAGGAGCACAGGAAATGAGTCTCACCCACCTACTCTCAGACCAGCGGCCATCTTCCATACAGCAGCAGAGAGAGAGGAGGAGGAAGAGGAGGAGGAGGGAGGGGGCAAGGGGCACACATAGCCTTCATTTAGAACTAGAGAGGGAGAGGAGGGAAAAGATGAAGAGACCAGAGTGGGGTTAGGGCTTGGCCTCTCTCGCTCAGTTTTTTGGTCCTCTCCATCCACCCACGTGCACACACAAGAGATGGCTGTATGTATGTGTGTGTGTGTGTGTGTGTGTGTAAGTGAGCAATAAAGAAATAGGAAAGAAGAGGCTTTTAAATGATGGCAGAAGTTCTCTTCATTTTAAAAACACATTAGGCTACTTGCCAGAATCCGTGCAAAAGTTCAAAAGGATATGCACGAAATAGATTGTAAGTGGACGACGCGGCAGACACCAAGAGTAGCAAAGGTTCAGAGAAAAGTGAAATATTTATACCAATTATATAATGTTGAGGGACAAACGTGACATTTGTATTTGACTTCCTCGATGAATGATTTGTCTTTAATTACTGTATAGAACAAAAAAAAGCTTTGATGTATAATAATAATTAGGCATGTCAATTTAATGTGTTAATTCGGTGCAATTATTATTTTTTTTTAATGACACGCTTAAAAATAATTAGTCATGTCCTATGACCTGTGCGCAATTCTGTAATAAGGAAATTTCAATTGTTTAAAGCTTTTCAAACTACTTTACTTGGTTCTGCGTTGATGTCAGTCTGCATTAGACTCTTTAAAGTGAGTGTTTGTGATTTACTTATCTGTCACAATAATTTGTGTCACATTGAAAGTATTCATTTCAATTTCCTGTGCTAGATCCATACTAGGTCATCTGAAAAGCCAGTATACGTGAGACTGAGCTACTTTCAAGCCACGGTTTCTGAATGTTCATCTTGTCCCTGTTTTTTTTTTTTTTTGGGAGAAGAAGAATGTTTGTGGACTCCTGTTGTTGGGAATATGCCGGAGTTGCTGGTTAAGCGCTAAGTGGACAGATGCACATGCTACAGTAATGCACAACCACGAACAGATTCCTGGAATTCTCCCCTCCTACACCGTTCACTCCCATTCAGAACACATCACCCTCTCGTTTCTCTTTCCTCCTGTCTGCAATGTGTGCTGCAAACTCCTTATCAATTAACAGCTATTGAAACACGTCAAAAACATTAGTCCACTGTCATTCTCATGTAAAATTACCAACTAAAGTGCATTTGGGTGCTTTTATATCTGTTGCAAAACTTTCCAGAACCTTCTTCGGGGGGAAATGTGGTGTGGGTTTGAGTGATCGGATCTGGGGCAGCCTTTCGACTTAAAAACCACCAACCGTGGTCTATTACAATAGAAATTTAAACACTGATCACAGGTCAGGGTTTTGATCGACCCTGCAAAGCTTTTACTCAGGCTTTGCCTTTTTATTTCCTATTAGTTGTCTAAATAAAGTAACATGTCCTACGGTTGGTTTCCCAATCTAATGGAATCTACAGGAAGAAATTCTCATCTGAATGTAGAAACGATGAGTAGTTAACAGGATACAGGAAATCATGCTATGCTATTACAGCTCATGATACACCAGGCTAGAGAGAAACTAGCACAGGTTTGCTGGCCAACTGAGGTTAACCACCCGCAGCCATGTCATAGAGTGTCTCTTCTGAAGGAAACGGTACAAACCTTCATGTTATGTTCCCTTAATGATACATGATTGGTGATAAATGTTTTTGTGTGGTTTTGAAGACACATTACTCTTAGAACTATTTGTTGCATGAACTATGGCTGCATTCGAAATCGCATACTCTATATACAATCACCTAAAGGATTATTAGGAACACCATACTAATACTGTGTTTGACCCCCTTTCGCCTTCAGAACTGCCTTAATTCTACGTGGCATTGATTCAACAAGGTGCTGAAAGCATTCTTTAAAAATGTTGGCCCATATTGATAGGATAGCATCTTGCAGTTGATGGAGATTTGTGGGATGCACATCCAGGGCACGAAGCTCCCGTTCCACCACATCCCAAAGATGCTCTATTGGGTTGAGATCTGGTGACTGTGGGGGCCATTTTAGTAAAGTGAACTCATTGTCATGTTCAAGAAACCAATTTGAAATGATTCGAGCTTTGTGACATGGTGCATTATCCTGCTGGAAGTAGCCATCAGAGGATGGGGACATGGTGGACATAAAGGGATGGACATGGTCAGAAACAATGCTCAAGTAGGCCGTGGCATTTAAACGATGCCCAATTGGCACTAAGGGGCCTAAAGTGTGCCAAGAAAACATCCCCCACACCATTACACCACCACCAGCAGCCTGCAAAGTGGTAACAAGGCATGATGGATCCATGTTCTCATTCTGTTTACGCCAAATTCTGACTCTACCATCTGAATGTCTCAAAAGAAATCGAGATTCATCAGACCAGGCAACATTTTTCCAGTCTTCAACTGTCAAATTTTGGTGAGCTTGTGCAAATTGTAGCCTCTTTTTCCTATTTGTAGTGGAGTTGAGTGGTACCCGGTGGGGTCTTCTAATGTTGTAGCCCATCCTCCTCAAGGTTGTGCGTGTTGTTGTTTCACAAATGCTTTGCAGCACACCTCGGTTGTAACGAGTGGTTATTTCAGTCAAAGTTGCTCTTCGATCAGCTTGAATCAGTCGGCCCATTCTCCTCTGACCTCTAGCATCAACAAGGCATTTTGGCCCACAGGACTGCCGCATACTGGATGTTTTTCCCATTTTACACCATTCTTTGTAAACCCTAGAAATGGTTGTGCGTGAAAATCCCAGTAACTGAGCAGATTGTGAAATACTCAGACCGGCCCGTCTGGCGTTGGTGCACCATGCCGCGCTCAAAATTGCTTAAATCACCTTTCTTTCCCATTCTGACATTCAGGAGTTCAGGAGATTGTCTTGACCAGGACCACACCCCTAAATGCATTGAAGCAACTGCCATGTGATTGGTTGATTAGATAATTGCATTAATGAGAAATTGAACAGGTGTTCCTAATAATCCTTTAGGTGAGTGTAGTATGAATGTAGTCCGGATTTATTACATTCGCCATGTTATCATTGTCATGTGACCTACTAGCGTCTGTTGCGTCGCTTCATTGCCATACACAACTTTTCGCCCATGACCGAATCTCACCAAAATTAGTAGGTCATCCAGGTACTTTTCACCTACTGTTTTATAAATATTGTGAATTTGCACACTACTCTTTTCATATACTGTTTTTTGCCTACTATATAGTAGGGAAGTTTGCGATTTCAGATGCAGCTTAGCACGGGCAGAGCAAACACGAAACTGTCTAGCTACAACCCACCCAGAAATGTAATGATCTATAAATTCTGCAAAAAAGGAAGCAGACAAATAGCTCCAACTGCAAGACAGTTTTACCTTCATTAGCCAAGCATTTACACCCAACCAGGAAGGCACACGCTCAGGTCCAATTGAATGAAATTTCAAGCCAAAAATAACCAAAATTCAGCTCACTTCTGCTGACAGCTTGCAAACAGATGCACAATTACGAGCACCTTCGTTTGAATTCCACCTAAGCAAAGCAACTGCATTTACTTGGTTCCAACTTATATCTGAATATACTCCACAATGCCCCATCTATAGTAATTTAAAGGGTAACTAAACCCCTGCTCAGAGCTTAACTCCACCCACTGGCAATTTTCAAAAAATGCTGGAAAAGTGGGCAGAGCCCGGCGGACACGGAGGGGACGAACCGAGGGCGGGGCTGAGCGGAGGGCGTGCACCTGAGACCCGCAGGGACGGGTTGATTGACAGACAGCTGTCAGACTCGCGAGTCGCAAAGATGGAGAATGACTGGAGTGACGCCAGCTTTGCAACAGAGCGGTCATTTCTCCTACCTTCACCTGAAGTGGAGGAGGGTGGATTGTCTGTAGACACAATAAAATCGCAAGAAAAGCCTGACGTGTACTGACAACTTCATTATTAATTCATTCATCATTAACTTCATTCATTATTTAACCGTATTTTCTTCAATACTATGTTAAAGCATGTGTCAAGTGAGTTTCATTCATAATGTTTCCACTTCATGTAATATGACAGTTCATACTGTAGTAAAGCCGTTCTCATCATGTGATTGGTGGAAACATTTCTGAGGGCGTGGTGAGCTCGTGCCAGGGGCGCGGATAGTGAGCCGTTGGAGGTACCATCCTACGTCACGATGTACCACAACGTCCAATAGGAAAATTCAACTGCAGTAGCCACCGTTCAACCTTAAGAGGGCAGCACTTTGGCGGTTTTACACCATATTTTATAGAATTAAAACACTTTATACTCAAATGTCAAAACATTTACTCGAATCAATGAACAGCATTAATAAAGCCCCAGTTTTACAGATCATTAACTAAAAAAAGTTGGTTTAGGGTTTAGTTACCCTTTAAACTGAATTGGCTAATTTGTTCTATGTCAAAAATATTTCGATAGTTTAATTTTAAAATTGTTTTACATTCAAGAGAGTTCATCTAAGCTTGGGTTGAGTTTGTGTTTATCTAATATCAGGTTTGTTTTTCAGTTTATTTATTTTGCCACACAATCAGGCTCATTGAAATTTATGTTCACTACTTTTAAATGAGGTTGCCTTTTTTTAACGATTGTTATGTAAATGTGCTAGAAGGATGTCTTTGACCACCTCTTTGTCAATTGAAAAGAAGTTAAACTTTAAAACGCATGCTAAATGCATTCGCTTTTGTGAAGAAAAAAAGATTTATGCATGATGTGAAAAATTATGTAAACACAGTCGGTCCTGTCTTAAGGGATTGTAAACCGATTGGTCAAAACATCTAATATGTCAAAGTTTTGTGAATGTAATGAACGTTAATGACATCCCATTCTTAATCTGTAGGGTTTAATTTGCAGTTGGCCCACCCTTTGCAGCTATAACAGCTTCAACTCTTCTGGGGAGGCTTTCCACAAGATTTAGGAGTGTGTTTATGGGACCATTGACCATTCTTATAGAAGCGCATTTGTGAGGTCAGGCACTGATGTTGAACGAGAAGGCCTGGCTCACATTCTCCACTCTAATTCATCCCATAGGTGTTCTATCGGGTTGCGGTCAGGACTCTGTGCAGGCCAGTCAAGTTCCTCCACACCAAACCCACTCATCCATGTCTTAAGTGTTTATGGAGCGACGCTTTGTGCACTGATCATGTTGGAACAGGATGGGGCCATCCCCAAACTGTTCCCACAAAGTTTGGAGCATGAAATTGTCATCAAAATGTCTTGGTATGCTGAAGCACTAAGAGTTCCTTTCACTGGAACTAAGGCTTGGGGTTAGGCCCAACCCTTGAACTAAGGCCCAACCCTTGAAAAACATCCCCACACCATATTCCCCCTCCACCAAACTTTACACTTAGCACAATGCAGTCAGGCAAGTACAGTTCTCCTGGCAACCACCAAATCCAGACTCGTCCATCGGATTGCCAGCTTGATTGATCTAAAGTCCAGTGGCGGCATACTTTACATCATGTGGTTTACTGCATACGATGCTTTGCATTGCACGTGGTGATGTAAGGCTTGGATGAGCTGCTCAGCCATGGAAACCCATTCCATGAAGCTCTCTACACACTGTTCTTGAGCTAATCTGAAGGCCACATGAAGTTTGGAGGTCTGTAGCTCTTGACTCTGCAGAAAGTTGAAGACTTCTGCATACTGTGCGCCTCGGCATGTGCTGAGCCTGTGATTTTACGTGGCCTACCACTTCATGGCGGAGTTGCTGTTGTTCCCAATTGCTTCCACTGTTATAATACCACTAACAGTTGAGCGTGGAATATTTAGTAGTGATGAAATTTCACGAATGGACTTATTGCACAGGTGGCAACCTATCTGTGCCACGCTTGAATTCACTGAGCTCCTGAGAGCGACCAATTCTTTCACTAATGTTTGTAGAAGTTTCTGCATGCCTAGTGCTTGATTTTATACACCTGTGGCCATGGAAGTGATTGGAAAACCTGAATTCAGTGATTTGGAGGGGTGACTCAATACTTTTGGCAATATAGTGTATCTTCAAATATGACAGTCAGTTCAAATTCAGTATTCCATACTATATACGTATATTCATAAATATAAACATATTTTGTTCTCTATATATTTTATGCATACTATCCCATGTGCAGTAGTGTACATTGTTTTGTATTGTATTACATTAGAGTATACATTTTATTGTGTAGTATTTTATTGTTTAGTATTAACAGTGTATCATTTAATATTCACACTGTATTGTATGTGGATTGGACTGCACATTGAGTGTGTAGCTTGTTCTTTGGAATAACGCACTGATTCCTAGTAAGAGTAAATTTGTATATCCGTACACATGAAACCTCTCTCTCACAGAGACACACACACACACACACACACACACACACACACACACACACACACACACACACACACACACACACACACACACACACACACACACACACACACACACACACACACACACACACACACACACACACACACACACACACACACACACACACACACACACACACACACACACACACACACATGCGCGTACACACACACATTCCCCTGAGACTCCGGCAGTGGTGTTGAAGAGGACAGGTTGTCAGCCTGCTGTCAGTGTGTATAGATCAGTGGAGAAGACAGACACAAACCTAAAGCAAGTCACACCACTAAACCTGACCCAGGATCAGCCAATAACACACAATCTGGGTTAATCACAGCAGCCTGCAGGACGCAAGGGGACCCGCTGTGACCTGCTCGGCTCCATCAAATCAATTCCTTTCCCAGAGACTTCAACAAATCTACTTTGAAGTTTTGGAGAGGAGGGCGACTAGTGATCCGTCAGAGTGGGCACGGTGCGGTTGAACGAGCGCTGTTTGTTTTAGAGGGGTGCAGAACCCCAACCAATCATTGGTTGATCGGTTACACATTAACGAGAGTCTGCCGACTTCAACACACAAGTAGAATGTGCTCAAGATCTTCCATTAATATGGTTGAATATTGAGATTCGATGAACAAAAATAATGGATTTTAAAAAAATATATTGTGGAATATCCTGTTTTAGTCTAAAATATGTCACATTAAAGAAGTAAATTGGGCTGTGAAAGGTGTTTCATGTTGACTTCAAGCCAGAAGTAAAGATCACAGGAACATTCTGCCAGTGCTGGTGGAAGGCAGGATTCGTACATTAGTGAGATTATCAGATTAATGCTCCTCTACGTTGTCTTTTAGCTAGAGTTTGGGAGACAAAAGCTCCTGTGGCGTGAGTGACAGGCACTGTGTTTCATCCTCAAGAGTGGCCATTAAGACTTAATGTAGTTCAGCAAACACACACTCTTGAGCCTGCCCTAAGGGTTTTAAGAGCAGGAGTGGTTCAGAGTTGTCCTCCCTCTCCTATTCAGAAGACTGAACTTAAACAGACAAAAGAGACAATTACCAACCGAGGACAGAGGGAGAGAAGGAGACACAAACTCACAAAGGAATAAGCCAAAAATAACATAACACTCACAGACCCATACACATTCAATACTTTGACAAAGTGATTGAGTGTGGGCAAAGATTGGGTTTTTGGCGAACCCAAAGCTTTTATGAATTTCACTGCCATTCATAAAAGCTCTGGTGTTTTCGAAGGAGGTATTCTACCGCAAAAATTACACAACCCAAACACACTTCACCAAAAGAACATGTTGAGGGCATAAATATGTATGGATGTGTCTAAATATGACAAACTACACTCGAGAAATTCTAGTTCTTTCTCAGCTGAGTACATTCAAATGTTATTTTCAACACTGCATTCTGTCTGCAGCCATTTAAACACTATTTATTTTTTTACATAGTCATTATGACTACACTGCAATACAAACTATCTGTACAGGGTAGCAGACATCATATCATTTTTTCACTGTCCCATCATAAAGGAATTTCATGTTTTATGGGGACCTTCCATAGACCTAGTATGATTTATGTTTTCCTCACAGGGACCAAAATATGTCCACACAAGGACACAGATTTTGGATATTGACATCTTTGTGTGGATGTTTTGCCCCTATAACGTAGGGTACCTGAACCACACCCACACCCACACCCACACCCACATCTAGAATGTGTATTATCATTGTTGTAAATATGTCTCAGTTTCAGCTAAACTCTGCAGGACAGTGGGTAATAACTTTGTTTAAAAGTGGTGAAAAAACAATTACAGGAACTAAAACATAGACTTTTACCTTATACAAATACAGTATATACATTTGAATGCAGGGAATTTGTTCATTACCATCCACATTAATGTACTCTCTAAGGAACAGTCAACTAATAGGATTTATTAAGACACCGGGGCACAGAGGTATACAAAGACATACAGAAACCTACAAGAACGTTTTCAAGCACTCGACGGTAGCAAAAGAGCATATACCATCCTAGCAAGAGCACAACTGAGTCCCAAAGCCTCAGTCCCTGTATAAGATTGTATGGAAACTCATAAAATACAACAGTGAGTCTTGAAGCACTCAATGACAGCCCATGCAGCCTTCTAACAGGACCACATACAAGTCCTATAGATCTAGAAGCGTCAACGTTTACAGAGAAGACCTACAAAAACTCCACTAAAGCACATACAGCCCAGCGGATAAGTGCCTAAAAGTCCCTACAGGACCCTATGGAATCCCTATGGTTTATGAAGACTTGTCTTGATGCACCCAATGATAGCACATAACACACAGCATATATTGTTCTAGCAGGAGCACATCTACGTCCCAGTGGGATTCTATCAGAACCTAAGACTATGGAAACTCAATGAGCGAGAGCAGCAGAGCAAAGTGTGACTTACGGGAGAGAGAGTGTCCTCCCTTGGGCAGGTATTCGAACAGAAGCGGGTTATCCTCTCCGAGCATCTCTGCCCCCAGAGACAGCAAACTGTTCTTGCTCATGAGGGCGGCACGCAGGTTGGCCACCGAGCCCCCTCTCTCCTGGGCCATGGCCTCATCCCGCTCCCCGGACAGAAACCCGCTGTCCCCCGCTGTGGCCTCCTCCTGCTTTACCAGGAGGTCCATGCGTTCGCTGCGGCTGTCGGACATGTTGGGTTCCATCACTTCTGCACCTGAGAGGAAAGAGAAGGAATGTTAATTAATTCTCAAAGACTCACATATACACACACACACACACACACACACACACACACACACACACACACACACACACACACACACACACACACACACACACACACACACACACACACACACACACACACACACACACACACACACACATTACAAGTCAAGGCAAATCACCATTTATTTAGCGCTTTTCACAACACAGATTGCTTCAAAGCAGCTTTACAGTGATGATAGGAACTTAATGGAAGAGAGATTGTTTTGGCATACATCAGCTCTAGAAAAAAGTTTAGCTAATGTACGTTTTTGATTGATTAATTTCCACCGCAAATAATCATTAGTTATTTACTTTGGGGCAACTTACACGACACCATTTTCAACCAAAACAGAAAACTCGATGGGCAACAGCGCCCAGCAGCTAGAGAATGCAAACCCAGAAACAGGTTTTGAAATAGTTTTGAAACGATACCGCTATCATCTTTGTGTAAACTTTGTGTAAACGTGAATCTGTGAGAGCAATTCATTTTCTAAATGCATGTTACTGATTTTTCTGTGAAAATGACTTTATGGTGCTGTGTACAGGTTTTCTTCAATCATTTTGTCCGCAAATTTCCGCCCTTTTCTTACAATCGACTGCAAGCTTGCATTCAGATCTGCCTCCATCCAATTAACAACCAATTGATTGAACCAAGTCCAGCCCAACATTTTACTTGACAAGCTAGACCCCCATCAAGATGTAGGGTCTGGGAACTCCCCATTGGCAGGGCTCAATCCGAGGGGCAGGATAAACGGTTGTCTTTCAAATTCCCTCTGCACGCAATAGGATAGCGCTACAACCAACCAGAGCAACGAAGAAGATGAAGCAGAGCTAGTTGACAGATTAAACTTTCGGCAAAACTCCGAACACATCTTCATTTCTTAAGAATGACTTCAGTGCCATTCTTTGTTCTTTTCTCAAAGAAAAGCTGAACTCCAAGTCTTCCAGAGGCGCGGCCAAAGCCGATTCGAAAGGCAGCTGTTCGCCAGCTTCTTTGTTTACGAGTAGCACACGGAACCGCCGCAACTATGCCGTCATTATGTTAAGCCCGCCCACCGACTCTATACACGATGTGATTGGCCTGACCAGAGTTTGGTTTTTCCAGCTCGCATGCCAACGGAGAGTTGCTAGACTACCCTGACTGCAAATTAGATTTGCTGCCGCTAGGGTGCGTCTAGATTTCTAGGCTACGGATGTACATCACAATACGGAACAAAATATCTGTTGCTCCTTTTGATTCATTGAGACTTTTTTTAAACTGAAATATACCCAATTGAAATTGGAATCAAATCCAATTAAGTTAGCAATCAGAAGTGAATTGAATTTCAGCCATGAATAAACCACAACTGATAAATAACCATCAAAAAGAGAAACCTATTTGATCCCTGCATTTTTCGGTCAGTCTTTACCTCCCTATTCATTACTACTGTCAAATCAGGCAACACAGAGAAGGCTCCCAAAACACACACGTACACACTTTCCCCTGTCAAAAGACAAGGATGACTGCTTGGATGCAAGGATGTCCAAACTGTAAGAACAACAGGAAAAAAGTGGCAAGAAAACACAAACAACAACAACAACAAAACAAATGTTTTACCAGCAAAGAGCCAGAAAGGCTTGTTTAGACTAAACTGACAGCCTAAAGCAGAAAGGCTTTTCAAAACAGCTGTCAGTGAAGCTCAGATCAGTGGAAGCCTCAAAGCAGCAAGAACGACAGCCCAGTCGGCAAACCGCTTCAGTCATGGCACCGCAAGACCCGCCCACAACCTGCCATACTTCACACCACTTAATTACACCTTACATTAGGACAGCATGCTTGCAGAAAATACACATTACGCTCTCTCGCACACACACACACACACACACACACACACACACACACACACACACACACACACACACACACACACACACACACACACACACACACACACACACACACACACACACACACACACACACACACACACACACACACACACACACACACACACACACACACAGGCTCTGAAGCATGTATTGTGTTTACACAGTATTCTCTGGGGTCTGGAAGAATAGACAGAGAAATGGAGACAGTGTGAGGAGATGAAACATAATGAGTGTTATAGACCCCCTCCTTCAACACACACACTGTAACTTCATCTGAGGGCCTCCCAATGACAAGCACGGCAACTTCATCAACTTTGAGTTTTAGAGGAGGATTTGGCTCATTTCCAAAGAGAGAGAGAGAAAACTATCTCCCTCCCTCTCTCTCTGCATGTGTGTGTGACCTGGTAAACCCTACATTATGGGTGACAAAATGTCCCCACTAATAAGGCAATATCCGAAATCCTTGTCCATGGGTACACGTTTTCTGTGAAGGGTATAGGTTTAGTGTAAGGGGAGAGAATATACAGTTTGTACAGTAGAAAAATCATTATGTCTATGGAATGTCCCCGTAAAACATGGAAACCCAACGTGTGTGTTTGTGTGTGTCTCTCTGTGTGTGTGTGTGTGTGTGTGTGTGTGTGTGTGTGTGTGTGTGTGTGTGTGTGTGTGTGTGTGTCGCTCATGAAGCAGTGACCCCATAAAGATCTTATCATCTCTTCTGGTGTCCACAACCTGGAGTTCACGAGAAGGTCACTCACAAACTACTCCATCATTCAAACCTAATCTATTTTGTGTTACATTTGCATTAACAAGAAAATCCTGTATTAATATTTTATTTTTGGAAAACAAGTGCTGTTTAAGCAGATTCTGTAGATTATAAGTTTCCAATATTTACCTTAGTGGTCTTGCCAAGCTTGCATAAAGCTTGTTAGCATAAAAGTCAGTGACAAATACTGTTCAACAGACTGTTCAAAAGAGTCTTTAAGATAAAGAAAAGGACAAATGTTTTTGAAAATCTAGTTGGAAAAAAGAGTTCATAGAAATGTATTTATGTTTTTATATACCATTTTCAACAATGGTTTTTGATGTACAGTAAAACATATGTAATCACCAAGTAAACAGAAATAACTTTTCCTTAAACTTTGAATATGTGTGTGTATATATATATATATATATATATATATATATATATATATATATATATATATATATATATATATATATATATATATATATATATATATATATATATATAATTTATTTTTATGAATTAGTAATTTATATCATATCAAGTTTAAACAAAAGGTCAAAAAGACTTACTGACACAGTCTTGAGGGTCTCCAGGGGTCCTCTTAAGATCATTTTTCAAATAATAATAAGCAGTGAAGCAGTTTTCTTAATATATTGTAAGAAATAATAATAAATTCTGAATTATGCAAGGGTTTCTTTTCATTTCATTCCTTTAATGTTTTTTTTTTCTTTTTACTTAATTAAGAAATCAGTTGTTTCACCCTGACATTTACGAAAATAAAAAATAATGATAATAATTTTAGCAAATTAAATGCATGTTAATCATAGAATAGGTCAATGCATGTGTAAAGTGCACTTTTAATATTTAATTATTATATCTGGGGGAATAAATTAATGTCATGTCATTGACCAATACAGTCATATGGTCTGAGTTCTGCCCATTTTGACAGGAACTGGTCTGGTCTGACCAACATGTAAGGCAACCAACATACTTTGTTCTGCTTTACATGCTATTTAGAGACGAGTTCAACGAACCTATCTTTGTTACCATCACAAGTCGATAGCACAAAAATAGACTGAAGTGGAACAGTCTTGAAATAATTGCAAAACAGTATCGGTCCACGACTGACCATATAGAATATCTATGTAACGTGCCACTATGCGGCTTAAGAATAACTGAATATCTAGCTCATCCATATAAAACCACTAACCTGGCATAGCAGCCAGCCAATCACATCAGACCTGGCAATGTGACAGTCTTTTCAATAAAACCAGAAAAAAAATGACCATGGAAAGAAAGAGGGCACATCTTATTCTGTCACTATCACTGTTTGAGGTGCTGAAAGATGTAATTGTGAAACAGAATAAGAGAGAGGATGTGGAAGATGTAGAAATGAGAGAGGAAGCCGAAATGTGGAGGTGAGAGAGGAGATGTTCACTACTAAAACAAGATCGTTTCAACATAATTTCATCATTTTAAGATCATAAATTGGTTAATGTGTGATTTATGAAAATGTTTTTTCCATTCATAGATTCAGTGCAGCTGCAATTCTTGTTTCTTTAAGAAATGTTGAATGTGTGTTCATGAATATCTGACTGTGTGTGTGTGTGTAGCTCAATTGCCACAGGGGAACATTCCACTAAAACCAGCGGATTAAGCTCAATTCAAAGAGGTGTGTGTATGTGTGTGTGTATGAGAGAGAGAGAGAGTGTGAGTGAAGTGTGTGAGAGGGAAAGTGCGTTAATGGATGCACCCATCATACAATTGACCCTCACCGACCCAAGAGCTTTAGAAACAATCATACAATCAGCCGCAACATAACGTGTGTGTGTGGTCCAGGTAAACCCTATTTTAAGACAAAATCTCCCCACAAAGATGGCAACATCCAAATTCCCTGTCCGTGTGGAGGTATTTTTGGTCCCCATGAGCAAAACAGCTTATAAATCTGTAAAAATGCAGAAGGTTTTGTGTGATTGGTAGGTTTAGAGGTAGGGTTAGTGTAAGGGGAGATAATATACAGTTTGTACAATATAAAAACCATTACGTCTATGGAGAGTCCCCATAAAACATGAAAACACAACATGTGTGCGTGTAAATGTGACTATATTTAGAAAAAAAAACACAGTAAATAAGATGCATGTTATTGTAATTATAACTTAGCAGGGTGAGCTTTGGTGCTCAAGTGGGAAATGTGGGTTTGAATAGAGTCAGATAAAAGATTTTGTAACAGTTTTCTTAAATAGTGCCCATCTTAACATGTGTTCAATTGGTAATACATTGGAGTTTAGCTGGTAACTTTACTGAGAACAACAACATATGCATGGTTTAAATACAATAATGATAGTCTACCAGTAGATGGGAAAGAAATATTGTTGACAAGTGAGCAAAAAAAGGGAAAAAAGCAGCAGGAAATGAGCAAAGAGTGGACAGGTAACACACACATTGATGTGCACAAACACACACAGGCAGAGTTAATTAAGTTGGGGGAAGCGGGAATTCATTAGATAAGTTCACCCCTCATCTGTGGGCCGGGGCCACAGGAGTCAATCAATAAAATGGATCTGCCGCTGCCAAATGCCCCAAGACCCAACGCCCACAATGAAGAGAGGAGAAACTTGCCCCTTTGACCCCGATTTCTCCCCCTACACACCTGCCCTGACCTCTCGCCCAACACAAACACATTACAGCCAACATTATACTGAGGCATACCGTTATTTTAACCAACACATATTCCACTCTGTTGCGCTCTATAACATCTCACCGTTCATTAAGTCCCACTCGATGCGGTACATGGAGATACAGGAGGGATCATTCCCATAGCCGTTATGAGCCCACTGAGCCCACACATATAAATGTACAAACGCACACTAATGCATGAGGAATAGCCTACAGACAATGCAGGGGTCTTTAAGAAAACACTGTCTCTTATATACGCATCAACAGGCAATACGGGCACAGACAGTTTAAAAACACATATAGAAACCTATAGGAGATTCTTGCTGTTCCAGCGGGAACATGAGCAGTGCCAGTTCTGCTCCATCTGGTACCAAATTATGGGAAGATATGCAGAGTCATAAACATGCATAGTGACAGACAGAAAAAAACATTAACAAAGTACCAGCTAAGCATGTGTAAAATGCACAAACGGACAAAAAAAGTAAAGACATCTTCTCCAAAGCAGGGGGTTTCAGACCTCCAGGGTGGCGCAAGAGTGATCTAGGGTCAGTGGAACCCCCTAGAATTAAATTATATAGAATTTCATATTTTACTACTCTATTAGTGGTTAGAAAAAGATACTTTCAATAAAAAAGTATTTAATATGAGTATCAAATGGTAAAAAATATATACGTTTCTTTATTTAATTTAATATGTCCTTGCTGAATAAAAGTACTAATTTCTTTCAACCAGCATCAACAACAAATACTGTACGTACACAAATAATGGTAGTGTAAATAGCATGCTATTGAATTATTGCCATATTTATGTATGATGCTATTTACAAAAACAGGATAAGGCCATAAACAGGATACAATACAAAGTGTGTTTGTATTTTTCTACCTTAAAATAAAAATTGTATTAATGTACCTTTGTACTTTTCGAACTTAAAGATCTTCTTCATCACTGGCCAACAGTAGGGAGCTTTTGCAAGTTTGTTTTAATTGATCATAGGTATATGTTCCACTTCATCGGGAACTCTTTTTTCCCTTTAAAGCTTCCAAACAATTCAATGCATGAGTGATCCATCCAAATTATTCACACTGAAACCCCAAACCGATTTTTACCAATCAGTTTGGCCAATTAATGGAAAAGAACTGCCTCAAAAGAGTGATTCGTTGACACTGACATCGTTTGTTGTGGTTCTAATCAAAAAGCATAAAAGCATAAAAATCTTCAAGGTTTACGGGACACCCACTGTATTAAAAGCCCATAAGAGAGTCTTCAAATATTCAATGATAACACCAATTATTCATCATATACTACACAACATTTAAATACTATTTTATTCAATCCACACCATACGTCTCGCCATTATTACGTCCCACTCGAGTTGGCGCATTGAGATACAGGAGGCATTGTTGAGCCTTTGTTTCTGATAGCAGCTTAAGTGATTGAGGAACGCTTGTGGAATCTTTGTTCACGTGTGTAATCCGAAAGCTTTAATGGGCACTGATTGAAGTGTTGTGTCACACCGAGTGAGATTACAGTGGGAATAATGGCGCGTATTGTCCCCCGTTCCCCTCATAAGAGAATGCCTGAATCAGTTTGATTCTTTCTTGCAAAGGGGATCTCAGTTTAATGTGGTTGCCATGGCAGCCAGGCACTCTTGGCTTCAACATTTATGCTAAATAAAACACCCTTTTAAGAGTAGACACAAATAGGCGGACCCACGGTGTTGGCTTTGTGTCCATGCGTGATTGTGTGTGGGCGTCCGCTGGTTTGAACTGTATCTGTTTGTCGTGTTCTAGAATGTAAACTCTCGGCATGACAGAATATGCATTCAGAAACACGAACAAGTGTGTAAAAATCGTGCGTAGTGGCTAATGTAAGACCTTGTGGTGCGGCACTGAATGCACGCTTCGTCTCTGAAAGAGCTTTTGTGAGCATTGAGAGTGTGTGATCTGTGCGTGTTAATAGTTATTGGAGGGGATGGGGTTGGGCGAATGTCTATTAAAGCACAATAAACGAAAGAAAGACACAGAAAGACAGAGAGAAAAGGGTCAGCTGACGGGCTTTGACCCTGTGACCCTCTGTTCCAGCTGCTGTGGCGATTACGACCCTCCCCGGCTGAAACTCAACACTGTCTTTTGTTTCAGCCGGTTTCGAGGTGTCCCTGGACGCGCTCCATCTCGCACAGAGATCAGGTTTACGCACACACAGCGTGGAGTTTGTTTCTGTTCGGTGATAAGACACAGAGAGCTGTTTAAGCTGTCATGTTTAACTCTTATCTGCTACATCGTTACATCAGAACTAGTAACACACACTCATTAGCCACGATAAACACCCCCTCAGGACACCCAACACACATGTATGTAAACACACACACGCCACTCATGTGTCCAGCGGGCGTATAGGTAGGGAGGGGAAGGTCAGGCCTGCTTCCTCAGCGTGGTTGGAGTTTGAAAGGGTAAAAAGTAATTTCCAAGGAATGGAGGGAGGGAGGCACTAAAAAAGCCGAAGAATTCAGAGGCAATTTAAAAGCAGTGTGGGAGAGGGGGATGAGAGGGAAAAAAAAGAAGAAAGAGGAATGATGGAAAGTAAAAGAGAGGTTGTTATTTCTCTCTCTCTCTCTCTCATTCTCTCTCGCGCTGTTGTTTTTTAGGGACTAGTCGGGCCACAACCTCCAAGGAGAGAGAGAGAGATAGAGAGATAGAGGAAGAATAAATCAAACAAACCCTGAAGGCTAGAAAGGAGGGAGGAAAGACGAGAGGAGAAGTGTGGGTAATGATGGAGGGGGGAGCTGAGTGGGCGACGGAGAGGACGAGAGGGTGAGCGCGAGCAGGGGTGGAGGTGGAGAGGGGGAGTGGAGGATTGCAGGGCTCAAGGTAATCTGGGGAGTTAATGCAGCTTAGCAAAGCAGAGAGAGACCGAGAGAGAGAGAGAGGGAGCACAAAGTGGCAGACAGTGAGAGCAGCAGAAAGAGAGAGGGCGTAAGAGACAGAGAAAGACAGACGGAGAGAGAAAGGGAGGGCCGGAGAGAGTGGGAGAGAGGAGATCTTGGGGAAAATGGAATGCTGGGTGGAGAGGGGAAGCAAACACGCAGGGCTTTGTGCTAAAAGCACGACTCTGGGGAGGGTGCGACCGACGCTAAATCCAGAGCACAGGCCAGAAATCAGGGTTTAAAGAGCAGCCAGCAGGATCGGCCCTTTTTAGACGTTCACTCTGAGAGCCAGACACACATACACATGGTCTAAAGTCAACCTGATGGTGAACTGAGACAAATGGTTCTTAACTATTACTCCATTTACAGTGCATTACCACATGTTGTCATTGTTATGTGACCTACCAGCATCAGTTGTGTCACTTCGCTGCCATTCACAACTCCTCTCCGGTAGCCACATGGGGTTGTAAAGTGTCAATTGGATGAACACTTCGCCGGAAGTAGTGGATCATGTGGGTAACTTCTCATCTACTGTTTTATGAATACAATGAATTTGGACATGCTAATCATTTGACATACTGTTTTTCACCTGCTATATCGTAGGGCAGGGTTCCTCAAACTCTGTCCTGCATAATGACCCAATGGCTCACTTGGAAAGACTTGTTTTGTTCCTGAATTAATCAATGTTTTTGAACAGTCTGAAATATGCAAACTCAGATACAAACATTGAAAAGTCCCAGTACAGTTAGACTGTTATATCAGCACTCTTGCAATGCTGCTCGGCCAATCGGATTCGAGGACTGGAACTAACTGGTATATAATGACACTTTAAAGCTGTTTTCTTCCTTGTATATTTGTGACAGACAGCGCAGGTCATTTACAGCATCACATACAAGATGAGTCTTTGTCTCGCTCTCTGAAACTCCAAACATGAATATGCATTTTCCGCCTAATGTATTCATAGATTAATGGGAGGGATAATCCACATAAAGTATGTTTCGCCACACTAGAAATCTGGATAAACCTCTGATAATACATTTTTCAATGAGGAAAAAAGTTGTTAGTCTTCTTTGATAGACCTCCATTGTTGAGTTATTTGCATCAGTGAAAGTCATGCTATCATTCTTAAAGTTCAATTTAAGCCACATATTATGTTGCAAATCCTTATAAAGCTACCAGCCAAATGGACTTACTTCAATTCATGTACTCGCCAAAGGCAATTTTACTCACATTTGGCTCTTAAAGAACCTGAACATACACATTTTCACACAGAAAGTTTCCACACAGCTGATAAGACGTTGGATTGGATTGTACCTGTGAGGAATGTCTGCTGACAGACACTTTGAATGAGGTTAAATTACAGTAAATTTGACAGCAATGTTGAAGACATGGCCCAGCAGTGCCTTTCTGTCCAGCCGATTCCCAAGTTTGATTGTAGCTTTAGTCTTTTTCCGACCCCATCATTTCCCTGCACAACCTTTGACTCGAATACCAGGTGTAAACTGGGCCTATGTGTGTATGCGTCCCGTTCCACGTTTACTGTATTTCTGACTCATCATGAACTATATGAGCTCAACTGTACGGCCGTATCCTAACTTTTGTCTTGAGCGATGAAGAACTCAGGAGCCAGAAGAAAGAGCTCAGAGAGAGACAGTGAGAATTAAGACGTAAAGTGGTCTGTTCAGACGTAAAGGTCCGCTATAAGAGCGTAGACAGACTCCAGGTATGAAGCCAAATGGAAAGCATGAGGAGAAATGAGCAGGAGGGAGACGCCAGGACTTCAGACGTATAAGGCGTTCAGACAGAGTCCTTAATGTCAGATTATCTGACACACGATACAAAACCTCAAACATCATCAGCAGCAGCGTCGACCTCAACATTTTAATAGAAATTATTCTGTTGAATGATCAACCATGCATAAATTCCCGGTGCTGCAGGTAATTCTGCAGCTGTCAAAACACACTATACGACTTCACACCAAGCATGTCCGCCATGTGACCGATATGCAGTCTGCAGCTCCACATGGTCAATGGAGCTCCATGGCAACAGGATCTCATGTAGAGGCTTCCACATTTCAACTTAACACAGTTGAAGTGAGCACGAGAGCCAACAATGAACAATGAGAGATGACGGGTTGGCATGTGATCTTGAAATCTTAATACAATTCCATGCAAGGTTTCCGCAGGTAATCTTGCAGCTTTCGAAACACGCCATACAACCTCACGTCAAACGTGTGCGCCCATCGCACATGGTCACTGGAGCTCCATGGCAACAACATCCCACGTAGACGCTTCTTAAATAAACGCAAGAGTTCATTAGAACGATGAGATACGGCATAATTGTGTGTGATCTGCTGGAATCTTAATATAACTCTGTACAAGGTTACTGTGACTGACGTGCCAATCTAAAATGGAACAATAAGGAGGTTTTCAGGAGGGGGAAGAGTGGGAAAGAGAAAAGAGAGGGGACGAAAGCAAAAGAGAATCGGAAGCTTCTTATTCCCTCTCGCCAGAGGAGAGTTGGGTCAGTGAAATTAATTGCATGCGATCAAATCAGCAGAATCAAGGCAGATTAAGGAGGTGCCCTCCTCTAGAGTATGATGGACGGAGAGTTAGAGACTCTGGGTCTTATTTAAGCTAGCTGACGTGTCACTTCCTCTTCCACTCGAGGCGGGGGCCACAGAGCTGGCCCCGTTGACATGTGGGTAATACGCCGCACAGTTACACACACTATCTCACTCATCAAAACGCATCAGAGCTAATGACAGAGTGTGGAGGAGAGAACAAGACTGGGGCATGAACGCAGAGAACTGAGCTAGAAAAGAGGGACGAGAGAAACGGATGACAATAGCTCTGTTCCAAAATCTATTGAGCTGCTGTGCTGTCTACCCTCTATTTAGGCAGCGGCTAGGGCTGAACAATTTGGGGGGGAAATCTAATTGTGAAAACTATTAATAATAGTTTCCCCCAAAAAAGTTTTTCAATATTATATGACAGTACAACCCATTAATGTCCTAAACCTTTAAAACCTCATTTTCATTCAAGTTCAATTAAATATGGCATTTACACTGAAATATGGCCCATAAAGAACACTTTGATACATAACATGTCTAATGACAATGCAAACAGCACACAGAGATATGGGTAAAATAGCTATGAATTTATTAAGACTAAGTCAATTCTTGTCAGTATTGAATGTCAAATTAGTAAGGAGTAATTGACGACGGGCCGCTGAATTATTAGAAAAAGGTGGTAATGCGGCCAGCAGGTGTGCATTATTTTTCAATAAATCAATGGCCTGGAGTCAATTATTCTGCTTAGATTATGTATTTCAAGACATTTAGGACATTAGTCAGGTTTTCTTCCTTAAAACGCTCTTGTGTGCAGGACTAATTTCTTACGCATCTCATCCCAAGCCTCCAGTGCTAATTCCAAAACGTCATTTTAGAGCTAGTAATGGAAGCTTGAGCCATTGATAGCAGACTAATGCAGTTATTAGAGAGACTCTCAACAGTGTCCGGCAGCAGCGTTTCTACTAATATTGAAACTGTAAGTTTATCTGCTTCAAGAACAGTGAACAGTTATTACCTCGCTAGTGAGAAATGTCCAGTAGCTTTTAAGTTGTGAAACTATTTAACTGATCAAATCGTCACAGCAGCGCTGAGTGTGTGTGCGTTAAAGTGGGAGAGAGAATGGGAAAGAGTATGTGCTTTCCGTACATAATGAAATGGAAATAACATGGAAATAGTTTGTCGTTTTTATCCAATATTTATTTGCTTGGTCAGCATCGTTCAGGGTTTTGGTTCTTTTGCTGTTGTTGGCTGTAAAGACCTTTGAAATAACTGAAAACATTTGGCAAAGTGATATGGAACTGTAATGCGGTCGAGACCTGCCGGAAATAGCTCTGCGTTTCACTGAAAATAACTGCACACCTTTGAACGTTCATCAACCAATCAGATTCAAGCATTCACCAGCCCCGTTGTATATGTATATTTATAGTCCTTTCTTTGTCTGTCATCTTGAGTTTTTCCCTTTTCTCAACTTAAGGTTGCGGTCTAACTTTTGGACCAGCCTTTGCTTTGGCTGTGCACCTATAATGCCTTAAAAATGTCTTATAAAATCTAGCAAGCCTTACTAGATGTTGGTAATGAACATAAGAGAAAAGAAGAAAGACAGTATAAAGGGAGATGGAAATACACTGAGGGAGTGCAGGGGACCAGAGGTTAGAAATAAAACGAGGGAGAGGAGAGGGTAAAATGAGAAAAATAGCAAATGAAGGAAGGAGACATAATTGACCTCATAGTTGTAATTCCTCAGAAGAAAAGGAATGGAGGCTGAAAGTGGTGGAAAAATAGAGGGATAGGGAAGGATAGAGAGGATGGATGTGGAGAGAGAAGGGGAAAGAAATGGACTGTTTGGGAGGACAGTAACGGCCGCTTCCTCATGCGGTCTCAGGAATGCAGGACGGGTGGATCTGAGTGTGTGTGTGTGTGTGTGTTTGCCCGATAGACCAGACAGGAATCCTTAACCCCCACAGACTCTGGAGCCAGTTATCAGAGAAAGAGGGGCCGGGATGTCCCAACTTTTATCTCTATTTCTCTCTTGCTTTCCCCCTCCCTTTCTTTTCCAGTCCTCTCTTTTCACATCCTCCTCCTTCTGCCCCTCATTCTCCATAATTGTGCCAGCAGAAAAAAAGAAAACAAGGAGAATGTGGGGTAAAAGAATGAGAGTGAGAGGAGGCGAACCTTGAAGTGAGACTGCTTCAAGGTTGTGTTGAATTCTTTTACAAAGCCAAACACTGAACAGAAAGAGACATAAGACTTATCTTTATCCTGTTTCTATATTCTAGTGCATGGCCGTCTGAAATACTCTATTCTGATTGGACAGGTTTTCTATAATGACACTGTAACTTCTGTAATGAAGGAAATCGGTTGCCTGGGACAACAGTCATAAAGTTTTCACTGTTGTCCCAGGCAACCGATTTCCTTCATAGCTGTGCTAGTTTCTTATCACTCCGTGGTCTCTTTTGTCTTACTTAATCAAATAGTTAATAATTATGTGTTCAGATAATCATTTAAACTCAAATCAATAATTCATTGGAAGTGCTAGTTGCCAAGTTTTGACATCAATAGTGACATTCACTTTGTACACCATTAAGCCTCAAACAATCCATGATGAAGAGCTGAGCCAGAGCTCGCAGAATTACCAATACAATGTTCCTCCACAAGTAACTTGCAGTTTTACACCAAAACCACTAGAGGGCCAAATCTTCCGTACTGCAGCTTTAAAGTAATTAGTCAAATGTGTTCTTAACACTAGATCTGCAACTTGTAAAAAAAACTACAGAAAAAGACTGTGATGTAGTAACTTAGTTACGTCACTCGACAGATTTGAGAGTGGTCCGCGGCTCCCCCCGGCCTGGCTCCAGCACTATTTCGAGGGAAAGGGGTGTGTTTGTGTGTGTGCAGTTCCTGCCGTGAGGTCCTGACTGTTTGGAGCCAAGCTGGTGATGAGCCCAGACCCTCCATACTGATCGCCTCAGGGGAAGGACGGTGACACCTCTCTCACTCTCTCTCTCACCTCACACAATACCTCTGAGAGAGAGAGAGGGAAAGAGGGGGGGCAATCTGCTGGCTTCCTGCCAATTTCTCCGAAAAAGGAGCCTTTAACTTCACACCACTGTCATAGAGTGAGCTGGTCCAAAAAATCCACTTAGGTACAAGTGTATTCACAACGAAAACCACAATGCTGCTCTTACTGTGTGTCTGAGTTTGAATGTGTGTGTGTGTGTGTTGGTCGGCATGAAACAGAAGCCAGGGAAAGCTTCTGATGGTGTGAAGCTCACACCCAAATGTACTGCATCTCTTCAAGGGCATACCAACACACACACACACACACACACACACACACACACACACACACACACACACACACAAACACACTCGCTGCAGTCCATTATTTGAACGAAAACAGAAGTGACACACTGAATTGGTGGGGCACAATTGGGGACATACAAGAGATTTGTACAGACCCCCCACACACGCACTCACACTTACCTAGATATCTACATGAAGACATGCCGTAGACTTCACCCATGTTTACATAAAGCAAACTGTAATGACTGCAGACCTGTTAGCATTTCCATTTATCTCAGCTGCAATTGCTTGGCTGGTGTCGGAAGTACATCATTTGAAATCTGCCATCTTTGTTCATGGGTACTCAGTTCTGGACACTTTTTCCGAACCAGTCATCTGAGTAAAACTGGTATACTGCCTAACTGCCTGATGAAATGTGTTATTTTTCATTCAAGCTCATTTTTAAACAGCCATTAATGGAGAAAGATGCTTTTATAAATGGTGCAGCTAATACACGACACTAAACGTTTGTCTGGATTTAGAAACTTGTTTAAAATACATTAAATATTTAACAGTTCTGTATAATCTTGTATTTTCTAAAAAATAAAAAATAAATCAGCAAAGCAGTTTTTTTAGTTATTGAAAAACAATTATTTTTAAAAGGTATATTATTACTTTTTAGTTAGAAAAAAACAAACCCAAATGTTGTGCATTTTTATTAATAATAATATTCATAATATTACATATGTTATGTTATTATATACTACATTATTTATGTATGATCCACTTAGTAGTTTAACAAGGGCACACCCATATATCTAGCTTTTAGGGACAATTTGTATGACTAAATATAGGTCTCCCCTCACACACACAATATCCACTGCTCCACGATCACACCTGTGAGCACATAAGACACGCATATAACACATCTTGCAACACACACCAATGGCATCATCTTCTGTGCACACACAGCTGTGGTGGTGTAGCTACAGTTCACAGATCAGCCATTGCCCACTTTTTCACACACACAGACATAGGAATTTCGTTAAACTTGCACCTTTAACGCCCTCTCCCCTAAACCTCTCCTTATTTAGGAGCGAGGGAGAGCAGGGTGCAGCCACAGGGAGGAGGCGAGGGAAGGGCAAGACAAGAGGATCGAAAAGAGTTGGAGAGGGTGTGGGGTTGAAGAATGAGTGTGTGTGTGTGTGTGTGTGTGTGAGGAAGGGAGATTTTGCCCTCCCACGCCGGTTGTGTGAGTGTGTATGTTTAGCAGGGCCAATCTGACACACCCAGAGGGCAGCGAACCTCCACATCCTGCCCGGGGCGTCCGTTTGTCCAAACAGCTCACTTCTTCCTCTTCTCTACTTTCTCTCTCTCTCTATGCTCAAACCAGTCTGACTGGAGGGTAGAGAACAGGAGAGGGTGGGGGTTTGTCTATAAAGAACAGAAACCCCCCGTAAAACCAGAAGAGGAAGAAAAAGCCACGGAGTAAAATACAGCAGAAGAAAACAAACAGCAGGGCGTTGTCCTGCCCTGAATAGGGAAGTTTGGTGGTGTTCTAACCCCTTCACACTCTCAAACACACACACACACACACACACACACACACACACACACACACACACACACACACACACACACACACACACACACACACACACACACACACACACACACACACACACACACACACACACACACACACACACACAAGCACCTCTTACCCTCTCTGTCCACAGCAGTGTGCTTGGAGCTAGTGCACAGCGACAACAAGTACAGTAAGGACCCGTTTGCAACCAAAGTCTTTCAGAGTGTCTAAACACGAGACAAGTCAAACGATATATATCCTGTCAGTATATATCCTGTCAGGCCTATAATCATGTCCTAGAATGCTCTCCTCTCTCTCGCTCCCCGTGTCTCTCAGTGATCAGTTTTAAGAGTGGCTACCAGCTATAGTCTTCACAGACCACTGCAAATCTACTGATTTCAAAATGGGATACAGCAGGGGTGTCCGATCCTATTACTGGAGAGCCAACGTTTGAATTTAGCTCCAATCTGCCCCCAACACACTTGCCTAGAAGATTCTAGTAATCCTGAAAACCTTTATTAGCTAGTTCAGTTATGTTAAATAAAGATTGGAGCTAAACTCTGCAGGAAAGTGGCCCTCCAGGAGCAGGATTGGATCTTGCATCTCAAGGACACAGAGCAGTGGTCTCCAACCCTGTTCCTGGAAGCTCCCCAACAGGACACAGTTTGGATGTCTCCTTGATCAAACAAACTCATCAAATATTATTAAAGACCGTGTGATCTGAAATGACTGGGTAAGATCATATAAACCTCCAAAATGTCTACTATTGGAGAATCGTGGAACAGTTGGGAATCACTGACATAAAGGAAACCTGCAAGGATTTTCTAAAGCAATGCTACACAATTTGACCAATCCTGCTCCGGGAGGGCTACTTTCCTGCAAAGTTTAGCTCCATCACACCGGTATGGAAGTTTCTAGTGATCCTGTAGGTCTTGATTAGCTGGTTCAGGTGTGTTTAATTAGTGCTAGTGCTAGTGCTAGAACTCTACTGGAAAGTGTCACTCCGGGATCAGGATTGTTGTAACACAATTGGTCGACATCTATTTACCTATGAAAATGTTTTAAAAGTCCAGGGGTCCAGAGTCCAGGAGTCCAATGGGTCTGGCTATGCTTTCAGAAAATCAATTAAGAAACACAAAACTAACTTTCGAATAATAGCAGGACAATTCCCGTAACCCCCACTGCATCCGGAGAGTCTGATGGGGAGCGGCGAGAGCCAAGCACTTTCCCCCACCCTATGTTTTGTGATTAGTGGGATTATCCTTCATTAAACAGCCCACCACGATACTAAGAGGCTTGTCTCATTGTGTTCCTCTCAATTAGGTCTATTAATTTCCAATAAGCCAGTTGAGCATGGTCTTCCATTAAACTGGTTAATGTAAGGAAATCTTTACTGTGGGTAAGGACTGATTTGGACTGATTTCAAACAAGTGCTAGGGCTTGATCAATGCAACACGTACAATCAATACCTGTATAGACACACTCACAACTTTATTTTGACACATTTTCACACTATGTCCGTCTATGCATTACCACCAATACATGCATTCTCATTTAAACTCACCTGCCAGGGCTCGACAATAAGGAATGCCTGATGGCCCAGGGCAAGTGTGAAAGACGCACGGGACTGTTGAGAGAACTGTCACTGTCCCAATCAGGCCAGTGTTACATCGCCAAGAAAAAGATGTGAAAGAGAATTTGTGTGCGCAAATACTGAATTGAGTTCTCTTTCGTTTTTTGTGCTTGAACGGACAAATACAGACAAAATTACATCAACATTAGATTAGATTAGATTAGATTCAACTTTATTGTCATTACACAAGTACAAGTACAAGGCAACGAAATGCAGTTCAGGTCTAACCAGAAGTGCAATAGCAGCAAGTGCAGGATATATACAGTGGTTGCGTAAGTGCAGGACATGGAAATGTACTGAATATATATAAATATGTATAAATAGAGAGATGGTTATTACTATAAACAGAACTGAATTTACAGGTTAATATGTACAGTGAATAAATATACAGATGGTTATTACTATAAACAGAATTTACAAGTGAATATGTCCTATGAATATAATATACAGATGGCTATTACTTTAAACAGAATTTTACAGATAGAGGTATACAATAATATGTTAGGCTAATATGAGGAATATAGCAGTGGATTAAGGTAGTGCAATAAATTATGGACAGAGCTATCCGAAAGAAAGTGTAAAAGTGCTGTGGAAAGTGGTTGCATATTGCAGTTAGAAGTACGGTGCAAAATGCAAATGTAAACATTTGGTACTATAAATACAGTCAGCAGTGCAAATGAGCATATTCCAGTTAAGATATGGTGGTGCAAAATGCATAAGTAAACAGTTGTTACTGTAATAAACAGTCGGTAGTGCAAATAAAGTGAAGGCAGATGTGAGGTAGGAGAGTTAGCAGTTTATGAGGGAAGTGGATCAACGAGTTCGGTAAAGAGACAGTTCTGGGGAAAAAACTGTTCTTAAGTCTACTGGTTCTGGTCCGGAGGATCCTGAAACGCCTGCCGGAGGGCAAGAGAGAAAACATTCTGTGGGCTGGGTGAGAGAAGTCCTTGAGGATGCTGCGAGCTCGATGCAGACAGCGTTTCCTCTGGATGTGCTCGATGGCAGATAGTGGAGTCCCTGTGATGTGCTGGGCAGTTTTCACCACCCGCTGCAGTGCCTTGCGCTCCGCAACAGAGCAGCTCCCATACCATACTGCGACACAGTTGGTCAGGATGCTTTCTATTGCGCAGCGATAGAAGTTCACCAGGATAGCCGAGGAGAGCTGATTCTTCCTCAGTGTCCTCAGGAAGAAGAGGCGCTGGTGAGCCTTCTTGACCAGGCTGGAGGTGTTGGTCGTCCACGACATGTCCGCCAAGATGTGGATCCCCAGGAACTTGAAACTGGAGACACGCTCAACGGCCATTCCATTGATGTGGATGGTGTCGTGTGTGCCTCTTGACTCTTTCCTGAAGTCCACGATGAGCTCCTTCGGTTTGGTGGTGTTGAGGAGCAGGTTATTATCAGCGCACCATGTGGCCAGGTGCTGGATCTCTTCCCTGTAGGCAGTTTCATCGTTGTTGCTGATGAGACCAATCACCGTAGTGTCGTCCGCAAACTTGACGATGGAATTAGATCCATACACAGGCTTGCAGTCGGAGGTGAAGAGGGAGTAGAGAAACGGACTTAGCACACAGCCCTGTGGTACACCAGTATTGAGTGTGATGGACGTGGAGCAGGTGGATCCTGATCGAACATTCTGGGGTCTGTCAGTTAGGAAGTCCAAAATCCAGTTACACATTGAAGTGTTGATGCCCAGGTCTCCAAGTTTGGCAATTAACTTGGATGGGATGACAGTGTTGAATGCTGAGCTGAAGTCAACAAACAGCATGCGTGCATAAGTGTTTTTATTGTCCAGATGGGTGAGCACAGAGTGCAGTGCCATGGAAACTGCATCCTCTGTGCTCCTATTGCTGCGATAGGCAAACTGGTGTGAGTCCAATGTGGATGGTAGAGAGTCTTTTAGGTGTTCCAGGACCAGCCGCTCAAAGCACTTCATAACGATGGGTGTGAGTGCTACAGGGCGGAAGTCATTAGGGCACCTCGGGCTAGAGTGTCTCGGCACTGGCACAATGGAAGTGCGTTTAAAGCATGTTGGTACAGCTGCTTGGGCAAGAGACAGGTTGAAAATGTCTGTAAAAACCCCAGCGAGCTGCTCCGCACATGCCCTGAGAACACGACCAGGGATGTTGTCTGGTCCAGCAGCCTTTTGCGCGCTGATCCGGCTCAGTGCCTTGCAGACATCTGTGGAGGAGAGTGTGATTGGTGGGTGGTCAGCTGAGGGTTTGAGCTTGGTTGCAGTTTCTCTGTTGTCTCTTTCAAAACGAGCATAAAAGTAATTTAGCTCGTTCAGGAAGTTGACATCAGTGGCTGCGGGGGTGGACCGGGTGGGTTTGTAATCACTGATGGCCTGAATGCCCTGCCACATGCGTCGAGGGTCAGAGTTGGAAAAGTGTCCCTCTATCTTTTGCTTGTAGCAGTGCTTGGCCTTTTTGATGCCCCTCTTCAGGTTTGCTCTGGATGTGCTGTAGGCTTGTGCATCACCTGATCTGAAGGCAGTGTTGCGTGACTTCAGCAGGAGTCGCACTTCCCTGTTCATCCAAGGCTTCTGATTTGGGTATGTGGTGATCTGTTTCTGGGTTGTAACACTGTCAATGGTGGTATTGATATGATCCAATACAGAGGAGGTGAATGAGTCAATGTCCGTGTGAGCGCCACTGGTGGCTTGAGAAGCAAACATACTCCAGTCTGTGTTTAGAAACCTTTCCTGGAGTGTGAAATCTGCCCCCGCAGGCCACACCTTGATGATCTTTACTGATGGCTTCACACGGTTGATGAGGGGTGCATATTTGGGTGTTAGAAACAAAGAGACGTGGTCTGACTGTCCCAGGCGGGGGAGGGGTGTTGCAACGTAAGCTTCAGCCATGTTTGTGTAAACATGGTCTAAGGTTTTGTTTCCTCTGGTGTGGCAGGAAACATGCTGGTGAAACTTGGGTAGCACTGACTTTAAGTTTGAGTGATTAAAGTCACCTGCAACAATAAACGCAGCTTCCGGGTGATCAGTCTGTTGTTTACTGATGGCTGCGTGAAGTTCTTTCATAGCAAGCTTGGCATCAGCATCCGGGGGAATATAGGCTGCAGTGATAATGGTGGAAGTGAACTCCCGCGCTAGATAAAACGATCTACATTTAACCATGAGAAACTCAAGGTTAGCTGAACAATGACTCCCAACAATAGCAGAGTTTGTGCACTCTGCATTCATTCACTCTGCAACATGAATGTCTTGGGGAATATCCTAGTAAACACAGTTGGTTATATCTTAAGTTAATGTAAACAGTTGAAAAAGAAAAGTATATTAGGTCTGTGCATTCAGTCTTAAGTCCGAAATTTTTGCATGCGTTTTTTCGTATTCGTGATCCGAAAAATTTGTCATGCACTGAGACCTTGCACACTGAGTCCGATGCGTATTAATGAATGCGTTACAGAAAAAAAAGCAAAACAATAAAAAATGCCGTCTTCAAGTAGTGAGGATGATTTTTTTGTTCTCTCTCTTCTTAAAAAGAGAAAAAGAAAGAGGAAATAATGGGTCCATCATCCACTCCTGCGATCGCGTAGAGAGGAAGGTGAGTTCCACCTCCTTATCAAGGAGCTGCGGGATTATCCAGACCGATTCAAAGTTTACTTCAGAATGTCAGTGGCTCAGTTTGATGCTTTGCTAGCGATACTGGAGCCACATATTAAAAAGAAGACCACCAATCTCCGTGAATCAATTGATCCTGAACAAAGACTGGGAGTATGTCTAAGGGATCCGCGCGCGCACACACACACGGTTTACAGGGACTTGGTGTGCTATAATTATAGCTGTGATATAATAATATTAGTAGTATTTTTGATACAATAATATTTAATTGTAGGTATCTGAGCACTGGCGATTCATTCACCACCATTGCCAGCAGTTTTAGGTTGGGCATCAGCACTGTAGATGGGAAAAAAACGGATGCGAAAAGCGCAGAAAATTTAACCTGTTCCGAATTTTTTTTTTGATGGACGAAAGTTTCGGAGGCAGTGTGCAAGCGTGATTGACATAACGTGAGGTCGAATTTATTTTTTGACGTGCGAAAATTTCGCATGGGAATTTCGGACTCACTGTGCAAAAGCCTTTAAAGTGACAGCAGCCTAATATTCCTGTTGCTGTGTGTTTTTAATGTTAATCAAATAACAAAAGACAGGGGGAAAAATCACTCAATGCTCTGCACTGAATAACTTTTGAAACTTTAATAAAGATGAATCTATATTTAATTTATACAGTGCAGTGTTATTTTACATTTGATTACTTTATTCAATTTCTGTAACAGAAAACTTCTGTTAGAACTACCTGAAAAACTTGAAAAGCACTGTTTATTTAATTTGTGTCTTTGTTTTATAGTATTTATTTGTACTATTGCTTGTCATTTGGTTATCTGTAGAAAAGATTGTTAGCATTGAGCCTTGCATGTCTGCATGTGCCCCGGGTTATCCATGTGCTAGTAGCAGCAAAAACGGTCTCAAATAAAAATAAGTTTTATCTGCTTTATTTTGTCATTTTGTTTTATATTTATGTTTCTAAATTAATGTATTTTTTTCTAGAGTACCTATTTTTGTTGTTTCTTAACGAGAACTAGATTTTACACATTGCACAGTTTATCACAGAAGCCTGAAATACTTTCTTGACTGCTGTCGTGTAATAAGCTGTCATCAGTGTGACTTGATTTTTTTCAGTTATTTTTCTTTATTATTTAAAAAAATTAAGTGTATTGTTGTTGTGGATGTCCAAATTGGGGTACAGGATGTGCAATTTTCAGATAAATGTTCATGTTGTATATTTTGGTTGCATTTGTCAGTTAATACATTTTTTTTTAACTGATTGTGTAAAATAGGCACATAATATTGATATGTCGATCAATATACCCCTGAATCAAATGGCATTGTAATCATATCGCAAAAGTATTTTTTTAAGGTATCGGCAAAAAATCGTATCGCTGGCTTTGAGAATCGATGTCAGATCGTATCGTGACTATCTGATTTACACCCCTAGTGGTTACTATAGCAATTGTGCACAGACTCATTAAGCCTTGGGGGTGATCATAGGAAATTAGAGTTTTATATTTTTGGAATTTTTGCCTTTTTATCTTGAGACAACGGTGGAGGAGAGACAGGAAGCGCAAAAGGAGGAGGATGAGACCACAAGCTGGGACTCGATCTCGGGTGATCTGAAGTGCTGTTGTGCTGTATACTATATGTTGCCCCATGAGATTGGGATGGAGCCCAGATGGCAGAGTTGGGCATGGCGCTACATTTGTTCCTGATACAACTCAGGTGTTGGGAAGGGGCAGATCTGCGATCTGCTCAGTAGCTCAGGCATTCTGCTTCAAGGGCAGGGGGTGCTGACGTTTTGGAAAATGACATTGCTATCATCGTCATCTTCATTGGCCAAAGCCGAGACACCATGGTGTGTCCTGGCTTGAGGCACCTCTTAGTTTTAGAGGCCAAAGTGTCTATATATAGTGCATGTGTAAAGGATTCTGGGAGGGGTCGGTCAGAGACCAGAGCATTGAAGCAGGAGGGAACTCCACCACAAGGAAGTCTGGATTTTTCTGTCTATGATAAAGTCCAGAGTGTTCACTTTCAAAGAGACTGACAGTGAGACACAGAGTTGGGAGGTGTGGAGGAGTGACAGACATGTAATTTCCAAGAAGAGAGAGTGAAAAAGAGACAAGGACAGTGGGAACCTAAAAGCAGTTAGTGAACCTGAAACCTGAACAACAAAAATAGAACAAATAAATAAAAAAAGGTTAGCTAAATTATAAATTGACCAACAACATTAAAGGAAGATAATCTCCTGCTATACACTCACAACACTTTATTTCTGATTATTGTCTGAAAAGTTTAGGAAATGATTGACTTTGGTAATAGAGTAGTAGGCTATGTCACACAAGCTGTAAACTTGAGAAAAAACCCAGAGTATTCCCTTTCAGAATCAGGCAAATAAGCTGACTTAGTGGTGTTTTTGGTTCCCTGGCAGTGTTAATTTCGTTGACGAATAATTTTCATCATAATTTTCATCAACAACCTTTTTTCACTGACGAAAACGAGAGCGTGCTGATCTAACCGCTGGAGAACACGGCACTGTTGCGATTCTACAGGCTCACTCACGCATCCCCAATACAGCGCTCCAGAGCGGCTCACAATCAATGAATAGCACACATTTATGCCAGGCAATTGTTTATGAACTAATGCTGATGAATAATGACAATGTTTACTTTACGATGTTTATATAGTAATATGTTTTAGACGGTTGTAACAATGCATATTTTATCCCCTCATCTGAACTTGAATGTGCTCCAGCAACTGCAATACTAAGGCGAGATTTCAAAATAAGAGTCCCGGTGTATTTCCAGCTGGTTTATAATTAAAAGTCACGCATTATATATTTGTTTTTGCTTACACAATAAACTGTATTTAATTTCATTCCCATTTAATTTATAGTCAGGAGGAAAGACCAGTATTTGACACATATTAAATAAAGTATCAGGGTTATAATAGTTAAAGGGGCTATATGCATCTTTTTCCCCCAAAATAAACGTAACTATAGCCTTTTTATTTTACCATTTATGACTCAAACATCTTCTGATGAGCATACTGACACCTTGTCCGCTCACAGTGGGTGCACCTATAAGCCTGTATCCTATTTTTCATATTTTCTGACGGGTCGTCTTTTCCCGCGCTGTCTGCGGATGTGACGTCAAGCGCGTTCATGTTAAACGTTTCAGATCACTCTGCCACCACCGCTAGTCAGAAAGTAGCCTACACTCGCAAGCAGTGCAATGGATTTAACGAATACACAGAAGAGACCCAGGACAACTCGGACACCAACAGTAACTCCACAGAAGACTAAAAAAGTTAAACCCCTGACAAGTGGCCAAAAAAGGTCGAAGATTGAGAGAGACCGGCGCATTGCAAGGACTAGAGTGAACATCGGCTTCGCATTTGAGCCTTGGAGGATTTATTATATAGCCATGTAAAGCTACATTATATTGTTTGTTGTTTCTACATCTTAACAAAAAATAAGAGGTAAATGAAGATGTAAAGTGTGATGCATTTTATTTCACATAAGACATGTAGTCAATAAATATTTCTAAATAGTATTATGTATATGTGTCTTTCATACTTGGTGATAGTAAGCTACTTGTGTATAATAAGTGGTCAAGGACAGTGCTCAGTCGTCAAGGACAGTGCTCAGATTTGTGTTTTTAATATTCTACGAAAGTTTCGGTCTGTGCGCCCTTCATCAGCGTGTATGCGAAATGGGTTTATTTATTTATTTAATGTATTAATTTTTTGTGTAGTTTGTCAGCTACACGTGTGACGTTTTGATAAGAGAACACTTATCTCAAACAATATATGTATTTGACTGTTCTTACCTCTGTAAACATAATGTTGACCTCCTTGCAGCAGATGACTTGTGAAGTGTACACGTACGAGCGCGCGCTGCGAGAGCGAGCAGAAATGAAGATCAGTTCTGTTTTTTGGCCACAGGTGTCAGTCGCGAGTTTAAATTTCAGGAAAACGCATATAGCCCCTTTAACTAAAACCATTAAAAAAAAATCTTTGTTACTTGAAGTTAAATAAATGTTAAATGAAATTAAAAAAGCTTAACATGATATACTGACTAAAACAGAAATACAAAGTTATAAAAACTATATAGATGTTTTTAAAAACAAACATAAAAGTGAATTGAGCACTCTTTCATGTATTTTTAATGTCAAAAACAAAATGATGTCAAAATGTCAGTTCAAGTGACAGTCGGTTATGTAATGCTTAAATGCTTAATATATTACAATTTAACTAAACTCGTTAGATTTTATAAAATAAGATTTAAAAATCATATGATATTTAGTCGACTAAAACTAGACTAAAACTAAAAACAATTCAGGTGACTAAAATATGACTAAAACTAAATGGCATTTCAGTCAAAAGACTATGACTAAAACTATATCAAAATATGCTGTCAAAATTAACACTGCACCCTGGGGCATCTATTTCTAAATGTTGCAATTATTACATGAAAGAGGAAAGTCCTAAACCTCCAAAACTGTTCGCCAACTGTTTGTTCAAATTGCATTTATCATATCACCAATAACATCTAACTGCAAAACAGTCAAGATTAAAGTAGTTTCTTCAGTTCAAATCAGAAAAAAATAATAATGTCATGTCTAGATGGTATTTTGAGATTTGGATTATTTATGTATGATTGATGCATGTGAGACCCACAATATGCAGGTTACCATCTAAACAAATATTTTCCAGGATGTTCAAATTAATGTTCATTTTAGAGACATAAACAAGCAAAAATTGTCTCTTTAACTGAATGGAAAACTTCCTTTCCAACAGATACTATATTGAGCATTGCGATTTCTTCCATTCCTTCCAAAGTGGTCAGTTTCCGCATTATATTGTCTCTGGATATATTGTCTCTACCAGTATTACTAAAAATGCTATGACCTGGCCAATTAATACCTAATAATGTGGCCTGTTTCACCTTATTGTGGTTGAAGACTTGTTCAAGCGAGGGAGGAACAGAGGGAGAATGAAGAGAGGCGACAGAATGGCATAGAGCGAGGCAGAACACAAGAACTCTGTCTGACAGTCCGACATGACGCCTTACCCCAGAACAAACAAGCATTCAGCTACATTGAGGGGCAACCCAGAATGCCATGGGGGAGACAGAGGGAGAGAGAGAAACAAGAGAGAGAAGAGTGCTGTGAAGGTCATCTGGTGGGATGGAGAGTCTCAATCAAAAGAAAATAAGGAGGAACATCGGATGAGAGGAAAACTGAACAAAACAAAATGAAAAAATGTACTATATGGGGTGAGTAAAGGCATAAGAAAGAAAGAAAGAAAGAAAGAAAGAAAGAAAGAAAGAAAGAAAGAAAGAAAGGAAGAAAGGAAGGAAGGAGAGGTATGAAGTGAGGCGGTTAAACTTCTTTTGTAAAAGTTAAACTTGTGAAATATGAAATCTATTTTGGTTTTAATGGAGAGGGAGGAAATATGAAAGTAGATTTTTTAAACTGGGCGATTGCGACGAGGGAGGGGGGAAATCCAGAGGTGTTCCGGGTGGGAGGTTTGAGATCTGTTCACGGTGTTTTAAATATTAAAGCTATTTCAGGTTTAATGAGGTGTAAATACTATGGGGAGAGTGGTAAGAGGATGGGGGTTAAAGGGGCCTCACTCTCATTATTTCAAGCGCACACCTTCTGACTATAGAGACCCAGAGCGAGAGAAGTGAGAGCAAGTGTAAAAACAGAGAGATAGAGCTGATGAGCTGGGTAAAAGACAGGACTGAGAGCAGGATGAAGACGCAAATCAAAGGCCATTACGTGAATGAATAAGTGAGTGAGTGAATTAATAAATAAATGAATGAATGGAGGAGTATTTAAATGAACGAATGAGTCAGTGAATGAATGGATTAATGAGTCAATGAATGGATGAGTGCATAATTGAATGAGCTAGTGAATGAATTAATGAATTAATGAATGAGTCAGTAAGAATGAATAAATTAATGAGTCAGTGAGTGAATGAATAAGTGAGTGAATTAATGAGTCTGAATGAGTGAATGAATGAATGAGTCAGCAAAAATTAATAAGTGAGTCAGTGAATGGATGAATGAATGGGTCAGTGAGTGAATAAATTAATTAGTGAGTGAGTGAACAAATGAAGAGTCAGTAAGATTGAATGAGTGAGTAAACGAGTCAGTAAATGATTGAATGAATGAGTCTGTGAAAGAGTGAATAAATGATTTAGCAAGAATGAATAAGCGAGTCAGTGAATGGATGAACGAATGGGTCAGTGAGTGAGTGGATAAATGAATTAGCGAGTGAGTAAACAAATGAAGAGTCGGTAAGAATGAATGAGTGAGTAAGTAAATGTCAGAAAGTAAACAAATGAGCCAAGGAGTGGGTGAGTGAATAAATTAAATGGATGAATGAATTAGTATGAGTTAGTACTGAGGACTCAGTAAACAGTGAATACGTGAATGAATGCATGACTGTGTGTGTGTGTGTGTGTGTGTGTGTTTTCTTCACACAAACACTCTGAAATCACATACAAGCACTCAATGGCCACATATACACATGCATCTGTACGCAAATAATTACAGAAACCTCAGAAAGCACCCACTTCTCTTCTGACAAAGATTCACAATGTAAAAACAGAATAGCACATCAACGGTGCAACTTTTAAACGACGAGTGAATGATCTAAACATGGATTTTTGTTTAGTCTTATAAGTTGTGGTAGGGGAAGGCCAAGATGATCATCTTCTCATTTTCCTAGACTCTTTCTGATCAAGCCATATCCTTGCTCATAAACAGATCGTCTAAAATAAAGTATCATTGCCCATTTCCTGACTAGCCTCAAAAAAATCCCCCAGAAGATAGATAGCGTGAAGTTCACAGCACAGCCAACCACAAAAACCCCCCTTTTCAACAGGGAGTAAACCTTAAACATGAATTTCTTACACAGATACCATGACATCACATCACAGGCACATGAGTACATTTCCTTCTGAAACTTCACTCTATGGTGGTAATTTTGTGACCTGAAAAGCGAGTACCAATGCTAATGCTAAAGCTAAAGCATACCATAGTAGCCTCAAGCATCAGACACAAGCTGTGGAATACAAGCACAATAAGGATTGCTGTTTTAAGGGTCTGTGAGACAGGGAGCTGTGACTCAGGTCTGTGTAACAACCATTGTGTGTTTGTTTGTTTGTTTGTAAATGAAGAGCGTGGCTGCTCGATCAAAGGAGTGGTCTGGCTTTCGGAAGAGCGTTGAGCGTTCACATTTCAGAGTGTACACACACTACTGATGATGAGTAATGTAATCATACCACATGTAGATGGGTGGGGACAAACTGATACAGCTACTATTAATACAACAAAATTGTAGGATGATAAGAAGAAAGATGAGCACTATATGACAACAAAGAAATGAACACATGCATCTTTGATAGCACTTTGCTGTAGAACCAGGTTTCTTAATTACACCGTACACAAATAAATGAAAGTAAAAACACTAATAGTAGCTACCGAAGCTTGATTTCATGCACCATTTACAACCCATAACTATTTTACGAGGTGGCGATTTCATATGAATTCGGAAACGTATGATTTTTAGTAACTCAGTGGAGTGTAAGCATATCATAGGAAAACGTACAAATTAAATTGTACGAGTTCGTACGAATTAGCCAAAATGTAAAAGTGTTAAGATTTATTTCAGAAAGCAAAACATAAGCAACACATTTAAATGGCACTGCCATTTGAGGGTAACTCCACCGCCCCCTTGTTCCTGCCACAGTAACATTAAAAAACATTAAATATGTTCAACAGTTATGTATGCTTCTAATGTGCTGGCTGAACATTTGCATCTCTCTTTGCGTGTCTCTGTGTGAATGAGTGGTGCAGATTCATCTACTACTACACATATTCAAGTACATGTGGCTTATTGTGTTTTCAGCATCTACCGTCTCACTATAAGAGGACACTCCACATGATTATCATCATTTAAAGTGTCCCTATTATGCTATTTTAATGGTTCGTCTCCTACAACAGGTTTACATGCATCAAAGGTCAAAAAACACATTCTTTTTCTCATATATACATTGCACATCACCACATTTTTCAATGATTCTCAAACGATGAATCAGTCACCCTAAATCCCTCCTTTCCGAGAGCCTGCTCTGATCTGATTGGCCAGATGGCCCAGTCTGTTATGATTGGTCTACCGCTTACATCGCACTTCGGAAACATAAATATTGATTGGCACAAATATCGATTTCGATCTTGATTCAGTATCATATCATATGTATATAGCCTACTGTACATAACGAAAAATAAGTATATTTATAAGTTACATTTCTTGGGTTAAATTATATGTGCTTGAATTCATTCATATTCACTTGTGTGTGCTTATATCAGTATCATTAAAAATATTAGGATGTAAGTTATTAAGGTTTTAAAATTTCCCATTTAAAGAAATCTAGTGTATGATATCTAAATATTTATTAAAATGCAAAACCTAAAAATAAGTAAGCAGGTATGATCTGCAATACTTTTTTGAGCAACTAGACTAGATACATGTATATTTATTAAAGAGCCATACAGGCACCTGGTGGGTAATGGCATTACAAATTAAATGTATTATTTTTCTAGCTACAAAATGACTCTAATTTGCCTCTTTGAATTGGAATTCTCTATTTTAACCTTAAAGGGTTAGTTCACCCAAAAATGAAAATTCTGTCATTAATGACTCACCCTCATGTCGTTGGACACCCGTAAGACCTCCGTTTATCTTCAGAACACAAATTAAGATATTTTAGTTGAAATCCGATGGCTCAGAAAGGCCTCAATTGGCACAATGCACTTTACACTCTCAAGACCCATAAAAGGCCCTAAAGACGTCTTTACAGTCCATCTCACTACAGTGGTTCTACAATAACTTTATGAAGCGACAAGAATAGTTTTTGTGTGCAAAAAACCCGAAATAATGACTTATATAGTGATGACCGATTTCAAAACACAGCATCATGAAGCTTCGAAGCGTTATGAATCAGCTTAAGAGAGCTCCATGAACCACGTAACCGTGTGCGCCACCGCAAGATGAAAGCATGTCTCAGCGGCTCTGACTTTTGTTGTGCCTCATTAAGTGCGCCAAAACGATATTTATTGTTTGACTTTCGTATTAAAACTTTTTAAAAATGTAAAAGCTTAGACTTTGTTTAATACCAAAAGCAGGTTTGGCAATTTGGCATGAGATTAAGTTGGGCAGAGTGAGACCGTGAGACAGGGCCTGGAAGCGCGTGTCTCACGCCAAATGCTTTACAACTTTACATTTACACACAGCTATATTACACACTGCATGAAAGGGAATATTCAAAACATAGGGGCACTTTAATTAAAGCATTCAAATTAAAAATGTATTTGAAACACATGGAATTTTTGTGGGGGACTACAATGTTAATATTATCTAAACAGATTCACCTAGCATATCCTGGTCTGACATAGCCTAGAAACATGTAGCCTAGAAATATGTAGAAGTGTATATCTCATTTAAACTAAGCAGAATGCAAACAAACAAACAAAAACATATTGATTGCAATATCTTGATGTTTCTTCAAAGTTTGGGAATCTGCATTCTGGGAAACACGCCCATTATGTATATTCTACATCCAGTTTCAACACCTGCAAACATCTGCTAAACATCCAGTTCGACCTCACATCCCCTCTCTAGAACTGTGATGGCTTGATGCCTCGTGTCTGCAATTGGTCAGTAAGACACTCCGAAAGGGAATGTCCAGTCATGGCCAATCCATTCAACAGGGACCTAAAACAAGGGTGCAGTGAAACGTAAGGACATACTGTATGCAAAGAAGAACTGCTATGCAAATCAGCCCAATGGCATTATCTGACTCTTATTTTACAACATTCATGCAGAAAACAGTATCAATAAGAATTGAGATGATTAAACCACTATAAGCTTTACACAGCAGTCCTGATTGGCTTTTTGGTCCTGGCTGCTTAATAATGTTAAAAACAATATCCACACACACACACACACACACACACACACACTCACACTCACACTCACACTCACACTCACACTCACACTCACACTCACACTCACACACACACTTTGCAAAGTGCAGATTGAGAAATATTGTGCTGCTAGCCAGAACTTCATACCAATAGCATAGTCATTTAGAAATACAGTTTTATAAACATGCCAACCACCAATTACAAGCTTGTTAAAACCATTAGTCTGTGCCCAATGCAACTTGGACATCAGCATCCTGAGATCCCATTTAGTGTTGTCAGCAAACAGCACCCTTAACCGTGCAAACCATTACCCTTGCAACTAGACACTTCCTGTGCCCTTTAACCAAATCTGGGAAAACTCTACCTGGTGACTGGACATCAACACAGACACGGATTGCATGGAAGCTGAAACCACTTATGAAGGCATTTATATTGAATCCTACTAATTACTGAAGCTCTAGAGCTTCTATTCCTCTCGACGAGATTTCAATATGCTTATGTGAACTAAAAATGAAAAATCTTTGTTTACTCTGTACAGTCATTCAAAGTCACAATGAGAAATATGTATTTCATAAAACGTTAATGCAGGTAACTTTTCTTAAAATTACTTATTTGTTATATATAGAATTTATAGTCAAATAACATGTATGTCAAACAATTGGATTTCAGCAGTACGTAGCACAAGTACAAGCACAACTGATGTCACGTAATACACGAAAGCAATGACTAGTGAGAGAACTAATCACCTAATCAGTGAAAAACCACGTTATGCTATTGCGGTTTAAAGTTGGGATGTCTCGAGCCGATCTTGAAGATAGGTATTGAGGCTGATTAAGCATTTTTTTAACTTTGACACATGATTTTTTTCCCAGATTTGTTTTTCTGTTCAACGAAAACTCTGCCCTGCAGTCGATTCTGAAAGGTCCCATGGCATGAAATGTTCATTTTATGAGGTTTTTCAGCATTAATATGAGTTCCCCTAGCCTGAATATTGTCCCCAAGTGACTAGGAATTCTGATCGGTGTAAACCAGGGGTCTCAAACTCATTTTACCTGGGGGCCGCTGGAGGTAGACTCTGGGTCAGGCTGGGCCGCATCAAGTATTACACATAAGAAGTGTTTCAAGTATTCCAAAAAAAAAAGCAGCACAACAGATCCAAACTTATCAATCTTTATTATTAACAGTTCTTCAACATGAATGTTTCTTATGAACATGAACTGTTCCTCTGAATTTGAACTAAATATAGCCTATAGAAATTAAATCATGTAATATGAAATAATTAATGATTTTAATTTTATTTTAAATAATAGACTAATTCACAGCAAGGCCGTAACCAGGTCAAACAGAACAGTGAGCGAAATTCTAGGTCTAATTCTAGTTGGGAAATAATCTTTTTGGGACTATTTGTAAACAATATTTGCATTCATTTGCATCAAATATATTATTAGTCCCGATATTCTTTGCATGAGTGAGTGAATAAATACATAGATCCGCGAAAGACTATTGAATTCTCTAGTGGTCTGGTGGCAGAATTTTTGTCAACCGTGTCAAAGGTTCCAGGTTCTAATCCACTCTCATATAGTTTTTCTTCATTAAAATCAAAGATGCTCATCAATGATTATATAATAAGACCATAGACACTTTGCATTTTGTCCGGAAAGAATAGAGTCTCTCTCAGCAATGGCATTAAGCGATAGATTGATGCGCTCGTCTGTGTGTGAAGACTGTGCAGTGTGCACGAGCCAAAAGAGAACGTAAACCCCGCCTACTTTGATTTGATTGACCATCTCAATCATTTTGACATTGATGAGCGCTGTTAGACCACATTCGTTTCAACTGTCTGATCAGCTTCGTTCGTCTGTTCCTGTCAATCACACAGTGTCAACCAATTATACTGCACGAGGGAGGGGCAAGCCAACTCTCTCTCTCTCTCTCTCTCTCTCTCTCTCACACACACACACACACAAAGGAGGCAGCAAGCGTGGCAAGCGTGGCACACGCAACGACTCAGCAAAAAGGTGCTTTTCAGAGCAACACGTGGGCCGCACTTACACTAAACTTTGATGTCAAGACGGGGGGCACAAAATATCATCCTGTGGGCCGCGAGTTTGAGACCCCTGGTGTAAACCGAGTTCTGGGTGTCTTTCTCTGCCTTTGAGAAAATGACAGCTCAGACGAGCTGATCTTGAATTTTCCTGTTATGACGTCATAACAGGAACGGTTACCTCCCTTTCCTCCGCCCAGAGAATTTGGCACGCCCATGCGAGCGCCATATTTGTTTGTCCTCGAGAGATCATGGCGTGTGAATGCTGGCAGTTTCTCAGTTTTTGGATGTACAAATGAAAACAGAAGTCTTTTTTCAGTTCCTTCTGATCTGTGATCAGTGATTTCTGACGTGTAGCTAATTATTCAAGTTCACACAGAACTTTATTATTCGTGCACACGCTTCTCTCTCTCCCGACACAGAACGGTGTTTTCGTGTTTTCTATCTTGTGAGTCAGTGTTTTTGTACGTCCTCGTCGCGTCTATCTGTTCTCAAATGTGCATACAGTCGTGAGTTTCTGCTCAACATCGGCAGAGCCACATCTTTAGAGATAAACCTCACGCACGCCGAGGCTCGGGCTGCACTGACCGGTCGGCCTTCAACATCACTGACCCCCAGTACTGCATCTGGCCCACAGCTGAGGCACCATACGCGGCGCGAGATTAAGCAGAAGGAGGGTAAGCGTGAGCGTATCCTGGCTAGGCTAGCCAGCTATCCCCACAATAAACTGGATTACATTCGATTACTGCGCTTTTGTCTTTGTTTGCGCTGTGTACTCAATGCGCATTACTGACGCTTTTCATATGATAGGAAAATATCTAAAAATAATGCTATAATCAACTCTTACTCATAACTCGTTCATCTCGGCAGCTGTAATGGTACATGTGTTACAAAGTTAGTAGAATAAGGAGGAAGACGGGTCGGCGTGACTGGGACTCGTGTTTATTCAGAACTCTCAGATACAAACACAATAAACTCGCGCTGACAGCGCTCTCACAACTCAGTAGTTACAATATATAACTTTGTTAGCAATCTCTGGTGCATTGATGTCTGGTTCGCAAACAAATCGTTCTTTTGAACCGGTTATTTTTAGTGAACCGGTCGAACTAGTTCACCAAATCGGACTGAATCGTTCTAAACGGTTCGCGTCTCGAGTCAGCGCTGATCCATCATTTACTAAAGTTACTAACTTTCTGACATGAGTGACAGTCCCTCCGACTAGAAATAAACTAATAACCTGAAGTATATGCTAGTAACTACAACAGTTCACTGAACTGAGACGTGCTGAGAGAACTGATGAGAAGTGACATCCGTCTCTGGCAGCAGGCTTGTGCCTCGAAGACCTTGTTAAACCACGCCCCCTTCGCTCATTTCAAATGCAAAGATGTCAGCCAATCACAACGTGTTTACTGAAGCCTCACAGCAGACACACCCCTTGAAACAGGGCATTCAGCCAGAGGGCAAACATCAATATAGAAAAATTGCCTTTTATTTCTATATTATGACATTTTATGATGTAAAAATCATACTAACAATATAAGTACACCTCAGAATACATTATTAAATAAAATAAAAAATCCATGCCATGGGACCGTTAAGATTTTATATGTCATGTCAATCACTGATTTCAACTGATTTCCTACACCAAACACTGATCCCTAAACCTACCCGTCACTATAACCTTAACCAATGAAGCTGCAGGGCAGTATTTCTGGTGAAGTGGTTTGGGGGATTTTTTTTTTTTTGTATACTCTTCGCTTCCTTTCCTTGCAACTTAGCTCCACCCCCTTTAGGAAGCGAGGGAAGGATACACCTGTGTATCCTTCGTCATGACTCCTCAGGAAGCGTCCTCACTCCTCGTTCCTCACCTCCTTGTGGTGCAAATAGAGAATTCAGACATCTTGAATGTCTTTCAAGATGGCTGAGCTAGATCAGTTTCCAGGCGCACTTTTGTAAAGAATCACTCGAAGGTAATTTATTTATTGTTTATTGTTTATTTTTATCGTTGCAATGAGTTCGGACTTGACTGTCATTCTGACACCGCAAGCTTTATGCTTTCTAACCTTAAATCACCTTTTTTCCCCCTTTTGTTGCAATTGTTCTGCTTACTGAACACATAGTAGGTACTCACTATAGTAGGTACTCAATAGGTGCTCATTATTCAATGACTAATCGGATCAGGGGCAAAAAAACTTGATCGGGACATCCATAGTTTAAACAAAACAAAACCATATGGAGCTACCAAAAACCTAGCACTTTGGTAGCGACTAAGTTTTGGGTTTTGAGGACAAACCTGTCTGCCTCAACTTTTCACAAAACCACTAAGCAGGAAAATTATAGCTGAGTCCAAAACCCATAGCAGGCTTTCGCAACACGTCCTCTTTCTCTCACCCGGATGTGACTCGTCCAAGTCTGAGCCTGTATTGTGTACCAAGCAGTATTCTCATCTTCACTGAGCATCGAGATGCGGCCCATATTATCAAAAGACATCCAAAGCAATTTGCCGTTTTGCAAGTCCTCGGTTCCTTAGAGGATTGAGATTTACACACGGTTAAGAGGGATGATTTTTAGATTTTAAAATGTTTCGATTCCATTTACAATGTAATTAAATTGACCTCAAAAGCTTGACTAGAATATTAGTTTGGCTTATGGGGGCCAATGCGAGAGGAATATAAATGTGTACTATTTGTGTTGCACACAAAGGAACGGGCGTGACTTTAGTGAGCATGTGTGTGTAAGCAGTAGAGAGCCGATGTGTACTTAGATATGTGGAGTCTTGCACTTGATATTTGATCTGTGGGGTTGGGTCAGCAAGTGCAGTTATTTCTGTTGGAGCCGCAGGTAGCAGGGCTGGCAAACAGAGGATGAGAGAGTGCCTCGAGAGTTAAGTAGGTAAACTCACGCTAAGCTGATGCAGATCTCCGCGTATTCCCCTCCCTCCCTCTCTCCTTCACTTTATCCCTTCTTCTCCACACTTCAGAAGACCTTGGGGCACCCCCCTTCCTAACACACTCGCACACACACATACAATTTAATCCTCATACCGCCACCAAGGTCAATTCAATTATCCTGTTTTCTTAAAGTGTGTGTGTGCCCATTTCACAGTCGGCCTGCACAAATACACCAGAGATTAGAGCTGCCACACTTTTAATGATCTACATACCTATAAGCAACAGTATTCCGAGACAGGTAGGGCCTCTTCCCCGCTTGCTAGCGTGATCTGTTCCTCAGCAAGGATTTTGTTTTTAGGTTGATGAGGCTGCCTCGCGTCCCATGTGTCTTTCCGTCGTTAATGAGGAAATTAGTTTTTTCAACCCCAAATTCCCCACCTCAATCTGTAGTTTGTCATGCTGCTATACTATTAGTGTTACAACAATAATTTTCATCTTCATCAGAGTTCTATTTCTATCTGGGTTTGAATTATACAATCAAACACGGTGGTAAAGTATTCCAGAAGATCTGACTCTCACGGGATCGATGAGGCAGTACTTGCATGTGCTAAAGTTGCGTACAAAATCGCATACTGTCTGAAAGGCACTACATTTGATGAGGAATGAGCTTTGCGAGTGTTAAAAAAGTATGTTGTATATAGTATGAATGTAATCTGGATGTACTACACCTGCCACCCACAGCGTCGGTGGTGTGCTTTTCTGCCATTAACAAATCCTCTCCCATGACTTCATGGGATAGTAAAGTGTCCATCGGATGCGCACTTCAGAATCTCCCTGAAAGTAGTAGGTCATCTGGGTACTTTTCGCCTACTGTTTTATGAATATTACAAATTTGGACACATTACTCATTACACATATTGTTTTTCGCCTACACTCTTAAAAATAAAGGTTTAAAAAATATATATTTTCTTTTTTTACAGCAATGCCATTAAAGGACCATTTTGGGTTCCCAAATACTGGAACCTTTTTTCCACCTTTGTGGAATGGAAAGATTTCATGGATGTTTAGGGTTCTTCATTGAACTGTAGCAAGACCAAACATCCTTTCATGGAAGTTCAACAATCGGCTCAATGACGTTGTTAAATGTTTTCCAGTTATTGAATGTGATATAATGATACTAATAAAGTAAGCAATAAAGCAACCAATACAGCAATCCTACCTGGAATGTCCTGGTTGCTGTAGCTCCAGCCAGGGGTGGAGAGCATGGGCGGTAGTGGCGATGCTGTCCGACTGTCCCCTTCATTCTGTTGGGTTATGTGTCTGACTGTGTCCTTGTTCTTACGGTTCTTCCTGCGGCCCGAGCCAGGGGGTTGCCAGCCCCCCTCTCCTCTTCCACCTTGCTCTCCGTGTGTGCCTTGTGCCCCTCGGCCAGCCCCGTCTTGCAGATTGGAGGGGGAGACCTGCTCCTCTTTGACCTGGACAGAACGGTAATCAGCAGGCCATAAGGGCTGCAAACAAGCCTCCTCCTGGCTCTCATGGCTTTTGGGTTCCTGGTCCTCTTTGCCATAGTTGCTACTACCTTCATGGCAGCTAGCAATGGCTGAGTCTCCAGATGAATTTGCTGGGCTAGTGCGCCTGGCCAACCACGGCGATGAGCTGCGGGCCGAGATCATGGATGCCAGTGCCTCAGAGGCTCCGCCCACACCAGGCCCAGCCCCGCCTCCGATAGAGCTCACCACGTTTCCCATCTCAATATCCACTAGTTCATCTGCGAGCTCGGAGCGAATGCTGATGTCTAGTGCTGCCTTGATGAAGCCGTGACATGCCTGCACTATGTCGGTCATCTGCAAGTAGCTGGCGGCCGACATCACCTCAATCACATTCTTGCTTGTGAGCGCCAAGTGGGCAGAGTACATGAAGTCAAGGATGGTCTTGAAACCTTGGGCTGTGACAATGTCCAGGTGTGTGATGGTTGCCTGCTGCTCTGAACCCTTCTTCACCTGGCAATAAAGTGTCTTGAAGTAGCGGCTGCTGCCCAGCAACACGTTCTTGTGCGCCTTGAAGATCTTGCCCTCCACGATCACACACACGTCGCACAGGATGCCGTGCTGCCGCTGCTCGTTCAGCTCCCGCAGGAGCTGCCGGTAGTGCGACGTGATCTCCATGTCTTCCTTCCGGTTATTCATTGGACTAATGGGTGGCTGCTTCTCCTGAACAGAGTCTGGTGGAAGACAACATACAATACATAAACCCTAGTTAGTACAGTTGCAGTAGATGCAGGAAATAGAACACAGGTTCCTACAGCTTACACTTCGTAGATTATTGGTAAACAGTTGGCATCATTCAGCAATAAACATTCAGTAGTATGCCACATTGCTTTTACACATCATTATGACCACATTATGTTCCATGTGACTGATATCCAAGTATGACTATCTTTAAAAAAAATCCTTGCAATTCAGCACTTAAGGAAATGTATTTCAAAAATTAAGCTTAACAGAACATTATTTCCAGCATATTGATGATAACCACAGAAAATAATTTTGACTTGCACTAAGCAAAACATCATACAGTAATCCACCATGAAGGTCATATTTTTGTTAAAGCACATATATTTAATAAAATCTCAATTATTTTCTGCAGTAAATCAACATTATACAGTAAAATCGGTTTTGAGCTTGTATTGACAGATCCTGGAATAGTCATTTAAATTTTGCTGATCCAATCAAATCAAATAATAATAATAGCTAACATCTGCCAGTTAATTTGTCACATTAGAAATGGAACATCAGAGCACTGCATTGTGGGATACAATATTGTGTACAATGTGACAATCCTGGTATTCTATAAATACAGTCAATGCACAGTATACATACTATAGACTGCAGGAATAATATAGTAGTATATTAATATGCTAAGCCAATGACTAAGCGGGAGGCCCAGATTAACCCCTTGGACGCCCTAAAGGAATCTGCAGACTTTTCCCCTACATTTAGTGCACTACTTTAGGAAGAAATATGCAGGATTGTGGTAAAAAAAAATTGGTAAAATGTTTTGGTAGCTGACAGTATTATCAATTTAGCTAGAATATTTAAAAAAAGGGGGGTCCTAATGCTATTTCATGCATTCTGACTTATTTACACTTATTTGTACGGGCAATTCTCCCGGATGAGTGCGTGCGCACATTAACGAGAGCGGGAGCAAGAGCACGTCCATCAACAAGCTTCGTTCGGGTTACAGAAGCCGTTGGCAGCGCTGGCATTTTGCTTTTAGACCACGAAATACACAATGTCACTAAGGAAGTGTATTTCTGGTTGTGAGGGAAAGACAACCTTGTTCAGCTTCCCAAATAACCCAGCGTTAAGGAAACAGTGGATGCAGTTTTTGTTTTTGAGCAGCAATGGAGTTCTGCAAGTGTGTTTGTTTTTTCCTGGTCATGAGTTGAAACCGCAGGCGGTGAGTGAAACTGCTTCAAATGTCTGTGTTTTGTGGGCAATCGGCGCGTAAGTGCATATAATGTAAACAACACGAATGTACAGTGAGGGATAATGCCCGGTACAGCGTATCTGTCTTTTATAAATATGATAAAACTAAAGACTCTTCGGAGATGAAGGATGCAATACTACTCTATAGGTACCTCATTAACATGAGGTTGGCAGAAGCTGTGTGTTATGTACCCTTTAATAAACGAAAAACACAATTCTGCAGAAACTTGAGTTCTGCGGGCACAGATTGCATGTGGGCTTGGCAATCAGGAAATCTTTCTTCACTTTGCTTCATTTGAAGGTTTCCAAATCTGTGTGGCAAACAACTTTAAGATGTTTTAAGTAGTGTGACAAGTGACAGTCCTTGACATTGCTGGTAACCTCTAATGCATTTTGAAGAAACCTTAAGATTAATATTAAATCAAGTGAAGAATTGCATTTTCATGGAGCGTAGCATCAAAATCTAGAAATTATCACTTATCACTGAAAACCTGCCTCCATAAAAGACTTCTACCAGCACAAAACCTGACAGAAGAAATTGGCCATAGCTTTAAGTTGTTATTACTGAGGTCTTCTATCCCTGTAAAAAGTCATTTAAGCACTAAATGTCACTAAAATGCCATTCTGAAGCAGGTGACATGCATTGGCCAGCTCTGATGGCTTGAGGCTGAATGTCTCTGGGCAACAGCCACTACCTTTCCTCGCTAAAAATGAATTATCTGTTTGCCAGCTCCATTTTTCACTTTATTATTCAACTAACTCACAAAATGGTAATTAAATGAAACAATTTAGCAACAAAAAAGAGAAAAGTAAGAAGAGGAGAGGCAATGATTGTGTTGAAGTGCTTTACACACTCACTGGGTGATTTTATTTGGCAGCTAATAAAGCGAACAGAGAGAAACATCATGATTAAAGGGTTGAACAGTGAACACCTGAGCATCTCTGCTATAATCATTAAGATAGAGAGATGGGGGAGGAGAGCTAGAT